>VZRW01003229.1:0-13833 GCA_013398125.1 Aegotheles bennettii | reverse complement strand
TGGCATGACTCTGCTGTGTATGTGCCTTTATATGCAGTTTCCTCCCTGTTTCTGTGTGTGTAAGGCTACAAAATATGCACAAAGCTAATAAAAGACAGGTGCACAACATGCTTATTGGGTCTTAAAAGGAGAGGCACATATCATTGCCAGGTTCAGCCTATAGGCTATAGCCTATAGGTTGAACCTGGAAATTTGATCACCTAATTAACTTCATATTAGGAAAAAATACTGTTTTAAGGTATAAGGCAATATAGATAATGCGTGTAATAGGGACTGATTAAAAGGATTTATAATATTACATTGCAGAATTACAACCGATAAACGCACTTATATATCCATTGATTTCAGGAATGTTTTATTTCAGAATATTATCTTAAAATGTGTAGATCCAGGTATGGAATGCTTTCTCTAAGGAAGACATTTTGTACATTCTGTCTTAACTGCTACATTATTAAATGTATTACAATTCATGTCAACACGTGTAGTTTTAGACTAACTACCTACGTTTTTACTGACAAGGTATTTTTTAAAGTTATTTTAAAATATTGGCGTTATCATTACATTTTCTTTATCTGAAAATCCACAGGCCTTGAATTACATTTAAAAACAATATTAGCTCATTTCGATTTATCTTAATGAGGAAATACTTATTTTAAAAACAGTAGTTTAAACCTGATTAAAACCAGAAGATTACTCTCTTTTAAATTCCAGAAATATTATATTTTTAATGAGCAATGTTTTCCATAAGAACAATGCCCACCGATACACACTTTTTTTCTTTAAAAAAAAGTCTAAGTACATGCATAAATAATTAGTTACACCATGAATGACTTACCTGCATAAACGTATAAGGCAAAAATTACTTCCCCTCCAAGATTGCCATGCATATACATTTTTAAAAATAAAGATCAGAATGTCATACTCGATTTGTATTACTCAGTATCTATTTCAAAACACGTATACTTTCTTTGGATTTCTTGTGGCATTTCCAGTGCTACCTCTAGCTCCATTTGTACAAGTCCTACAAGTGATCATATATGTCACCCAAGAAAAAGTGGTCAGATGGCTACCGGTAAAACATTATAAAATCCCGGAAACAGATACTATCATTCATTAGGTTAGTTCTTACCTTACCATATAGAGTAATAATTCATATAGGAAAGTACTTTTTTTACACATTTTTATGAATAGTGGTCCGGCTACACAATCTGTGTGCAGGTGCCCATTTATGAGTGATGTTGTGGACTCTTAGTCCACGAAAGGAAACCTATTATTTGCACTGCTTTTAATTAGCGCACGTGAATCCTGCTCCTTTGTAGATCTGTAGTAACATATGCATACAGATCTACAGAGGTGAGTGCCTAGCCTAAGTTTGAGTGTGTGCGCAGGTAGCAGACAAACACAGAGAGCGAGCGGTGTGTGTGTGTAGGTGTTGGTGAGCGAGGGTATATGGATATGTTACATAATGCCCCTCTGCCCGCGGCACAAGTGTGCGGCGGTGCGGCTGACTCCTGCGGCAGAGAGGCCCTGGCCGCCTCTCTGCCCCCGGCTCCCTTGGTGGCACAGGGCAATGACCCCACGCCCCGCCCCTCCCGGTGCTGCCGCTGCTGCTTACCCCCGCCGCCGCCTCGCTGCGCGCCACCGTTGCCCCCGACGGCACCGCACCCGGCGGGACAGCACCCGGCGGGACGGGACGGAAGGCGCCGCCGCCGGTGCTCTGCCCCAGCTGGACTACCGCGGGAGCAGTGCCTGATGCCCCCCCAGCTCCCTTCAGCCTCTACTCCCGTCGTCGCAGCCATACACCTGCCCCCTCGCCTCGTATTACCATACGGAGGCTGGGTCCCCGCGAATCACAGAGGCAGCGGGCGACATTTGAATAAGATCCACAGCCGGCAGCAGCGCCAGCTCCTGCAGCAGCAACGCTCTGCGCGGGTCGCTTTCCCAGCCCATCCGCCCCTCCCCCTCTTCCCCGCCCCTGCATGTGCCATAGGCATCGTGGGGACAGCTGTCTTGTCTCAGTTACTTGCCACTTTAACGCTTATTTGACGGGTATAATACGAACAATAAATACACACACCCCCCAACTCGTTACGTAATACTCAGCCTTTTAAAGCTAAAAGGCGCGTACAACTCATATATGATTTCAAAATGCCACTGAAGTGACGATTTCACGGATTTCCGACAGAAAAAAAAGTAGCATTATTAATACTAAAATTTGAGACAATCGTTACAGCTGATGGTTACAGATGAGAGACGGCGTCGGGTTAAAAATAAATACATGAAATAGATCCCCTCCCTCGCATTTTTTTGTAACGCTTTTAATGGCTATAATCATCTAAATATTCAACGTTTTACACTTAGATTTTCCCCTCTCTTCAGTCCTCTCTATCTAGATCTGCGCCTAATACTCTACGCGTGAACATACATGTTTTGGCATTATTTACAGATTGTTTTAGAAGAAGGGAGATATAGGTACAGAAAAAAACCTTTTTAAAAAAACTATTTCCTCAAGATTTAAACCCTTGAACGAAAAATTGTAAAATGACAACCCCGTAACTTTAGGTAGAAAAAATGAAACTTGAAATGAGATATAAATTGATTTATTTTTTTTTTTAGTAAGGAAAAGGCTGAATTTAGTGGGTTTTGCCTTCACAAACGTTCATAATTTGGATGTCCTTACACGTCCAGTGTGAATACACATCCTTTGGAAAAAAATACAAAGCTATACCAGTCTCTCTCTGATTAATAATGTCTCCTCTGATTAGAGGCAGAAAGTTACAAACCAAGAGGAGTGTCGGGAAAGAGGGGGCGAGAATTTTAATATTCAGGAGTTTCATGCCTATTTAAAATAATTGATAAATTGTTAGATTTTCGGGAAGGAGAGTGAAGAGGGTGACGTACAATAAACTCCATTAGATACGTTTTAGTGAGCATTCAAAACACTAGCTTCAGCATCAATCTAGGATAAGTAGCCAGTGCAGTTGAGTTTCTATACACAAGATGTTTATGGCTTTTAGCACTAACAGAATTAGCCAAATTTTCCTGATGGCTTTTCTGTTGTTCTATTTTCGTAATCGGTTTATAATTTGGCATAAAATAAGCAATAAAAAAATGTTTGAAATTAACTGTTATTTCGCTGGTTTACATAATAATTGGCTCACAGAGAGGACTAAACCTGATTTTGTTTCGGTTTGGGTTATTTTTCCCTTTACATCAGCTGGGATTGCCGGAGCCCACTTCTGATCTCCAAGTGGAAAATGTTGGCAGGGCGTGGGTGTCCCTCAGCTCCATGACTCCTTGAAAGCATGTTTCCTACCCAAAGTGCACCCTTTGACTCCTCTCTGTGGCCGGCTCCGTGGAAGCCTTGTGCGGCGGTGAGATCAGGAGGGGGATGTCGTCGCCCGAGGCTGGCTGCCTGCTGTCCAGGCTACCCTAGCCAGGCCGGGGTGTCCCAGACGGCGCAGCTCTCCAACGCCCGCAGAGGCCAAGTCCAGCAGAGAGACAGCGACACCTACCGGCCCCGGCGAGTGCGGGCGATCTGCGGGGCTAGGACGCGAGGAAAGGCCACACTGACACCGCGCTCCCTTGCACAACCTAGCGCAGCCTGGGGAGAGGACATCACTTCAGCGCTTCTCTTTGCGTGACCCGTTCTAGAGCAAGAATTCAGCCCTACTAGAACCATCTTTTCAGTGGGCAAAAATCAGCAAAATTCCACGAAAAAACAAGTGTACTTTTAGTCTTTGCAACGCGCCTTCTGAAACAAGCGGGGGTGTTGTTCTCGTCGCCTCCTTAGGACCACAGCCCCCAGCTACAGCGGCTGAAATGCCGCTTTCTCCCCTCATACACACGCTCCCGCCTCCACATCTGGGCTGTATCCCACAAAAATGAAAGACCTGATGGGGATAATGATAAACGCTTCACTACGAGCAAAGTCTTTCCAGAGAAGCTCGTGAAGGACACGCTGAGCAGAGAGCAGGGCAGCACCTGTGTGTTCTCCCTGTCGCTACCGTCTCACCCCAGCCTCTTTCCCCTTATTTGCATTGTCTTATATACATCGAGAAAGGCAATATTCCACAAACACATTTCAGCAGGAATAATCGCCTCCTCCTCCGCGTTTTGCATTTTAATTGCCAGGATAAAAAAAAATGGGCTCACTTTGTGGATTCCTGTTTGAAGAAAAGCATGGCTTACAAACCGTGGGAAGGGGTACAACAATAATATCCTAAGTAAGAGTATAATTTTAGTATTCGCCCGTGCGGAATAGCCCTATTCTTTATTTAAATTTTGTATTGATGCTGTGATGAAAAAAATTTTTTTGGAAACACTTTCTAGCTGATCGTATTACTCTTTAACTTATCCCTATTCTCTTTTCATCTTTTTAATAATTAAAAAAAATCATTACATTAAAAGGGTCAGATTTATGTCACCAAAAGGCAGTTTTTACAAGTACAAATGGCAGTGAAGGAGCACTAATCGTGTTAGGTTTTTAGGTGGAAAACACACATCCGAGAAGTTGGAGGCTACATTTGATTGGATTAACCGCCACTTTCTGTTGTTATTTTAGTAGTTCATTAGCCAGGTGTGCTTTGATAATTGATTTCCGATATATCATTCTAGGAATTTTGGTTGTTTCGTATCTCAATAGGCTTTTCTTAACGGGCTATAGTTGGAGAAAATAATAACTTGGCTGTTCAAGTGCACAAAAAATGTCCTTCGACCAACATCGAAGGACATTTTTTGTGCACTTGAAGGAATATTTTTCTTCTTGTCCGAAAAAATAACAACGTGAAGTTCTTTTACAGTGAGGAAAGGGTGTGCACAATTTACGGCAATTACCCTTCAGAGATTTTAACTTGTACCGTGAATACAAATGCAGGGACTCAAAGTAGCTCTTCGAATGCGTTTTCTAAATGTGCTAAATCTCCCTGATCATTAAACTTGAGAATAAATGAGTTCGTCGCTAGTAGCATCACAAGATCGAGGATTCATTCTTAGAAAAAGTACGTCTACTAAAAGGAACCAATTTATCATCTGAATAACGATCTCGCTTAGAGTGATGGAAAAATATAAATTAAAATCAACGAAAAATCAGCTTGCATCCTCAAGTACTGAAGTGGTCTCTAAATACTGGTTGATCACACCTAGTCCAAAGTCAAGAATAAGACACGGTGCTAACATTTTTCTGGCTCTTTTTCTCCGAAGGGTATTTTTCTCTTCTTTTAGTAATTCCAGGAACTGCTGATGATCATTTTTACACTAAAATAATAGTAATGGGTGTCTCTCATTTTGCCATAAATACGCCGACGTCCTCCCATCCCATTCTGCCTCATCCCCCAAATCCAGAGAGCAGCGGGCCGGGCTGGCCGTCGCACACCTCCATGCCGTGCCGGCAGGACTCACGAGCGGATCGACGGGGCGCCCGCCCTGCGACTGACCAACGCCGCTGCTCGGACACGTTCCCATGCTCTAGGAGAACCCCCTGAGAGAGAAATGCAGCACCTTCATTAAATCCTTGCCATTTTGCTGAGAGCTGTGCGCAAAAAGTGTCAGACATCTAACATGTCTCATGTTTGATAACACAGGACTACTTATTTAACAAAACACCACAAGGTCCAAACGCACAAAATCATTATAGCCCCGTGCCCTACAAATGTGTTTGTGCCCCCACCCCCTTTTCTTTCCCAGATTTTCAGTAGCAATGAATGAATCAAGAACTAGAGCAGCATATTCAAATACGAATGAATCAGGACATGTAAACCTATCATTTTCAGTCATCAAGTTGAAGAATCGTCAAGGCTGATACGGCAGCCTATAGCAGTAGGCATATTGCAGAAAACCTGGAAATGGCTGGCAAAGGACTGCAGTTTGCAGCCGACTAACAGACTCATAGAGTGGGATAAAAGGAAGGTCACCTACCTTTCCAGGGCGCCTCTTCTCACACCCCCCAAATTAAACTCAGTGAGAGTGGAAAGAAGTGTATCTATGGGCTTTAAAACCTGCATATTCATTGTAAAAGACTTCCTGAAGCTAACCTACTCTGCCAACCTAACTAAGCAGTTTCCTTCCACCTGTGTCCCTTACATAGACAGTACTATTTTCCCGATAGTATTTCCTTTTTTTTTCAACTAATGGTCCTAGGAAAAGCAATTGTCAGCATTATACACCGAGAGGAATAAAAAAACCCAAACCCTCCCACCTCACCCTAACCAGCAGCAAGCCCTTATTTATTTTGATTATTTGTTAAAAGGCAGCCAGCTGGGAACTTGACAATGTACTCGCACCCGATCTCTCTCTCACACGCACAAATGTGATGTGATGTGATACAAGAGTGTGTGTATGTATTGCCGTACGTGTACCAGCTCTGCTCGAACCGGTGCGAATACCAATTTCCCTACAAGTGTTACCGCTTCCGGCTCAATGTAGCCCCTGATAGATGTGTGTGTGTTTAATAAAACAATAGGTAGGTCGCTATCAGGTGATCAGGCTTGTAATTCAATAGTCTTTGTTCAGTTAAATAAGATTTATCATTAAGAGTTAAAAATTAGGGAAAGGGGAGTAAGGACAAAAGAGGGGCAGGGCATAGAGAAATCTCTCCCTCCTCAGAAGAAATGTCCTCGCTAGCTCGCTCTGCTGCCACCTGGGGTAACTGCGTCCGTCGCAACCCACTCAGCCCAGTATAAACTTTCAGAACACTGAAGTGCCATAGAAAGTCAACGAGGGATCCGAGGAATCGCAGGGCGGCAAGGTGTAAGGAGGCCTGCGGCGTGAGGGGGCGAACTGTCCCTGCTGATGCCCTGCCTCTCCCCCCCTAGCCTTCGGGAGGCTGCGGGCAGGGTCACCCTCCCCGGACACCCTCCTGCCCCGTAGGTGACACAGCGTGGCCTCCTCCGCAGCCCAGCGGGACATCCCCTGGCTTTACCAAGCCCGCGGCAAAGCTCGAGTCCCCGCGAGAGTGTGTATGGGGGGGAGGAGCGGCGAGGCTGCTGCGGCGCAGGGTGGCAGGGCTGCTCCGCGCCCCGGTACTTACCCCCGCGATGCCTGACACCGATCTGCTCCCGTCCGTAGCCCCTCAGCAAGACATACGTCACACATATCCTCGCAGAGATTAGTTGTGACTTTTCGAGGCCAACCCTGCTCATTCAGAGGTAGGCAGGAGAGGAAAACATTAAGGGGCGATGGAGGGAGAGGGGTGGCCACGGATTCTGCCTCACACTGGACTGCAACGTGGGTCCCCCCCTCCCCTTCGCCCTGGCATTTCCCACCCACTCACCTCCTTCCTCCCGCCCCAAATCAGAAAGCCGCGGGAGAGACGACACACGGATCCGCTCTGGCGGCTGGGGCTCCAGCGGAGGCTCTCCCTCTGCACTCGCGCACTGGCCTCCACGCCTCGGTCCCGTCGTGGCGCCCCGAGGACTCTGCCTGTGGCGCGCAGGGTTTAGGGAGAAAAGGTAGAGGAAAGGGATGAAGGACTATCCGAGGCATATCCCCCTGCCTGCCCGGATCGGGATCACATGCCACAAGTGGGGCGTGCAGAACCCCGTGGTGCGAGGCTACCGCCCGGGATACAGATAGGCTGACGGCTCCGGCGAACATCGCCTCCCCTCCTTTCTGTTGTTATTTTTAATATTATTATTCCTAATGATACTAATAAATATTTTTAAAGACCTTTGCAAATACAAACTGACAGCGGGAGCTGAGGAGCAAGAGTAGCTGTTTCAAAAAATAGATTAGGAACACTAAGAAGTGTCTCCGCAGGGAATGGAGACTTTTTGCTTCGTCAAAGGTGAGGTGTGCTGCCTGCTTATTAGTACATTAACATCTTCAGTTCCCGACTAAATACAATAACGCAGGTCCTCGTGATTAATTATACAGGAGGCTTTATGAATTGTGGTATCTTTCTCGCTCTTCTGCAGACATACTCGCAGCACACATATATCTGTGAAAGGCTGGAATTGGCGAGAGGCTGACGGTGGACTCAGGCGAAAGTTTCAATATTGCAGACACAGTAATTGTCCTTCTGATTTTCTTTGTTAAAATTTTATTTGGTGAATTGCAAATCTTTCTAAAAGATTAATTGACACACGAAAATATGTTTGCATTTATATCCACCAGAGATGATACAGAATAGAAATACCCGAGTAGACCTCGTCTGAAATAAACTCCCCGCATTTCTGATTGTTACATATACAAGAAATTGTTAATAATTTGCACACCAGAGATGGCATAATTCTAAGCCTCCTTTCCTTTGTAAGGCAAATGACCGCAAAATGTGATTTGCCATATAACTAATTGAAGCAAAGAACAGTACATCAGCAAGACTGTGTTTTCTATAGGGTCATATAAGTTTCGTGTTTATACAGAGTGATAAATAACAAGCATTAATTATGTCGAATTTGACAATGTATTTTAGGATGCTTTTACCTGATACATACTATATCCTAATAAACAAAATAATTTAATGAGAGATCATATTAATGGTGTTGAAGTAAAATGAATACATAAGAATTAAATTATATTTTAAAATACGGTTACACTACAATAAAAATGTTTTTGATGTTTTAGGATAAACAGCCCCCCCCCATATATATTGTAAAAATCTTATATTTTGTATCGATTTTGATGTTATAAAAATGATTAATATAATAAATAGAAACAGCTGAATCAGAATAAGTAGTAAGTTACTATTATTTAAATTATCAAAATAAAATCAATTAAATAATGTTTTCCATTCTAATGAGCATGTAAATGTTTCTCTTCTAATTTACTTATTTTCAAAACAGACATTAAAAGATGTTAGAACTGATTTCCTTTCAAATCAGAAAAGTTAATATTAGAACAATTGTCTGCATATTTTTCCTATAACGTGCCATTACCCGAATCACATAAATACAAGCATGCAAGCAATTTACAATTTTTTTTCTTACACTGTCTATAAACATTGCTGTATGATTACACGTGCTCACTTTCTCATATGGACCATGCATTATCCAGCATCTACATCTTTCAGAATTTATTCACACTCAGGTTTACTCTTCTTTAAAGCAGTTACTAGATATACGATAATGTCAACATGCATATAGGTATACACGAAAATTGCTTTTGACCTTCAGAAATCAGCTAAGCCCTCTGGGCAAATCAGTTCCAGTGACATTAGGCATGAGGTGCTGTTGAGCTCTAATAATTCAAGCGGAGAAGAAAGTGGATTATGAAGTGGATTATTTGGAATAATCACCAAATTGGTTCTAAAGCCATTAAAACCAGTGGAATTTATCTCAAAGGGGCAGAATTTGGCCTAATTGATCAGGTTATAAGGGTGTGTAGCTATTGGTATAAAAATGTAGTTCTCAAGCCCATCTCTTGTTAACCTTACAGACTTTATATATAAAGGTGAAAGCAAGCCATTCAGTAGTGTTTTCACATGAATTTAAGGAGGGGGAAAAACCTATTGAATTTAAAATTATTTGCTCCCAAAATTCATTAGATTGTATAGCACCAACCTCTTGGCAAGACTACTTCTTCTAAAAATTATCTTTCACTGGAAAAACAAATGGAGATAAAACATTTAAAATGCTCCTTAATTATTCCGGAGAGGTGTAATGCTTTGATTCTATTTCCATCTTTTCTCTAATGACTTTGTCTCCTCAGAACTCTCATTGCAAATAGTACATTTGCACAAAATAGTACAAAATTGCAAAAAGTAGGCCACTCTGAAAATGATCTGGCCAAGCAATGAAAGTACCAAAACTGGAATCCCAGTCCTCAGTCAGTACATGCCTTGCCATAGGAGTGATGTGTCTATAAGACTCCCTATTAAAGCCACTGGAGAATTCAGGCTAAAAATAAAAAGATGTGCTTTGTCCTTCTTTTCACAAGACTAAATTGCTTGAAGTACATGATAAGTGTAAGATATATTATTTTTGCTTTGGTTATTTGAATAATTTAAGAAAGACTTAAAATCTGCTCAATTCATACTTGCACAAAACTTTCATTAGGTCAAATGATACTTTGCTGAGTGACAGAGCACTGGAACAGGCTGCCCAGAGAGGTTGTGGAGTCTCCTTCACTGGAGACATTCAAAACCCGCCTGGATGCGTTCCTGTGTGATGTACTCTAGGTGACCCTGCTCTGGCAAGGGGGTTGGACTAGATGATCCTTCGAGGTCCCTTCCAACCCCTAGAATTCTGTGATTCTGTGATTCTGTGATTTTCCAAGGGAAATTGGCTTTATCTTATTAACATGCCATTAGCATACTAGAATACCCACCCACAGGCTAGAGGGACCCTTGCTAACAAAAAGCCCCCTTCACTCTGAACATGCATGGTGAAATTCTTAAGCACTGTCACTTTAAATGTAAGTAAAGGACTAGTTAACCAATCATGTATACAAGTCATAGAATATAATTAAAATTAGTGTTAGATAATTCTGTGTATAGAAGTAGCCCCTGTGTTTCAGGAAGCCAAACTAGCTTTGTGGGATACCACCTAGCTCCCTTTTCTGCGCAGAACTGGAATTAAAGCAAGTATCTCGACTCTGTGTGTGGATCAGCTTTGCACACCGGGTAACGGGCCCAGCTTTGGGACAACAGTGCGCCGATGCTGCCCTCTGGCGGAGCCGCGCAGTGCCTTGTCGTGTCGTGCCGTGCCCGGCCGTACTGTGCCGGGCGGGATCTCCTCCGCACCCGCGAAGCCTTGCAGCGCTGGCTGCGTCTTGCTGGCGCGCCGTGCAAGGGAATAAGCAACCTGCGGAGCCCCGCGCGGGGTAGCTCTAACAACGCAACCCCCGCAGAGAAGCGCGGGCGGCCCTCAGCCCGCAACACCAGGCAAAGTAATTTCTGCCCTAAAACGCCGGCCTGAAACAACGGTGCGGGAGCGGTACTGAGGGCAGTCTCTAGCCCCCGTCCTCAGCTTCCACCTTCAGGCTGGCTCAGGTCAGTGCAGCAGCGCGGCGGGGCAGGATGTACGCGTGATCAGTAAGGGGACACGGCCACTTCACCCTTTGCAGAGGGCAGCCGAGCTTCCGGCACTTCTTCCCTGCGGGGCCGAGAGGCGTCCAGTGGCCGCCGGGGCATCATGGGACCTAGACAGGACCAGCGAAATGCTCCAAAGAAGAAACCACAAGAGGCTGGTATTAATGGTTCTTTGGATACATAAACATAGAGGCATTTTCCCCCATTTTTTTTTTTTTTATTCATATTGTTTCACAAAGGTAAGTATCACACAGCTGCGGGACAAAGTAAAAAATTATTAGTTTGTTTAAAGCTAAGCCTGGTTACCAGCTCTTTCTAAATATCAAAACTTTGTATGACTAGACAAAGTTTGCACCTTTTAACCTACTATTTTAAGTGTTGGAGCTTTGTAAGACAGACATAAATACTTGGAATAGATGAATATCAGAAAAGGCAGAAATAAAACAGGATCACTAAAGCAATACAGATAACACAGGGGAAGAAAACAAAAAAGCACTCAGCAATATTCATATTCTGTGGAAAAAAAATTAATCTAAATAAATCTAAAATGTTAATTAAAGGAGGCATTTTGGTTTTTAAGAGTAGACAGAAACTTCAGAAAAACATTGAGAAATGTAAAAATAAGAACAAGACAGGGGTATGAAGTGGGCACAGGTACTTCCCACGGATAAGGTCCACGTGAATCCCGCAGTCTTGCTGGCGCAGCAAGAAAACTAAGAAGTATATAAAAGGAAGAAACTTGGAAATCATGCTAACAACATCCCTCAGCTGACTGCTGACATAAGTACTTGCCTGGAGCAGCGCAGATAGTGTGCAAAGAGGAGTGGCTGCCAGGGCAGCTCGCGAAGCGCCCCTGCTGCGCTTTGGCATAGCTTGGCTGGAAGCGCGGAGAGGAGCCCTTGGCAACAAGGGCTCACCCCATCAGGTGAAAGGGGGGATCCGAAGAGTAATGAATGACCACAAAAGCATTTAGATAATTTCACTGAGGGGAAATTAAACCAAGGCGAAAGGGATCACTGTCCGGAACCAAATGCAATGAAGCAACTGACTGATATGATGAAAAGAAATGTAGGGAGAGAAAGACATGAAACAGAAATGTGAAAAATCTCCTATAGTGGAGGAAAGGGCAGCTTTCTCAGTCCTTAGTGTCTTTTATTTGTTGGATTTTTATCTTCTGTTCAACGCAACAGTTTCCATCAGTCAGGGCAGAGATATACCGCACACTCATACTTCCCCTGGGACTTTCACAGAGATCCCGGATGAGGGCGCTGATTTTCCACAGTACACAGCAAGGCGAGGGGGCCACCAGCCACTGCTCCCACAGCCCCTGCGCCCATCGTGCACTGAGGCACACGGCCCTCAGGCTCCTATATCTATAGGAGCTAAGCAATATGTGCTGCATTTACTCTGCAGTTGGTCTTCAGCAGAGAAATAAAACTTGCACTGAACTACAGGTAGCAAAGGAGGCCTCCTCACACAGGGCAGGGCGTGGAAGGCCGTGGAACTGGGCAGTGTGTGCGAAGGGCAGCTGGGTGTGCCTGCCTGTCTTCCTGTGCTCACACAATTGCAGTGTAACTTGTTTTTATTTCCCCTCCCAGGACAAGTGATATTAGGATATCAGGAACTGCTGGGACAGGAGTTTTTGTGCACGCTGATTCAGAGTGGTGGCAACCTTTAACATGGGCATGAAGTTAGAGGTGGGCAGTGCTCTGCAGAACAGTGGGGTCTTGAGGTCGGGGCTCCCTGCATCATTTTGCTGGTCTGGGCAGCAGGCACTGACGGAGCCTGGTCTGCCAGAAAGGCTGTGCAGGATCATATCACCCCATACTTTCAAGGAAGCTGTTCTAGGACTGAATTTTGATGTGGACAAGGAGCGGAATTTATATTTTCCTCAAATGTTTGCTTGGGTCAGTTGCCCTCGAAAGAGTTGGGGGCACATTTGCTCTCGGCCAGCCTCACACCTTCTCATCCCGAGCTCTGAGGTCTTCTCTCTCTTGGCATGCTTTGCCCTGATGCAGTGGTGAACTGAGATTTCATGCGGGTGGCTGGGGACATCCAAAGGGAGGGAGCTCTTGGCAGAGGCTGAGGAAGGTCATCTGCCATCAGCCCCGTTCCCCATCCCTGTCCTGTGTCGGAAAGTTATTCTTGGGACACAGCCCCAGTCAAAAAGGGAACCCACGTGGGTTCTGTTCGCTCCAGAATTTCTCTACCCTTGCTATATGCACCCCGTTTAACTAGCAATATGTTTCCAAAGCAGCAGCTCATCCCAGAGAGTGCCTTCACCAGCCAGTGCCTGCTTATGGCCAGGGCAAGATTTGTTGCAATGGTAGTACACAATTTGTTGAAATTTTTGTGAAAATGTAAGGTTAAGTAACCAATTGAATGTAGCTCTCAAAATCTTGTACAGCAATTTAAAAAGGTGGAACTCAAAAGAGAAGTTGGAACCCTTCACCAGGCAGTTCTTCAAAGGTAATTACTAACACTGCAAAGGGTCAATTTAATCTCACCTGGTCTATAATTCTGTAAATTCTGTAACACCCCAGAAAACTTCTGACCACAAGGCTTTATTGTAAGATTAATTTATAAAGCAATCACCCCTCCCCCCTTCCCCGATTTTTCACCCATTACCGGTAGGGCAGAGCCAGGTTTGGGAAAACAATGCGAGGAGACGTCTCACAATGAAAATTTGCTACTCAAATCCCCAGGTCCAATCCTCCCCACACAAAGAAGTGAGGCTTGGAAGATTCAGCTCTCCATATATTAGAGATATCTAGATTATAATCTGTGGTCATTGTTCTTCCAGAATGGAGCTCTTTAACAGAATTTCCTGGGTAAATTCCCCTCACCCATTCATAGAATCATAGAAT
>VZRW01003228.1:441917-455960 GCA_013398125.1 Aegotheles bennettii | reverse complement strand
TTCAAGATCATCAAGTTCAACCACTAACCCAGCACTGCCCAGTCCACCACTAAACCACGTCCCTCAGCACCACATCCCCACAGCTTTTCAATCCCTCGTTTCAATCCCTCAGCCATAATTGCGTGCAGCCACCTCGTTTCAGCCAACACTTTCAACTCGGGGGATGCTGCACATTGGGTGCACCCATGGGTGCTGGGCACGCTTACCCTAAAGCCTTCCTCCCTTCCCTACCGCAGGAATCCAACTCCGAAAAGTCCAGGAGCAATGGGAGCAAGAGGCCAAAAAAGAGCCGGTGGGTAACGACGTGGCGACGATCCTGTCCCGCCGGATCGCGGTGGAGTACAGCGAGTCCGACGACGACTCCGAGCTGGACGATAACGAGTGGTCGGACTGAGGGGCCCCGGGGCTGGGCTGGCACAGAGCTCCCCGGCTCCATCCAGGTGTGTACAGGCTCCTTCCCCAATGTTGATGCCAACAAAAGCGGGCGGCCCCGCTCATTCAGGAGCTTTGCTTTTACACCATGTTGAAAACCCTCCGGGCAGCAGCAGCAGCACTGGTAGGATACACCTCGGAGGCAGTGAGACCAAGAGTTAGCAGCACCTTCACATTTAATGACTTCCAAAATGCCCTGAAGGCAGGTTTACTCCAGATTTACACCTGAAGCAAGACCAGAGACTGACCCTGAGTGTGCTTGCCAGAGAAGGGAAACCCAGAGGCAGTAGTGCTTTTCCAGCTAGATGTTAAACATGTTAATGAGAAGCTCCTGGAGAAGAAGCATGGCTGGTGTCACCACAGGCACTCGGGGGTGGCCGTGCCCTGGGCTTGGGGTTGCTCTGCTGCTGGCATTTGTAGGATTGGGCAGCTCCAAAGGCCACGTGAGGGCTGGAACCCTCTCCCCCATAGAGGAAGTTCTGTAGGGATGGTCACCACCACACTGTCGTTCCTTGGAGAAGACCAAGGTGTTGGTGACTTGAGCCCATTTCTATCCTTAGGACCATTTTTTTGGCAGAAAAGGGTGAAGGCAAAGCTTGTGCAGCTGGTCTGGGCTTTGAAAGATGCAATGTGTGGTGTCCTCAGGGGGAAAAGAGGAGCAGAGGTGCCCAGGGAGCTTCCCCAAGCCCAGCTCTCCTTGACCTTCCCTCTACACCATTTCAGTATTATTTGAAAAAAGAAAACCTTAGCCAAAATGCTGCTTTTAGGGAAACTTTGCATTTGCACTTTGCAGCCCCACAAACCACACCAGTACAACTGAGATCAACTCAGACCCAGGCACTGATCCCACCCCACTGATCCTGCCCTGTCCCTCACCCCACAGCCGGGCGCTGAGGGGGTGCCTGGAGAGTCCCCACCACAGTGCTGGAAATACCCGTTTGCTCCTCAGCCCAGAGCTTGGTTAATCAAAGACTCTTCATGCAGATCCAAAGGGAGGAGGGACAGAAAGGCAGAGCAAAGGAGTGGGGAACACCCAAAATGTCTGTCGGGAGTATGAGCCTGCAGAGAGCTGGGAGAGGTTCTTCACCAGCAGAAAACAGGCCAGGACCAGCCATGGACTTGCCCAACACAGTGTCCTGAGGTCCTCTCTTGTGTTCCCACATACCATGAGTCCCTAAAGGGGAGAAAACTGAGTCCCCACATTGCATCTCTTCTGAGGAGAAGCTGGGCTCTTGAGGTCATCCCCCGGTTCTCCCAGTAGCCATGTATGTGATGGCTACAAAAGCAGTATTTGGCTGTCTAGGAGTGAGCAGACTGCAAAGGAAGTGGGAGGATATGGTGGAGACCCAAAGGGCTCAAAGGCTGATGCTTAAATTCACCCTGGGAATTGCTGGTGTTGAACGATGCCCCAAGTATCTGTTTGTTTTCCTCTGATGAGAAACCCTTCGTGGTGAAATGTTGTGAACCCCCTGCCCAGCTGCTGAGAAATGTCCCTGGGAGCCCTCCCTTCTCTTGATCAACACCAAATGGTCTGTCCCTTGGATGTGCCACCTCCCACATCTCCACATCTGGGCTGCAAGCTGCTGTGCGGAATGGGGGGCTCGAAAGGAGGAATGGCATGGATGTGGGAGAGGGCAAGGGTAGCTGGGGAAGGGTTTGGGGGAGTGCAGATGAGCTATTCCATGAGCAATAGGACATATGGAATAGCTCATCGGCAAAACCCAAGGAAACAGAATTGACCAAAGGAGGCAAGGAGACACTGCAGGTGACCAGGAAATTCCTGATGCTCAGTGTTCACCAGGAGCTTTCACTGCAGGCATTGACCCTCTGAGTTGCAGAGAATCTGCTGCAAAATCTTTTGGCCAAAGCCTGGTGTCTCCAGGCAGGCAGAGAGACACAGCTGGGGTTTGATCTGGAGCAACTTCAAAAGAAAGTCTTGTAAAAATTCCAAGCAACATTTAGGAGTCACCTGGTAGTAGAGAGAACAGCAGAGGGATGTCAGAGCTGTCGTTACCTGTTATGGTGGTCAAAGGGCTGCAGAGTTGACTGCAGGGACCCAGGTGGGGCTCGGGCAGAGCCAAGGAGTCCCACCAGCACATGAAGGCAGGGAAGGAGCTCTGGGACACTCAGGGCTGGCTCATCCCTCGAGTCTGTGACTGCCCCAGTTCTGGAAAGTTGAGCTGATCCTGGTGGAATCTGGAGAGCAGCTGACTGCCCCTAAAAGTCTGGGTCCCTTCTCATGCACTAGATGCATTATGTGTGCCATATGAAACTGGGATAACTCTGGTAGGACTCCACTGGCACGTGGTGGGCCAGGGTTGTCCCTGTAGCCTCCCACTGCCCTGTCACCTCACATCAACTTTGCAATGCTTGGGATTGGCAGCAGTCAGCCAACCTCTGCTACTGTCAGGGTCAAGGCCATTGCATGACAAAGCCCTGGACAATCACATTGATCCAAGCCTTGTCTGCCCTGTGTGTAGGTCACATCTGCAGAGTGGATGCACAGCTGGGAGCCTCAGAGGTGCCAGGAGCAGGGCTCACCCTTGTTTCCTCATGCTTTTGCCTTCTTACACCATCTTCTCCTCTTGGGACATCCCAGTACATCCTCACCCTTTGTATTCTGCTTAAGGAAATTCCCAGCCCCTGGTATCACAAATCCATTTTATATACTCAACTCCAAAGCAAGTCAGTAGGACCATAGCCTCCTGGTATTGCTCATTGCTTGAAGATATCATGATCCAGCCCTTCCAGGGATCTGAACTGCCTCAGCTCCACTGAAGCCATCTTGATATTAGGGATGGGGCTGATCCACAGGTAGCCTATCCCCATTGAGATATCCACATCAGAGCTCACTGCTCATGTTTCTTGTGTAGCTGGTGGAGAAGTGACCTATATAGTCAGCACGGGCTGTAGACACCCATTTCTGGTCTGATCATGGCGCACCTTGCTCTTCCCAATATCCTTGGTGCCTTTGCTTGAGGAACTCAACCATGTTTGAGGATGATCATCTTCATTTTAAGTGTGTTCATGTATTTTTTTTTACCCAGGTGACCTGTGAAATCCCACACAGGTGACACCAGCTCCTTGGTTGGGCTGGCTTGGCTCTGCTGGAATGGACTGGGCCATTGGACTCAGTGACACTGGTTGGCTGACCCATATGCTACACACAATATTTTGTACATACATATTTTGTGCCTATTTCCATACACTCTTCCCAAAAGTAGGCCATGCTGTGTTACACAACCTGAAACACTCAAATCCCCACGTGGGCTGATATAAAAGTGAATATTTAAATATATTCTCATCTAGCTTGGCAGCCATTAAAAATACAATCCAGGTCACAGCTGATTGAATTTCTCCTCTCTCGAGTGTACCCGAAGTGGGCTGAGGAAGTTCTCCTCTACATTAAGGGATCACGTTCCATGTGAAAATACAGCAGCAGCATTTTGTTGCCAACAGATAATCACCAAGTGCCAAACATTTAATGAGCCCAACTGATCTCCCGAGAGCTCCTCTTTCCATTTTATCTGCTTTCTCCTACTTGCCAATTAATGGGCATGGACTAAAAATCATTAATATGGCTGCCAAGAGGGGGAGGTCTATTCTGTGTCCATACACATGAATTGGGCTGGATGCATTAGAAGAGTAAATAAGCCACTTTGGTTCCTCTTAGAGATCTTAACAGAAGTCTATAGTCCTTGAGGTCCACCAGGAACCTCAGACATTTCTGATTTGTTTGAAAAGGGACATTATAGGGTCACCGTACCCGTGGTACACCAGTCATTGCCTGTGAAGGCCATGTCAGGTGTGAAGTCTGGTCTTGGTCAAGTTTCATGAAGGTTGGTGGAAGTCTCACAATGTTCATGTCTTGGCATTGCACCCTCAGTGTCTCCTTGATTGAGTGAACGTCAGAGCTGGCTGTTGATGCTGGTGGCTCTTAGAGGATTAGTGTCCTGAAGGAAGAAGGGATTGGATAGCTTCTAACTTTTCACCCTGGGCAGAGACCTAGGGAGGAGTGAGCATCACGTCCTACAAGAGCTCCTGCTTTTGCAGCTATTTTATCCCGGCAAAGTTTAATTCTGGTGACAAATGCAAGGCTGAACACAGCTTCTCCATAGAGCTCTCTTCGCGTAAGATCCCTCAAATTTCCTCCCAGCAATTTTTCCATCTCTGTCTCCCTCTCAAGACACCCAACAGCCTGACAGAAGTTTTGCCACCTCCCCCGGGAGCAGAGTCTGAATGAATGCTTTGGCTTCAATGCTGAATGGGAGTTTGGCCTGGAGGGAGGCAGGTTGTAGGACTCGAGGTGGGATTTCAGGGTGGGCTTTCAGAGGTGCATGGCCAGCAGGAAAACCATGCCGGTTCCTTGTGGCTGGACCATGGAGAGCTGTGAGAAGTGTTCCCCATTGTGGGATGTTGGCAAGGGGAGCACAGGCTGTTCCTTTCACCATGATTTCTGTTCTCCTGTAGCAGTAGTAGTAGTTATTTAGGGGTAAGGTTTCTCAGCTGGTGTGTCACTTTACAGATTAAAAAAAACCTTAAAGTACAGGCAAGGACTCTGTCCTGAGGAGTTTACAGTTTACAGCAAAGACCATATAACCTGCACTGCACTTTAGAAGCCTCAAATACTCACCCATGTACCCTCAACTGGGCAGCAGCACCTTGAGAACTGTTGTCCTTTCCTTAGGTGACCCCATGACCAGCACCATGACCACATCCCCCCACTGATGGCAGTAGTGGGGCTCTCCTACTCCTCCACTATCACCATGCAAAAGTGCCTGAGCAAAGTACAGGAGTGTCCAGATGCACGGGTTTTGTCTCTGAATGGGTCATCATGCCCTCAGGATGGTCCCCATGTGTCACGCAGGGCTATGCTCTTTGTTCCCAAAGGAGGACACCATCCTGGTGTTGGCACCAGGGTGAGGCAGAGCCTGCAGCAAGGGATGGGTTCTTGCTGTGGGAAGTCCCCATGCAAGATCTGAATGGGACATGCTTGGCCATGGTGTCCCCTGAAGGCAATGCTGATGTGACATTAGGAATATTGATGTCTGTCTCACACTGATACAGGGCCAAGAGGCCATAGACATCTCCATAGCACTACGCCATGGTAGATCACTGATGCTTCTCCCTCCCACTGGCATCTCTCCTAGTAGACATCCTCCCCCAGATGCCACCCTCAGAGCAGCACCCAGAGGTCCCTCTAGTCTTATGCTCTCAACAGGAAAAGTCTTAAATCTGCTTTTGATCATAATGTTTGGAATTTATGAGCCCAAACATGTGTGAAATGAGCCTTTCCTGCACACCTCTCCCACAGTGGCAGTGCCACAGGACTGGGTTGGCCCTGGGGGGCTTTCAGCCCAATGGTAGCTCTAGAACTTAGTTTTAGAAAGTACTGAGAGTGCAGAGAGGAGGAAACAAAATAGAAAGAAAATAACCCGCTGTTTTAGTTTGGTTATGCTCCCACCACCCTCTACAAGAGCATCCTCAGGGAGGTAAAACCTGCTGCAGAGCAACAGAGGGCAGTGGGGAGAATGAACCTGTCCTCCACATGTGTTGGACTGAAGTACAAGGCATGAAGTTGAGTTGTGGCAGAAAGGAGCTGAATCAGATCTCAGGGAAAGGCAAGGATGGAGAAATTCTGAAACAGGCCACAGAGGCTCTGCCATGGGAGGTCTTTGAGAAGCAGGTAGGCAAAAAGCAGAGAGGAGCACTGTTTGTGACCCTTTGGTGGGCCAGGGGATGGGGGATGTGCCCACAGGGCATCTCTCCAATCCTGGTGTGGTTGTAGTTCTGCCTCACCCCCTCCTCCAGGCTTGCAGCACCACAACTGTGGACCTGTCCCAGCAAGTTACAGCCCCAAAGCACTGCCCATCAGCCAGGGCAGCCAGATCATGTTCTCCCTTAGCTTTGTTGACCCTTTTCTGGTTTTGGTGTTGATCTTCAAATCCAATGGAGATAAAATATACTGCAGAATGAACACCTGAGAGGGAAGGATGCAAACTAACTGCAGAAACCAGGCTGGGCAGCTGGTGCTGCTCTGTTTCAGCAGTTCAAAGGCAGCAGCTCCAGCAACCTGCTCCTCCAGACCATCCGTGGTCCACAGACCACAGCACGTAACCATGCTGAGAAGTTAAGATAAACAGTTTGAAAGTTACCCTTAAATCTGGGGGAGCTCAGTTGAGGAATCTAAACCCAAACACCATCCTTACCCCACCTCCACAAACAAACAACTCACAGGTGATTTCCAGAAGGAAAAGCTGTTCCATCTCCTTCCTTTGGACCTTCAAGGGAAGGCAGACCCAGCATTGTTTCCCAGCTAGCCACCAAAAAATGGAGCAGTTGCCACCATAACTACTTCAAAAAAATCAGATCCTAAGAAACTGGCACTGAAGAAGAGAGAGAACAACATATCAACCCACAGGGCAACAAGAAAAGGGGTCTCCTGCAACTGTAGGAGGTGCTTTTGTCCTGGAAGGTCCTACCCCAGCTCAAGTGTTTCAAATCCTGTTGATTTTGGCCTGTTAGTGGTGCCAGTGTGTGCCTGATGCCTCAGCTGGGAATACTTACTCCACAGAAAGTTGCTTCTACCATGAAAAAAATGCCCATGAAAATGTGAGGTAGACTTGGAGCCTGGTGAAGCTCCTGTGCTGTACACTGAGGAGTTGTTGATTTCCTGCTGGCAGCAGGAGCATCTTTGACATGGTCCTGCCAGGTCTCCAAAACCCATACTGTTCTGAGCATCGACACGTCCCTCACCACCACCACCACCAAAGTTGTCTTTATGCTGAGATGTTTCAGGTCTATCTTTAGTTCTGGCCAATTTTCCACAAATGGGGTCTCTTTGTGGTGTCTTTCATCTCAGATCAGAGCAGATCTAGAAAAGGAAAGGAAATCCCCACCAAAGAGAAACCTTTTTCTCCAAAATGTGTTTTTTAGGAGTGTTTTGGGGCTGATGGCTCCTCATCTTAGTAGACTTCCTTCACTTTGTGCTTGACTTGCCCGGGGGAATCCTGACTGACACAAGTGCCTTTTCTGGAGGTCCTCACTGCACGGCCGAGGAACATGGGGCTTCCTGGGGCAGGTGGCCTCACCAAGCTGGGGACAGGGAGAACATTTCCAATGATTTTTGATGTTCCACCTGCCCTCACCTGGGTAGGAACCTGGACCTGAGGTATCCACTGGGATTCCTCCTTCCCTGCGCATGGGGTTTTACACCTGTGACTGTGCAGGGATAAATTTGGGAGGAGCTTTTACTCCTATCTTGGCCAACCTGAAGAACTTGCATGAGGGCAGTCACCAAGAGGACATGTTGGGGCTGCAGAGAGGGGACAAACCCTGCCACCACTTAGCTGTGGGACGTGCAAGTGCTGGTGAGTTTGCTCCAGAGTTTGTGCATTGCTGCTGCCATGGGGCAAGCGTTCAGGCTGGAGAGCCTTCCTCATCATCCTCCTCCTCCTGCCCCAGCCCAGGGACACTGGGGCAATGCCAGCTGCTGCGGCAGGACAGGAGCCACCTCACTGCCAGGTTTCCATCACCTTCAGAGTGAGTAGGAGCATGAGCACCTCTGGGTGAGGCCGGACGCTGCAGGAGCGTTATTTGGGGGGACATTGAAGGCAGGTGAGGACCATCTCCCATGCCCTGCACCCAGCGGCGTGGGGATCAAGACCAGCCCAGGCTAGGCTGGGAACACTTCAGACACCCAAAAAACCCCTCTTTGCTACCCAAACTCAGCAGCTACAAGCTCAGGAGACCCCCCTGGGGCACTGAGGCAACCAATCCTCCTAAACCAGAGCATCTGTGAGTGGCCAGCCTGAGCTGAGCGTTTTAAAGGCAGCTTTCTCCCCTTTTGGTTCATAGACAGAGCCTGGAGCTAGGGCTGGGGCCGGTCTTCATGGAGGTGGGCTCCAGCTCTGCAGTGATGACATGGCAGGGACAAGGAGATGCCAGCCTGGTGGCACCTTGGGGTTGGCTTCCCGGGGTGCTCAGCATCAGTGGGGCTGCCTCGATGCTCCTGGGAAAGACTTATTTTTCTAACACCAACAGAAGTATTACCCATATTTCCTTCCACTTGCTCTTTGATAGGAGCAGCTGGCAGGGGACAGGTGTCTCTCCCATGGGAAGGTGACCCAGGACAGGCCATAACTGGCTTTCCATTATTATATAGTTGACATTAAAAAGAAGGAAGATGTTCACTGTCTAATGGGGTCTTTTTAACCATGTGCACTTAGTCAATAGGTGAGTAGATGTTGCTGCTTGTATCTATCTACCGTACCCAGTTGCTCCCTGTGAACAAGTGTATTTCTCCCCAGTGTTGTGGGTTCTGCCTGTCGTGACACGGTGACGGAAAGGTAGGGACTGTGTCAGTCACAGTACGAGCTTTCTTCTGTACAGGGTAGAGAGGAAACCTGGAACGATCCGAAGCACCGCTTGTAACTACATTTGTTCCAAAAACAATGTCATCTTAACCCCAAACTGTTGACACTTTATGCATGTGGTAATTAAAAAAAAAAAAGGAAAAAAAAGGAAAATAATAAAGATTTTAAGAGGTTAAAGTAGATTTGGGGTCGGCTTTTTGTCAGCTTGCCCTGGCTGGGTCCCTTTGCTGGGAGTTACCAGCCCTGGATTGTCCCATCGCTGTTGGAGTGATTACCAAGATCAATGGCTTTTTGAAGACCTCCCCACCCCAAATTTGATGCTTCTGCCCAGTGTTGGGGGTTCTGCCTGTTGTGACACGGTGATGGAAAGGTAGGGACTACACTGGTCGCAGCACAGAAGCAGCAAACTGTGACATCTCTACAACCCTTCCTTTGGAGAAACCAGCTCTGAAAGATCAACCCTTTCCCCTGGGAACTTCATCCCCGACCTCCTGGGTACCCAGAGGATGGCTCCTGATGGAAAAGTCTCCATCCTTCTGCATGGAGGCTCCAAGCAGCAGGAGCCATTCCTTCCCAACCTCCCCAATCCACGTCTCCAGCAGTTCTGATCCTCACCCAGCTCATCGTGATCCAAGTGAAAACACAGATGGAGAACCAGAAACCTGTCCTTGACTCGCTTCAGCTGAAATAAAACCCCAGACACGCAGAGTGTGGCACATACCTGGGCAAGGAGCCCAGATCTGCAGATGTTTTAATTTTACTCCCCACCCACCCCAATTTTTGGATATCCTCTTGACAAATCACTTTTACAGTTTTATTTACAGTAATAAAAATAAATTACTCTTACAGATGAATGTATAATATTATACACAATAGAGATACAGTGCAATAACAGCATTGATTTGTTTTCACTCATTCATAAAGTGCATCGGAGGGGCTTGATTTAACCATAATTGAATGATAACTGTACAGTTTGCTTTGAGATCAACTTTCCCGGTCAAGTTAAAAAGCTAATGAAGACTCTGACATCAAAATAAGTTGCTGGGAAATGGCCTCATTCCTGGGGGAGCAGATAGGATGGGAGGCAGGATTGGGAATGGGGACAATCCATTCCCGCTCTGTCCATCTGCAACTCCGACGGACACTGCTCAAAGCCTGGCCAGCCTGGTGGGGGTCTCAGAGTCTCAGGAGGGCAACTTCAGGGTCACACTGGTGGCCACAGAGCAGGACGTGGCCCTGGGCCACCCCACACTGGCTGAGTCTCTTGCTGAGCTTTGCCACCAGAAGCTCATCCCTCCCTCTGAGCTGGAGGATTCACTCTCTAGGGAGGATGCTCCTCATCCCTCCCAGAGCCTGATTCCAACCTGCTCACAGGAGACATCAGAAATGAGCCCAGTCCTACACCACTCTGCATGGTGTAGAGGAAAGGCAAGGCAAACCCAGGAGGTGGCCAGCACTAACCTCTCATCCTTCACCAGATACTGCCCAGTTGGAAAAGAGCTTTTCCTGGGACAAGGCAGGTATTTTCCAACTCCCAGCTCCTACAATATGGTCAGACCTGTGCTTGTGATTTCAGTGTCTATGCAGACAATGTGCTGTCAGCCATCCAGCCTCCTGCCCGCTGCAGCATGCTCAGACCAGGAAGGAATAACCTTGGTTTGGACACAACTACGCTTGACATCGAGCAGAACTTGTGAAGGCAACGATTACCTGTGGAGCTGGAGACAATTTATTCACATCCCTTAAAGTCAGGCACAAAAGAGCTTTGGACCATCCCTTCCAAACTGGGTCTTCACCACTGACACTCCATTTTATTTCTAGAATGCTCTGTATTGCAGAATTTTCCAGTGGGAATGGGAAAGCTCCATTCCCGGGGCTGGAGGGACAGTGGGAAGGGTGGCTCTCAAGGCAGGTTTGCAGTAGGCAACCACATTTTTAGCAGAAAAGGTACAAATGGTCCAAACGAAGGCATCAGCTGTACGGCGGCGTGGCCACCTCCCCCAGGGAAAAGGCTCCTACAAGGAAACACCTTGTGCATTGAACAATTAGACCTGACAATCAAAAGTGAAGCAATTGTGAACAATCAAGTGAGTCGTCCATGCTGGTCAGTACACATCAACACAAGTGACTACCAAGATCAATGGCTTTTCAAAGACCTCCCCACCCCAGATTTGGTGCTTCTACAAGAAAGAGGAACTTCACCCCCTACAGAGAACAGGAATGGTTTCTTGGGGTTTTATTCAAAGTTCAGTTCAAACGCGTTGTTTGAGATGAACAAATTGTGGCTGCCACCTCAGGACTGAGGTCCTTGAGATACTCACTGCTGGTTACTGAAAGGAAGGTGGCTAAAAAGAGATGTTTTCACTGCTCAGAGTCCCAAACTGAACAAAATGGGAAGGAAAAAAAGCCTAAGCAACTCTGTTGGCAGAGTCTAGACAATTTATTAAGTTTTGGGGTTTTTTTTTCATTTCTCAGTTGAAATCCACTGGACCAGGGACATGGGTTTGTTGTAAGTGCACAACCTCCCACCTACCCTTAGAATGTCCCCACAAAACCCTAGTTCTTCATGCAGCTGCAGTTATGTCCCATCCCATGGCATCCCTGGCCTTTCAAGGAATGTCTTCTCTTCCCTTCCCCTCCTCACCCTCTCCTCATCCCCTCAACTCAAACAGCCAACCACTGACATGGAAAGCAGTTCATGCCTATGTTCTGCTTGCCACCAACTGGTGGTAGAAAAGCCAAAGGCAAGAAGAAACCTGCAAACAAATCGACTGAACAGGCAGCAGATCCACTTTCCTGGCTGCTCTGATTTCTGCCATAGGCTCAGGGCTGGTTTGTCACCTCATGTAATTGCTCAGGACCAGTTTCCTGCTTGTTTCTGCTGCTGTAAGTCTAGACCAGCTCCTGTAGAGTCCAGAAGTGACGTGAGTGTAAGCTCTGGCCCATTCATCTTTTATCAAAAGCTATTACGAAGCTCAGTTTTTGAAGGTACCATGGCAAGATCTGGACTATTGGCCAGGGTGAGGACATGGAGGTCTTCCCAACTAAACACCAACCGGCCTGCTCCAAGTAGGTCCAGTTTCCACCTGGAGAGACCACAGAGGCTCTGTGGAAATCAAAGGACACCTACAAACTTCTACCAGCTCAAGACTTTGAGCTTTGCAGAACTACCACTGTCCCCTTGTATCTCAACTGAAAAGCACAATAATTAAATTGATGGCTTTTAGAGACCTCAACTTTTCTAATGACTTGTGACATCAGAATCCCAGCTGGCAGGGACTTCCCAATACATTCAATACCAGAAAATGGAGGAGGGGCCATACCCTGGTTGCTCTGGGACTTTCTCATGATGCCCAGGAGCTAGACAGGTGCTTTTCATGGTGTTTCCAGACGTTTTGGATCCTCAGTGGATTCACTGTGCTGGAAAACCCTTTCTGTTTACCAATTCTCCCCTTATAGTTGGTGGCCCGTGCATGTGCGACACCATCACATTCACAGGAGCTGCATCCTCAGCTTTAACTCCTCACATCCCAAATCTTTCTCCTACTGTTATGGAGGACCACAGGGGAAGAATATTCTCTATTGGCTTTTAAATGTCTTTGTCAAAGCTGATCCATGGCTCCCTCAAACTGAGATCAGTTTCAAGCATACAATTAAACTCTAAAAAGAACATTGTTAAGATCAAAATCATCCACAATGGGGAAGATTTTGCAACTTTTTTCACATCAGGGTTTCTCTAGAGCTGATGAGTTAATTTACATTTCATTTCAAGATACAACATGGGCTGCCCAGAGAAACAAATCCTGGCTTCTAGAGCGGGTGCTAGAAAAACGTTTCAAAATCTTCACACAATTTCAAAAATGGTTTAAACTCTGCCTGGAGCTTTCACGCTGAGGAACTGCAGGGACCTGGCTATGCTTATAGAAATCTGAAGAAATAAAATTAGCTAAGTGTTTATATATATATATTACGCTTTTTTATATATATAGATACTTTTAAATGTATGCTGATTCAACATTGTGCCTACTGCCTGTTGCCCAAGGTATTCAAAAGAGAAAAGAAATGAAAAAAAATGAGAGCCTGGCCACCTTTCAAAGGTAGGCAAGAAGCCCCAGGTGCACTTTGGAGCTTCACAACTTTCTCCTCAGTGCTGAGGAATGAGAAATTCATTGCACAGATCCAGAGAGCAAATACAGTTGGGCCCGTGTCCAGCCATAACGTGGCTTCAGACCCACTACAGTCTCCCCTCTCTCTCCCACAACACAGCTGTGTACACCTGCTGTGGTTTGGTGATGGTGGTGCTGTTGCGTTGTGTTGGGAGGAACCTTTGTCTGTTTGGCTTGCGGTGCAGCAGAACCCAGCTCCTGGGTTGCAGAGGGGCATTTCTGATGCTGCAGATCACAGCATCTTTCTCTAAAGGAGAACAACGTGTTTGGGACACCAGGCTCAGCTGGCAAGAGGTCTCCTGCTGCAGCCTCTGAGCTGTTCCCATGCTGGACACCAGAGCAGCATCCACCCCCTCCTGCTCTGGGTGTTTCACCCCAAGCCCTGCCATGTCTCTGAAGGTTCCTTGGTTGCCTGCTTGCTTTGTAAGTGAATGCACTAATCCACTCTCAGCCAAAAGAAAGCACAAGATAAAGGACACTTCATCATGGTCTCACCAACACCACAAAGCACATGATACAGTAGAGGAATGTGAAGGTACCGGAGCTTCTCTAATGAAGCAAATTAAACTTCATCCAGAATAACACAGAGGCTTCTCTCTAGAGGACCCCAGCAAACCCAGGCCCATCTTTGGATGAAAATCCCACCCCATGTAAACGATCCATGTGGCAGTGAGCGCATCGCTCCGTGGCCCCACAACAGGCAGGAGAGCCCTGCCTTGGCCTCCCCACAGCCTTGGGGTGTGGGGCACCCCGTCTGCCCTCACCACCTGCACACCATGAGCCCCCACCCTGCCCATGCTCAGGGGGAATGAATTCCCAGGGTACCCCCATCCCCACGACAGCCCGAAACAACGGCCAGACCCTAAGGTGCTTTTCACCCCACGGGTTCTCAAAGTGCTTCACAAAGGACATAGAAACTGAGAGGCATCATGTGTCATTCCTCCNCACCCCAGGGGGGGGACCAGCCCTGCCATGGGGGGACCCAACACCCGCTGCCCCCCCTCCTGTGGCCTTCCCCTGGTTCCTTACCCCGAGAGGAGACAAACGCTGTCCTATGGAGATCCCTTTTT
>VZRW01003228.1:397094-430457 GCA_013398125.1 Aegotheles bennettii | reverse complement strand
TGATGGGATAAAGGTTGGACTTGATGACCCTGGAGGTCCCTTCCAACCAGAATGATTCTATGATTCTATGATTCTATGACAAGTGTGGGGTGGTGAGGGGCAGAGAGCGAGGCTTCAGGATGGGAAGGGGCATTAAAGGATGTGGGAGGCCACCAGGAAGAGCTGAGTGGAAATCCTTCAACTCATCCCTAAGGTGCAATGAAGAGAGGAGTTGGACAGAGGTTTTACCCTTGTTTGCCTGGTTTCTCATGGGCGGTGTGAAGCTCAGTATAAACCTGGGTTTGAATCACTGGGGCCTCTCAGTTTCCTCAGCCTCAGGCCCGACAGAAAGGCCAAGCTTTGGTTTTGCCAGAGTTTCCCATTCATCCCCCAAAAGGAGGAGGTTGCTGGATTTGGGAAAACCAGTTTCTCTGCGCTCTTTCTCCACAATTTGAGCCAAATGCTTCAACAGCAATGACTCGGGGACAGAAGGATTCCCGTGAGAGCTGGCAACCGCATTATCTTCTTCTAAAAATACCTCCCAACAAAACATAAAACCTCTCCGAAATGACCCATCCGAAGGAGCAGGGTCTGGTTTCGGGCTCTCTGGAGGCCGCGGCTCAGCTCTTGGCTGCAGCAGGGGCTGCAGTCACAGCCGAAGGGCAGGAATTGGTGGGGGCTGCCTTTGCTCCTGAGGTTTTGCTCCTTCCTCGAAGCAAGGCTGGCAGGGAGATGAGCTTTGAGAAAGCCACTGTGCTGCGATAGAATCATAGAATCATAGAACCATTATGGTTGGAAGGGACCTCCAGGGTTATCAAGCCCAACCTTTATCCCATCATATTCCTAACCATTAGACCATCAGACCATGGCCTCAAGTGCCTCATCAACTCGTTTGTTGAACACCCCCAGGGACAGTGACTCCACCCCCTCCCTGGGCAGCCCATTCCAGTGCCCAACCACCCTCTCAGTAAAGCACTTCTTCCTAATCTCCAACCTATGTTTCAGGGGACACCACGAGTGCCCGGCTGGAGGCCTCACAAGGTGCCAGGGATCGTCCCAGCGCAGGGACACGGAGGTGTCAGGGCTGCTCCCCCATCCCCAGCAGCAGCAGGTACCAGAGTGGTTTGGTGGTGGCTTCAGCTTTTATGCTGAAGTGATGGCAAGCAATTTTTGAAGGAATAAACTGGTTTTTCTCCAAACTCGTGGCCTTTTGCTTGGCGAAATATTGTGACTCAAAATCTGGAAATGAACAGCTTAACATTAAAAAAAAAATTAAAAAAAATAAAAAAGAGGACTTGGAAAGGATTTTTTCCCCCATCACCACCACATGGGCTCTCCTGCAGCTCACTGTACCTTGCTGGGGAGGAGCTGAGGATTTGCTGGGGAAAGGATGGAAGCAAAGGGACCCGGACAGAGGAGTTTCTTCTGGTGTGTTTCTTCTGGTGTCTTCTGGCACTGATGTACTTTTCCCCAGCTTGTCCCACCTGGGACTATCTGGATTTACACCAGTTGCAGTGCAATCTGTGCCTCCAGTGCCTGCCCCGGCTTGGGTTCAGCTCCCTGGGGCCGGATCCAGGTGCAGAGGACACTTCTCAGCAGCACAGCACCAAAAGCATTTTGCCCTCAATAAATCTGGGCCAGCATATCTAGAGTAATTCTTTGGGGGCTCTGCTATTTTAAGGCCTTCATAAATCCTTTCCTAGCTTGGCCCTTCGGCTCCAACTCCTCCCCTGGGGTTTCCAAGCTCCATTTCAAGCCCCCCTGGGCTTCGCTCCCCACCTGAGCTGACGCTGGTTGCTCCCAGGCCCAGCCTTCACCACGCCACGTGGGCTTCAGAGAGCATCTGCTCCTACCCCCACCATGTCCCACACCCCAGCCCCACCTCCCCTGGCAAACACACCCCGTTCTCCTCATTGGAGCCCCCCACCAGCTCGCTCCTCATCCTCCAGGATGCAGGTGAAGCACCAAGCTCCAACCTGCACTCAGCAATTCTGCTGCTCCCTCCGGCACCCCGCTCCTCTCGGGGACCAAGGTGGACATGTCTCACCTCAGACACCCCGTTCCACCTCTCCAGGCCCGGCTGATCACATTACACTTTCTTTTCCAGTAAAAAACTTTGCAGGAAGTAACTAATTCTACAACAAGGCCCTAAAGTCAGATTTTCATCCTCCTCTGCGGTTTTGAGTAGATTCTGAACCAAAACCCAGAAGATTGTACTGATTCTGATAAAGATGAAGGGGGAAACAATTAAGTCTGTTGCTGAAGTGCTGGTAACCACTGCAGTGGTTTGGGTTTGGGTTTGTTATTCGTATTAAGGAGCTTTTAAAACAACCAACAACCACTAAGCGAGCTCATTATTAGCAACTCAAATACCACGCTGCCACTAATTCCTCTTTCAGGGCTTTCTCTCCTGCTGGGAGCAGCCAGAAAGGCTGCACACACCCCGGCAGGTTCCTACAAGCAACAGCCTGGTGATGGAGGCAGGAGCTGGGGCTCAGGGACGCTCTGCAGGGCCAGGGCTGATGCTGCCACAGGTTCTGCTGCACCTCCAGCAGTGAGGTCCTCGCCCTGGCCAAGGGCTGCTGGGCTCTGCTTTGACCCAACAGAAGCTTCAGCCAGCACACGTGCCCTCCGAACACACGCTGGCATGAGGGTGTTGGTGAAGCTGAACAGCCAGGTGGTAGAAAGGATGAAACCATTTTCCTTTGTATTGTCTTCAGAAGAAGAGGAGAAGATGCCCCCCATGCTATCCTACCCATCATTTTTAACCTGTTGCACTCCGAGCCATCACTCACAGACATCTGATCCCACCTGGCCGCTGCCTTCAGGACCCAAACAAAGCCCAGCTGGGGAAGTGGGAGCAAATCCTGTAGGTACAATCCTGCAGGAGCGGGAGGGACGCAGACAGAAGTAGCCTGAAGGTTAATTAGTGCAGCAACAGCAAATGCTAGCAGGACTTTACATGTTGAGAATTAATTACGTTTCAGGGGATTGTTTCCTTTTGATGAATGCCGGGGACTACAATGGGAAGGTTTTCCTTGTCTCAGGGGCCCTCGTTAGTCTGTTTTCTTTCTTGTACCAATCAAATATGATTTGTTATAAACATAGCCTAAGCTGAGCTGGCACGGTGACTTTAAACGCTCCTGCTGGTAACTAGATCATGCCAAGCCCAAACACCACCTCATAAACAGCTTCTGCTCCTGCAGGCTTTAGGGCACAGTCTCTCCACAACCAAACTGTAGGATCTGCTGAATTAGAAGGAAAACAGCAACAGGGAGGGAGCATTTTGCTTCAGCTGCTGGTTAGCAAAACAAGTAACAGTCAGTCTTCACCCTCACTCCAGTGTCAGGTTCTGGATCAGACCTGAAAGAACAAGACCAGCCCCCACATCCCTGTGCCAATCCTGCCTTGATGGTGCTCAAAGCTAAACCACGTTGCTTTCAGATGGCCTGGTTCTGGCTGTTTGCCCTCAAGAAAATTAACTCAGGGTAACACTCCTTCTAAAGTGACTGAAAGTCAAACTCGCGTCCACTGAAGTGAGCTCCGCTCATTTATTGTTGATGACCCAGCAGGACAAGGACCAGGCAGAACTTTGGATTTAAAATGTGGTTTTACAGAGCACACCCGAATCCCATTTGCTTCTGTCATGTTCTGACCGAGTCCCATGAATTCCTGCTCACGGGAGCAGCCTTTGATCTGATTTTCCCCATATAGAAGTGAACTCCAGTGAACCACACGGAGATGGAGACCTGTCCTGCAATGAACCCAACCAGCTCCAAGCATATGGTATTATCTTTGCTTTTAAATGTCTCTGTTCCAGATCAGTCAGATAATATTTGCAACAAAGTCTTACGGAGTCTGACAGCAAGGGGTGAAAGAGGGAGAAGGAAAAAGGAAATCACAGGGAAAGGCAACGGCGGAGCTCCAGGGGGAGATGAAGAGATCAAGGCGTACCAGCAGCGGGATGGGCGTCAGGGGAAAAGGCCCTGGGGAACCTCTCCTTGCTTTACCAGCACATCAATTAATACCTATGACACCAGATGATTCATTTCTCTTGGTTTAAACTGCTCATGCACAGGTCGGGCGCAAGCAAAGACAGCGGGATCAGAATTCCTCAGCCAGAAGCAAAGGAGAGCCAGACTCACCAGTTGCTTGGATTTCTGCCTTGGACTGGAACTCAAGGAAAGGCATTTGGACCCCGTGCATTTGATCATACATGACCTTTATTGGAGACAGGTGGGGTCATTTATTATACAGAAGTAACATCACACCATTCTCTTCCAATTTAATTCCTTTTAGTCTCCTTATAAATCTGTAGCAAAAGTGCACTTTTAACAGTTTTTAATCTATAGTATATATCTTTCAATATTATCTCTCAGTCAGGTATTTTATCTGTAAAAATGTATCACCAGATATACAAAATACATGTCTAGTGTACGACATCAATTTCTGTATTTACTGTTTAGATTATTTTTAATTCAGTGCTCTCTCTTTTTTTTTTTTTCCCATTTTTTGCAAGACTCAGTGGTGACAGTTTTCTGGAGAGGACTCACAGCTCGTGTGTGAACAAGGGGAGAAGACTCTTAGCCAGGAACAACTTTCACACAATAGGAACAAGATGACAAGAACGTTCTGTTGTTATTGAATATGTCTCTTAAAATGACAGTACTCTGTATAATAAAAAATAATTAAAAAACCCAACGTCCATATTTTATCTTCTGGAAGAGGAGATGTGCCAGGAGAATGGAACCTGTACCCAGCTGGAATACAATGGTAATGATTAATTTGCATGTTGAAGACAGGAGTTAATTGCTAACATTACGTTTCTGGTCATGAAAACAGACACACAGAGCCACCACAAGAAGCTGTTTGTGAAATGCTGCTTTCCTGAGGACAATGTTTTGGTAAAATATTTTCTATCCTGTACAAGCCACAGAATTGCATAAGTTAAATGTCCTCAAGAACAACAATCACTGGTGTACACCAAAGGGCTGTGCTGGGAACAAGCACACGGAGGACAGCTCTTGTGTTACCTAACAAGACGAGGAAAGGAGAAGATCCATTTCCAGGGGTAGTTTAGAGCCAGCTGTGACAAGCTTTGGCACGGCAACAGGACTTTAAAAAAAAAAATTACAGATGATTTTTCTGAGATTTCTTACAAACTTCCTTAGTCTTTTCTTTCTAGTTATCCTTGAGATTATAATATGTACACACATAATGGATAATTATGTCATTTCAGTCTTCAAAAGACTGATGATTTCCCCTGTTAAGCAAGGCCTAGAAGAGGTAAAACAATCAGAAGCATTTTTAGGGGGGTGTTATGATTCCCGGGTGAATACAAACATTACCGAGACATGATGAGGAACACTCAGCCAGGTAACGCCTGGGTTGGTTGGTTGGTTTTCCTTCTTACTTGTTCATTATCTTGAAGACTAAGAACAACTGGATTAGTTCCATAAATAACGCTTGCCTTGGTTAACCCTTCACCATTAGTGCTGTTTCTGTGTATTAGCATAGATTCAAAATGGTAGTTGCATCAGTTTACAAACGAAATGTGGAACAGATCCTGCTTCAGAATGAGGGCACTTTTGGTTTATGCAATAGCTCCAAGAAACGCTGGAAATTCAAACTCTCGACAGCAACTGGTTGCCAGACATATTCTTCAAAAGGTAACTGCTCTTCTGCTCCCCTTAAATCTGCAGCGATGAGGCTTTGAGTCAAACCTTCTGCTTCAAAAGAAAATGCACAACAGACTAGGCTGAATACAGATAAAGTCCTAGACCTTCTGGAGAAGAAACAGAACAGTAAAAATGAAAATATAAAAAGAAGCAGTGCTGTTAGTGTTATCTGAACCCAAGATAATGCATAACGGGGAAATTTACAATGCTGCAGAGAGAGTTTTTTGTCTGTTTTTTTTTTATAAAAATTACAGACTTGACATTTCCAATATGTCTTAGCTTTGTACTGCTTCTCAAGTCTGAGTCACCAAAAATATCCAGCAACCAGCTGCTGTTCATATCCTAAAATATGCCTTCAGCTGACACTGAATATTGAAATCATTCTGCTAAAATACAGAAAAACGACGATGGCAGAAACCAAGGTATAGCCTCAGGCCAACATTAAATGGTAAAAATTCTACAATGCTACTTTTAAATCTCTTCTTCAGTTCATGAACAAATAAGCAGCCAGGTTTCAAGTAGAGGTAACACAGATTTTGGAAGATAGCACGTAAAAAAAAGCCCAGAAAGAAAACTGGAACAAAAGCTCTTCTTGTTACGGCAGTCAGCACTAATCCTCTGCAAAACGGCAGGGAGAAACCTCTGTTTGCCCCGCTGGATCTGTCCTGGTCCTACAGCAACAACGAGGAACTGCTTCTGCTGTCATGTATATGTTCCATTTGGACATATCTTGATCCCTTTTTTTCTTGTACTTGTACACACGTATCTTTTGCCTTAGTCTCTCGACTGGTAGAAGAGGATATATCCAGATTCTGAGTTTTTGGAAATGTCTGATGTTAACCCATAGAATTCCTCAATGGCCTGGGCATCAATTTTCTGAAAATGAATGAGTTATAATTAGGCTCAGTCAAAACACCACCCCTAAGAATCCCTTTCCCAGACAAAGCATTATTTGGAGTTCTTGGAGGCGATGCTGGAAAGCTACACAGTATTAACACAGTGATAGTTCGATACCATGGAACCCAATCAAATATAACAAAACATTTTTCCACTTAATACCTTACTCACTATTGAAAAAAGAGAAATCAAGATCAAACAATAAGAGTGTACCACTTCTGAGAGGTTTAAAATGGATCATAAAAAAAGGGACCTATGAAGTATACATAACATTTTTATATTTGCTTTCTCAGACTGGTGTTACTTTCCCTGACTTTAAGTTTGTAATGCAAATAAAAAAGCGATCACTGATCAGCAAAGCCAACTTTTGTACAGCTGAGGATATAGAAGAAGCATCTTGAGCAGATCTAACGTTCAGCTAAAATAACTCCAGTTCTTGTGACCTCTTAAGTAGAGAAGTCCTGCAAGTGCTACTGGTAATTATACCATGAAATCTGTGGATCCCATCTGATTATGATCTGGTCTTTTAAGGGCTTTCCTTCCTTAGGATTTGCTGGTACAATGCCCACTGGGATACTACCACAAGGTTTGTGTTTTAAGAGAAATAAATTTGCCGTATCAACAGAATTAAGTGGTCTGCTTATATTTAAAGTTGTGAACTATGTGCAGAAAAGCAGCTTTTCATTTTATGCTCCAACTGGCAAGGCCTGTAGGGCATTTTAAAGATGCAAGTTCTACTGTCTTGATCCAACTCCTGAGAATGACTGGCTTCACGTTACTGAGTTTGATTCTGCAGTCACTGGAGTGCAAGCAGAGAGCAGAACACAGAAATAAAATACTCCCAGTGACCTGTGTTGCTCAGCACTCCACTGTGCTTTAGTATTTTAAAATACCTTCAGGGCTCTGGATCCACAGAGATGAGAGGATGAAGTAGCCTGAATTCGCTGTGGATGACCAAAGGGAGACTAGCCTGAAGTTTTCCTTTATTCCCCAAGGAATAAAGTTGAGGAAGCAAAGAAATATTCAGAATACAAGAGGCTGTGGGTTGAACACCTGCTTTGATCATGAGAGGGAGCAGCAGAGATCAACTCGTGCTTACATTTTAAAGAAAGGGACCATGCTATGACTCCATCAAGGAGCCTCCTCAGCTACAGACTCCCTTTGGCAGTGTGCTAAGCCAGTGCTCACTGAACAGACTTCAGCATCACCAGCAAACACAAAAGCAGCAGTTTCTGCGAGTGGCACTGCCAAACAACCTGCAGAAGCGTGGGCTGTCCTTTTCCCAGCCTTTATGAAGCACAAGAAAAACAGACACAGTAAGTTTCCAGAAGGTGCATCAACTGCAGGACAGAGCTGCAGAAATTCTCACTTGAATAGTTTTGTTAAACAATTTCTGTTAAAAACAAAACAGGGAAAAAAAACCCAAAAATATGTTCTGCTTTTCTCTTCCATTCAAGGAGTTCAGAGCAGCTGATCTACTGTACTGAGGGCCTGTGCATTTTCACACAATTTATTAACACAACATCTACTACAAACTGTTATATACACATTTTAACAGAAAAATAGCAAAAGAGCATCTTCAGTCCTTGTAATATATTTAGCAGACAACTCCAACATGTTTTATTTTAAGTGCCAAGTAACTTGCCATGAAATCAAGTCTATTTCCACTACTCATTTGAATGCAACTCAAACATTTGATATAGATTAATTCATCCTGCAGATATTTTTAGCTTTATCATGGCAAAACTGACTTCCTTTTTTAATTTCACTATCTGCAGAAAACACAGTGGAACTGAAAGAGGATTATACAGACTCTATTCTTCCCGTCCTTAGCTGACCACATACATTGTGGACAGCAAAGTTTTACCCAGTTGCAGCTTTAGGGTGACAACCCGTTGATGTCTTCACAACTACTTACGGGATTCTGCAGCCTCACTTGGCATTAGATTATTTTTTTTCTGTTAACTAAGCTTAAATATCCTTTGCTCATTTCCATTCTTGTTCCTCAAACCAAATCCTTCTCTTGCATACGACTCACAGCATCCAACTGAATGCTGCAAATCTCTGAGCAAGCATTTAAGAAAAGACGTGCAATCCTTCTCCCCCTGGTCTCGATTCGGAGAACTCCCTGGACAGACACTCTTCCCTCTCTGTCTCAGAGAAACACTGTCACTGTGATCACTTAGCTGCTCTAATGACACACGTAAAATTACCCAGAGATCACTTACTCAGGTCTCTCAATTAATTTTTCTTGGCGCAGTATCCCGTTTGGACCGATCTGCCTCCTGGATTTGATACAGTTGCTTTTCACATATGCTGTACTATGTTTGATTACCATCTATCTTCCATTTAATTGAGAGCTGGCCTTCCAATCAAAACCAAATAGATAAATAAATATGACTTCATCACTTCTGACATTTAGTGGGTAATAAGGATAAACTACTTCCTACTGACAGTTCAGAGCTATTAATTCATATCACTTGTCAAAAATGCAACAAAGCTTTTTAGCTGCATTTAAGGGGATAAAGCTTTCTCCTGTGCTCTCTTTCAGCTGCAATAGCTTATACAGGTACAAGGGCCTTGGACTCATCTTCTGAAGCCTGCTGACTAATACTTGTTTTGTTATGTAGCCAGTTCACACCTAGAATGTTAAGTCTCCAAAGCTTAAAAAAAAAATAAATCTGTTTTTGTGTTCAGAGAGTCTCTGAAGAGCAGAAGGCTCCTGTGGTTAGCCACAAACCCAGAAACTCATGCAAAATTCACATTTTAGGGAAGTTGGGGCTTTGGGGTTGTTTTGCCACTCCGTTTTTGAGGGCAACCTCTGTCATGTCACCCACAGCAATATATTTCTTGTGGTGTCACCTGATGGCCAATCACAAGCGGTTTGAAAATGGTACTTGTTCAAGTTCAGAGTAGATATTTAAATCTCTTTAGGCAGCAGATGGAACTGACAAAAGTAGCTGTGGCTTTACTTCACTCTCTCAGTGAATAGCCTACAGCACTAGTAAAGGACTAATCCTCAAGAGCTGATGACTAAGTGGGGAGAGAAAACAGATGAGTAAAACCGCAGCTACTCCTTCCAGCAGCCTGTAGTAGAGCAGTCTCTACTACCCTGTTCACCTCGATTGCTGAATCACCAGAAATTCTGGTGAGTTCTAGAAGGTGGAGGAAAAAGAAAGGGACAGAGGGAGGTGAGAGGTAAGCTTCGTGTTCATCTGCAATTAGAAGGTGGGAGTAGCTACAATGGGCAGTCAGTGAAGAGATACTCTGGGACAAATCCGGCCGGAATCCTTATGCTACACTCTTCAAAACAGGTCAAGGAGCAACTGCTCTTCAGAGAGGGCCAACGGTCTCCAATGACTCATGCACAAAACTCTCATGGGCAATTTTTCATGCCCTCCACTAGTAGGAAAAACAAAGTCTAAATTTCACAGAAAACAAACAACAGATGCAAACGCCAGCCAGGGAGATCTTCCAGCAGGAAAAGGAATCTTAAACTTCCGGATCCGTAGCAGGGGCAGAGGTAATGCTACAGCATGGGGCTACATTGCTCTTCCTAATCAAGACAGTGAGAACTCAAAGAACCATGGAAAACACAAGAAGTAGAAATTTCAGATCAAAGAGCTTTATTCTTACAGCGTTTTAGATAAACTCTGTAAAAGAAGATGAACTTCAAAAAAGAAACCCATGATTGAAGTTTGAAAAGCAACTTAAAGGGAAAAAAAAGCATCCTTCCAGGAGAGAGGAACTACACTCCAGCTCACTTGTGACAGCTCCTTGAATTAAAAGCCATGTTTTGGCACATCTATAGCAGTGCTAAAGAGTTTGCAGATAAAAAAAAATTCTGTTTTGACCTGAAAGCTAAGATACAACACAGAAGGGACCGATAGAAAACAAATATAGAACAAGATGGTTATTTCATATCTACTTTGAAAATGTAAAGTTCATCTCCTGGATGAAAAAGAGAATGAATACTTGCATTTAAAAATATTGAAGCAAACATTATTTCCAAAATTAGCTGACACAATGACGTACTTTGGCTGTGACAGAAACAGAGGAAAATAACCCTTAAAATACAGTAATGGGAGAAAGGCAACTGTTCACAGTCACACAGGCTATCAAAACCAGCAGGAAGTCAAAGCTAAGCAAGCATTATCAAAAAAATAAAATTGGAGAAGGTACTACATCTTCTTTGTTTCAACACAAGCAAGGATTTTGGTGTGCCTATTTTAACACTTAGCATCAGGCCTTAACCTGGACCATGAGATCTCAGAGGGCAACACTTTCATCTTTATAAAAAGCAGTTCTACTGTTTGATATTTGCTTAATAATGATGTAACTTGCACGGATATATAAATATTCTAGATATTAGTCTTTATAGAAAAATTAAGGAAAAAATGGCTTGAGCAGACTGTTTAAACATTATTGCAAACAGCCCAAACATCTTTGTATACCTTCAGGACCTTACTACAGTTTCCCAAAATGCTTTTTTTTTTGCAGTTTTTCTACACTTCAGTTTGTTGGGGAAAACTGCCTACAAAAAAAGGTTCAAAGTTCTTAAACACAGCAATGAAATACAACTAGCACAAAGCAAGTTAGAAACAAAAAGAAGCCCAAAAGGTGGGCTGAAATAAGAGCATTTTGGATCTTGAGTAAGACAATTGTGGTATTTCAGGTGACCACCAACCCACGTCTGAGGTGTCAATACAGTCCTTGTGTTGGTTTGCCCTTCTCTGTACAACTTCTATAACAAAGCTGCACAAAAATGCAGCTTTCCTTCTGAAACGTCCAAAATTAGTCTGTGCATGGGTTTTGCTGAAATACTTTCCCAGGTGCAAAAGCTAATTCCAGGCATAAAACCAAGGCTGGTGAGCAATACAGTCTACATTTGCTTTCACCATTCAAAGGCATACCTACCTCTACAATGTCATCATCAAACAGCAACCAAAAGCCATGGCTCTTCACAATGGTGATATAATGTCCACGATTTGGACCACTGTCAGAAAAAAAACCCCAACAAAATTAAAAGCCAATTAAAATCACTGTATTGTTGCATTCACCACTGCTGAGGATTCTGAACAGTGTTCAAAAATTTTAATCACTGACTGCTGTTCCCACTTTTCCAGTGGCAGTTTCCCAGTCCAATTCTATCAACTATATCCTGAATGCTTACCTTGAAGGGAAGGGACAACAAAATGACCTGTCTTTTTACTTAAGATCTACACAGGGCTTTAAAACAAACTATATTCATATCAGTTTAGGTAAAAGAAAGTACTCCTCTAGTCCTTAGAGAATTAAACTTCAACACGTTACCTGTCACAAAATGAAACGTGTTTATTTAGAGTAACTACATGGAAAGCAAAACTACAAGGGCAAAATATTTAAAACAAGCTCTGAGAACATAAATATTTAGAAAATATAGTTTATCTTAAGAATTTGGTAAGTTCACAGTAAAAATTGAAACCAGAAGTCACAGGACTCCTAAAAGTCTCATATAAGACAATGGGTTTGAGAAGTAAAAGCAAAGCCAAATAATACATTTAAATTATTAATCACCATTATTAAAACATGTAAGTGTAGTTAAAGGTATAGCAAATTAGGGATCTACAGAAGCAAATGCATAGAATGGCATCTTAAAATTATAAAAATAAATTTAAAATGGTACCACAACAGAAATCACCTAGAATTCTATGTAGTTTATTACTAAATCTATGCAATAATAATGTGCAATATTAGTGCGTTGATTACATTGCCTTGCTCCTCACAAAGGCATCTAAAAACATTTGTTTGCTCTAATAACTTATTACTTTAAAACTCACACTTCCAGAAGGCAGTTATAAATTTTCCTTTGCCTTCCATGGCTGCTTTTTCCTATAAGTGCTTAAAATTTTTCCTCTTTGCTTTTAAAAACAAAATTAAAGCTACAACAACCAATTAATAGAGAACAAGGGTATTTTAGAAAATCAGCAGTACACAGTTTATTCCACATGGTGGCACCAGCTTCTAAAAAAACTTCAATAGTTTAGCAAGTAGCAACATGAGAACTGTAACCCAATTCTCTTCGGTAAGTGTTTTTCCAAGATTCGTTTTTATTTCATTTAGCTTTCCTGGAAAGTAGGGTTGAGGGTGGGGTTTTTTACTGCTTTTGTTTTGTTTTTTTAAAGACTGCTCTTACTTTGCTACCACTCAAAGAAACAACTCGTTTGAATTGCCACCATATTCAAATGTTTTCCTGAATTATCTAATTATCAAAGCTAATAACAGAGCAAACCTTAGACTCTGCCTTCAAAAAGCAAAATTTAAAACAGCAAAAAAGTAACCAAAGATCAAAACATTTAAAAAAAATAAATAATACTTTTGGACAACCAGCTCTGATGCTGCTTAGGCATGCTCCTGGATTGTTACAACACGGCATATGGATGACAGGCTCCTTTTAAATTCCAAGGAAAGGCATTTAAGGTCCAGAAAGCACAAAAACAACATACCTGCCACAGTGAACAACGACAGCCACAAGGTCATACATTCTGTCAGGATTTGTAGCATCTCCTGAAGTGTTAAAGAGCCGGAGCTCCAAGGGAAAGACTACACGGTAGGAGAGTTTGGTGTATCGATGCAGCTGGTCCATGTATTTGAACCTTTTTAAGTGCAGAGCAAGAATCATGGGCAACTTTTTCACTCTCATTCTGAATCACAAAAATACATTAAACAAAGAACAAGGTATTAGCAGACCACCTAAAACAAAGCTTTGTTCAAGCACAGTTTCAATAAGAAGCAGCTTCTTAAAAGGCACCTAAAATGCTGATGAAGATTTTCAGAAGGCTGCGTTTCTCAGGTATATTCCAGTGAGAATAGGCAATATTTATGCTGAAAGATTAACTCCACAACTGACATCTGAATGCAGGACAACTGTTTATGTTGAAAACATCAATTTTTCATCACATCCACGGGAAGAAAGAGCCAGAATAAATCTGTCTTGCTGCTCTGGCTGTGACCAAGTATGAGGTGAGAAACGGTATTTCTGTATATAGTATTCGGAATGAAAGCAGATGGGATGGTTTTCAGTGGCTTTAAGCTGATTAATGCTAACTGGGGAAAATGTGAACGTCTGGAAGCACCAGATATAAATTCTTCTGTGCAGAATACAAAATGAATCTCTTCATTTCTCTCTGATAAGGGTACCACAAAGTTACTCGGTCTCTAAACATTTACTTACTCCTTTCCCTTACTCCTTTCCCCACCAAACACAAACCTAAACAGTCTTACAATTTCTTTTTACTGAATTCACAAGGTGTATTCTTCTAACAGTTGCCCATTTTAGAGAATATATACATTAGCCTGAATATTTGAACCTCACCTCTTCTGTGCTTCCTGTTTACTGCGGCACTGCTCACAATAGTATTTATATTCACTGCATAAAGTTTCAGTATTACTAAATCCCCTGTGGAAATCAAAGAAAAGTCAGATAAGCAGGAGTATTCAGTCAGACCATCCAGTCAAAAGTTACTGTTAATAATGCTGAAAAAACCCAAAGGACACACCGAAGATGAAATTCCTCTTATTGCTATTGCTCACACCTCCCAGACACATTCTAGGTATATTTGTCTCAGTCTTGGGATGTAGTATCAATGTTCAGCTGGAAAAATCTGGAAATTACACTCTCAAGTATTAACTGTGTACATTCTGGGCAGGAATCAAACATGACAGGTAATAAACAGCAATAAGGTAATTGTGTTTTGTTTCCAGAGGCAGCCACTCCGTGTTTTCTGGGGTGACAGATATTAAATGTTAAGACCTACCATCATTAGCCATTGACTAGCCAAGTCTGGATTATCTTTCAGCTCCTAGCAATTACACATCCATTATAAGCTATTAAAAAGCCAGATGCTATATGCAGCTTGCAGTATCCTAGCAGCTGATAAGCTTTGGATCTAGCAGTCAAATACGTGGAGCAAATTTTTATCAGCAAAAAAAAAAGATAATCTGACCACAAACATCAGGACCAGACAACTGAAGTACAATAACAATATTAAAATAAACAGGATTTTATTATGAAACCAAACATACCATGTTTAGTTTTGATAAAACGTTGACTATGTGATGCAACAAATTAAAATCCCCATAAAAGAAAGTGAAAATCAATCTTACATACCACTAAAAAATCATCATACTCATTAGCTACTAAAAACCACGATAAAGATAAAATAAACCACACTCTGAACATATTTTACTGTAAGTCAAAGCCTACAACTGTTGCTCAGCAGAGCAACTAAGCCAGGCTCTTTCCTTCTGACCAAGGACAGGTATGTTTTCCATTCCCAAACATTTTCATTCACCTTAGACAGTGTGTAATCGACGTATTTTGTTCCACATCAACCGACAGATCCAGAAAGTCCTCATCTTTGCTACTAACCTTGAAAAAAAAAAGAAGAAATATTTCATAACAGTTTAGAAGTTGGAGATTTCTTTTAACCATTTCTGGAATGGTGCAATGTCCCTGTTGCAAGTAGAGAGCTTTGTGATAAAAAATAAACATACATACACACACGAGGCCCTTTTTTGAGGTAAAATAAAAGAAATAATCTGATGTCTTGTTACAATCCAGAAAGGAATATTTAAGAAAAAAAACCCAAAACAACAAACACAACAAACCTCAGGAAAAAGAAACCACGAAAACCAAACCCAGAAACCTTTGCAAAACACCTCTCCTGCTTGAGACTTTAATATACATCTGCTTACTTCACTGGCAAAACCAAGATTTAACCACTCAGAGATGGAGAAGCTTTAACCATATTTCACTCTGCTTTGTAGACTGATACTGCTTTCTGTTGCATTTCAGAGTTTAACAGTGAATATGCGCAGGAAACACAAACAGGCAGATGGGTTTTTCAATTAAATGGGTTAGCAATTAGGAAAACCATCTTTCCACTTGTGGAATGGTCACATTTAATTTCAAAATTCTTGAGACAAAATCTTATTAACGTCATTTTTAGAGCTTCTGTTCACCACAGAGCCATAATTTTAGATTTAAAATGCCAAGAATGGTCATTTCAGTTGTAATCGCTTCTCTTTTTTTCTCTCCCCATCTGTTTCTTCATTTTTTTAGAAATATTAAATCAGACATAGCACATGGCTAACTAAAAATTCCTGGTCTGAAGGTGGTGTGGTTCTTCTAATTCTAGACTTTGTGGCACTTCTTTTGCTCTCAAATAGAGTGGCTATGGACCAGCACTAACAAGCACAGACTTCCAGTTCAAGAAATTCAGTTAATCCCAGAGTTAAATAAATATTGAGCAACTCTCGTGTAGAAACACAACATAAACTATCAATCACTGACACAGGAAATAACATGAAGACAAAAAGGCAGCTTATATCAGCCAGGTGCAGACTGCCTTGATGGAAACAGGGAGGAGGAACAGAAAAAACACTACGCTTTTTCTGAGAAACATACCTTAATGAGTATTGGTTTGAACATAGAGGTGATACAGTCATAAAATAGGCTATGCTCCATATTTTAATAGAGAGAGTGCAATTTCATCTATCCTAATAAATGAAAAAGCGTGCTTAGTATTAGGGAAAATGATCCAGAACCTGTGAAATATCTAAGAGGTTTTGTTTTGGTTTAAACGTACAGCCTCACAGTTAAGACATCTGGTTTCATTGGTTAGTGTTCCTTGGAAGATTTCATGGACCCACGTCAGATCAGTCTTGTCTCCTTCTTCACTCTCAATGCTACCATTCTGGAGTTTGCCATTCTGCTTCTCCTGCTTCTTCTCTTCTTGCAGTAAGTCAGCAATAGTGTTAAGTAGGTAGTTTAGGAATTCATGTGCATCCTGCTGCATATAATTATCAAATAACTCTGGAAAGGAAGAGATCAAGGAGAATGAAAAAATACAGGTACTTTATAATATCAAGTTACTATGCTTTTAGCAATCAGTGTGTGCCCTTCCCCCTTATCTCCCCTATTACACAATTGTGGGTTTCACTGTTAGGAGTCTTTGAAGAATTGTACTTTGTTGTTCTCACAATGGATGTCAGGTTACCCTCGCCTATTCCTCAGCTTGCAAGAAACAGGTAGCTGAAAAATAACATAAAAGAAATGTAGTTTGGGCATTTCTTGGAACTGAAGAAAACCATGATTGGTTTGGGGGGTTTTTTGTTTGGTTTTGGGTTTTTTTTTCTTCTTTGGGGAGGGAGAGGAATAAATAAATTCATGTGTTGCCTTGGGCCATTAGTTCATTCAGTCCAGCATCAAGGGGCAGAAATCCCCTACTATAAGTTTGTTATCTTTTTCAAGTTCAAGCAGAGATGATAAATCAACATACAGAATTTTCCCTCGCAAAGCAGCCCTGGGAGATAACCACTCATTCCCATCACAAGGAATTTATCCTACCGTAAATGTAAGAAAGCAGGCTAAGAGTGGTTAACCCTCCTTAGAGAGTTCAACTTTGACCAACTCCATGAGGTCTGTTTAGGCCATGACAGTTTCTAGCAACGACCCGAAGTGTGCTGACTTGCAGGAGATCTCTACAGAACACAATGCCAATGAGGAGTAACTGCAGTACTGAGACTTGTGTACATGCTCTGTGCTTGGTCTAAGCAAGTCCAGAAGCAAAGATACCTAGATAATGCTTTTATGACACAGCCCAGTTCTGATATGGTCTCTGCTCCTATGCTAGAGAGGTGGTGAAATTCACACTGCAAAAAAGGAGTTAAAAAAATCTTCCAGAAATCTGTTAAAACTTGACAATTTGGACTCACTTAAAAAGCAAGTTGTGTTTGCATTTTACATTCTTAAATTTCCAATGCTTAAATCTGCATAAAAATGTCATTTATTCATTTACCATTTTCTTTCCTCAATCGGGAAATAAATTTCTTGGGTGGGATGACTCCCACCTTCTTCTTTTGCGTAGCAATACTGTTGAAGAGATCAGAGAGGCATGTCAGGAGGCTTTCCTTCTTTCGAGGCTGCACTTTGTACGCCAAAACTTTTTCCCGAAATGGACGACAAAAATAAAGTGCCTGTAAGACTGAGTTGCAGTAGCAGGTATTGCCGAACTGGTTAAAACAGAACAGAAGGAAAACAAACGTTTACATATTAGGTCTGTTGAGAAGTAATAACAGAAAGAGGTTGCTCATTAAGAATGTCACATACTGAAAATGGAAAAGTCGTCTGTCAGAGCTGATTTACTGGGGAAATACTAGCAGGCATGGTGTAAAAGACTCATCCTTGTATCATCACAGCTGGTAATAGCAAGAAAAGGAAGAGAAGAGAAGAGTCACAGTGATACCGGGCACAAAATAAAAGCAGGAAACCACTGACAAAAAAAGTTAAATCCAATTGAGGGCTCAGCACAAAATTGAAACTTCTGGAGACGCAGCGTGCTACTGATCCTGAGAGCAGAGATCCTGCTGACACTGACGTGGAGGGGTGCCAGTGAGACAGCAGAACAAGGGGACAGAACACAGAGAAAGGAAGAGCCAGGATCCGCCAGCATCACTGCATCCCAGCCATGCTGTAGTGACAAGAGCTCCACGCATGAGCTCGTAGATTTGCCTGTGTCAGATACACACAGTACTTCTTACAGCTAGTTAGCAAGGTACATGCTAAATATTTCCTGTTTATCATGAAATATTACAAGAAGCACAGGCAAATTCAAAGAGCAGCTGGTTTACATCTGCCATATCTGAAGGCAGTGCCATTGCAGAGTGAGGAGGACAGGGATAACTTCCAGAGGCAGTGTCCCACATTGCTTAGCAAGAAGAAACACTCAGACCACTGAGGCATTAGCATATCACCCAGGAGAAATACACGATGGGGTTCTGAGTTGTTTCTTTGCAATTTCTTGTGCAACTGCATTGTACAATGTTGTTGCTTCAAAAATGTGAGAGAAGTTCTGGGTTTGCCAGTCCCCAGATATTCTGGTAATGAGATTCTGCATCTTGAGAGCACTGAGAGCAAAGTATTTTAAATAAACAAATGAGCACACAAATCTGACTACAGAACACAGACTATTTTGTTAAGTGATACTCAGAGAATAGGGCCACTCCTGTTCACCAAAATTTGGTGTGATTACTGTAGCAGAATGATTGCAAGTTAATAATCGGTTTACCAACTGAAACAGAAAATTAACAGTTTAATTCACACAGCTAAAAAGGTTACAGCATTATAGTTACATTAACATTCATTTATATTCAAACAACATGGAACAACAGTAAAAACTTATTGACGTGAGGAAAACAAATATGCAAGCTGAGCAAAACCTAACTCATATGCTTGTAAGTGACCTAGGAAAACAAATAAGCATACAAGACAAAATAGGCAAGAGAACTCCCCAGTCTGATTAGATACATTTTTTTAAATGAGATATATATTTATCTATAATAGTAACAGAAAATTAAGAGACAGAAGAAATCAGAAATTGGCCATCTTAAAAAAAAAAAAAGGAAGGTCATTGTGCATCGTAAGTCAAAAAAGTTTACAAAGCAAATAGTTAATGAGATTTCAGGACTGTACTCACAGAGAAATCATGTCAAAAAGCATGAAGTCAACTGGTTATACATGTCCTGCTTTTTTTATACATGTCCCACACAGAAAGAAATTATTAGAACCAAACTAAATGGAAGAGTTAAAATAGCTAAAACAGTTAAAGAATTAAAATTCCATTCAAATAGCTTTAAAAATTCCTGACAGTAAGATGCAAATTCTTTGCAGTAGTCAAAGCAATATGGTGAAAAATTCACCTTATGGCATGCTTTAGGTTTTAAAAATGTCCTTCTAAATGGGATTTCAACTCTCCTTGTTTGCCACCACCAGAGTAATTTAGAAGGACTTTTATTTCTGAAATCATTGTCTTGCATTTTAGACATTCTACTGCATGAAAACTACTTTACAAGAAGGCAATGTGATGCATTTAATTTCAGCAATTCTGACCTTTTTTTTCGTGTTAGAACAAAATCCTCCCAACTTTGAGCAATTCAGGGCCTTGGGAAACGTCAATAATTGAGATATCCAGATCTACACTTCTCTATATTAGAGAGTTTTCCACAAATAAACACATAGGTTTTAAAATCTGTTTTGTTAATCTGGTATACCTAAATAGTTTAAATAGATGCCAAAACATAGGAGTTTTTGCTTAAAACTGACTGTATTTAGAGTCAACATTATCTAACATCATAAGAACTTGTAAAATTTTACATTTTCAATGTAAAAACAAAGTTTGAAGGCTTATTTTAGGATAGATGCTTCTTAAATTGAAAACTGAGGTGAAAATCTGGAATGAAAGCATTGTTCCATCCCTCTTGCACTTCAGTTGAACGTTACAGGTACTCTATTTTAACAGGCTGTCCAAAGGAGCAGTCAGACCCTTCTCCCACATTCTCTGCAGTGGCTTTAGCTTTAGTTTGACTGCAGGCAAGCTGCTTCAGCTCTCTGATACAAAGAGAAAACAACTATTAAAAAAAATATAAAATTAAAGCCTCTGTTGTCCATGGGTTCAACACCTGATTCCATCTGCATTGCAGCCACACATTTGCTAGTATTGATGCTGAAGCCACGGAACTGCCCTCTTTAAAGTGCTCCAATTAACTTCCAGTCATGAACGAGCTAGAAATAACTTAGGAAAAGCTCTGTGGAACAGCAGCACGAAAATGATCATCCTCAAGAAACCGGTTGCAAGGAATAAAGCACAACATTATTAGTCATATTTTGTCCTTCAGAACAGAGAATGGATGTGGTTATAATAATTCTGGCTATTTTTAGAATGCTATTTTTCCTCTTCGCGCTATTCAGTGCTCTGCTATTTATGTCCCAATTGGAGATGCCTTCCATTTTTCTCCTTGTGGTGCAAACCTCGGCAGCTTTGGAATGGCCGTTAACACCATACTTAAGGAATACAACTCCATGTCTTTAGCTTGGTGTTGGAGAACACAAACTGCTAGATACCCACACAGAAGTCAATTAAATGAGTTTGTAACGAGCTGCAACAAATCATACTGCAGTAGCTACGTTAACATTATCTGGTGTGTCAAAAGACAGATCATCTTTCAGTTTCCAATGAAATGCACCTAGAAGAATCATAATATGCTTATGTTTCTAGTGAGTTTTGCCAAAATTTCATTTTTGTGTCATAAACACGGTGCCACAGAACAACTGTTTCCATTAACCAACTTCCTATATTCATTGGTAAAAGATGTCACAGGCTCAACAGCTGCCTTCCCCCTCCAGAAGCACTGGATCAGTATCATAGTTAATGGGCAGACAAGTCTTACTGCCCAACTGATCCCAGCCAAGTCAGATCTGTATCTGACAGATACAATAAAAACCATCTTTTTTAGGATTCACTATTACACAAGGCTGTAAAAAAATAAAAATACTATTAATACGTGTAAGAAAATTATCAACTGAGTCAATGTCATTCATCTCCTGGCTATGTCCTTGCATAAAAGAACTTTCACTAATCCCACGAGGAATACATTTTTGGAAAAGTAACACATTTTCATTTTAAAAGGCTCCCACACATTGCAGCATCAGTGTAAAATCACATCTCTCTTCTCTAGAAGAGCACACGAACAACGTACACACTTTTATAAGTTAAATATTCAAATCCTATACTTAGAAACGTACCTGAGTAGGAGGTTTCTCTCAAAGACTTTATAATAAATATACTTATTTTTCTGCATTTAAGATTAAATTTATATCTTGGTAATAACAAGGCATAGCACCATATTGATGTGGTGTCTATACAGAGTCCCACTTTACGTTAGAAGGAGCTCATAGACAAAGTTCTGTCAGAGAATCTGTTAAATTCAAAATTCAGATATGAATTGAAAACCAGTACATCAGCCACAGAAAATTCACTTACATTGACCAAGCCAAAATAATGCTCATTCACAGGGAACTGTTCAGGACCAATCTCTTTCTCCAAAGCAGAGGCATTGGCGCCCTACAAAGAAACAGTATGTTTATGTTAGAGAAAAAAAATCCAACAGAATTTATACTGCTCCTGTAAAAACAAAGAGCCCAAGAAAATACGTTATTTCCATTCAGAATCAGCATCTCATGTTTCCCGTGTTCTTCAAAATGAAATCAGTATGGTGCTTTATTATTACTAAAGGTACCGTGGCTTCACTTAAATACCCAGCTTCATCAGCTGGAATGAGAGCTGTCTGATCTAACAGAAGAGGGTTTTGTATTTGAATTTATGTGAAAGTTAACAACAAGAAACTTGTTCTCAGTTAAGACTTCAGGTTAGCCAGAAGACCAATTTAAATTTAGCCAAGAATGCATTGAAAAAATAAATGAAACTTGTAACACAGAGAACTTCTAAACCTAGAGGACAGAAACAACATGGGCTACTAATCCCATAAAAGAAAAAAAAATGCCTTTTTGTGATGCAGACTGCACAAAAGGTTTGATGTGGCTGTTTATTACCTGCATCTCATGGAAAGAATTCTTGAAAAAACATCTTGCCTTAGAAATACTGTAATTTTCTAACTTTATTTCTGGAAAGGACTACGGAGAAGTGAAGCATGATTACAAAAACCAGACAGAATGGAAAGAAGAATTTTATCAGGCATTCCTCAAATTCAGATCACCTAACAGTGCTTTGGCTTTGCTACCCTGAATTTAAGGATGATGTATTTAGCTTACAGTGCACTTTGATACATCCTTGAGTCTCCAGTAACATAATGAGGATAGTGTCTTAGATACAACTGACAAATCCCACTACACATTGGTATGCTCTTACTTGTCACATTAAAAAGAACCCTAAACCATATCAACATTTTAGTTTCAATTTTAACTTTGTACACTTCAAATTCAAAGGGGTTTATGAATCTCTTTCCATTATTTCCTTTTTTAAAAAAAATCCACCAATACCTTATAGCTGAGCTCCCACTTGGGATTCAGTACCTTCCCTCATACCACTCCATCCTGTTCTCTAATGTTTCTTGCTGATCTTCCACCAGTCCTGAGCTGCATCTCTGCTGTTATCTAAGGAGTTACCATCATTCAACGCAGAATCCAAGCACTTTGGATTCTTGACATCTGTTTGAAATACCCAACTCATTCCACCTATACCCTTCTGCAGTAAACAGAAAACCTTCTGCACAGGTGAGCCATCTTAAAATGCCTTGGAAAAGCACTAACCAAACAAAAATTAACAGTCCAACAAAATTCAGTTGATCTATTTCCCTGAAGCTAGTAATGTTTTTTAATTGCTGAGCATATATTTCAATCATTTCCCTTAGCATTCTGCTATTAATACAAACCACAGACAAGTAGAGACTGTATAAACAGTTCCATCTACATTGTCTTTAACAAAGAAATAACTAAAAATTTTCTAAGAAACCAAGAAATTATTTTGTTTAACAGGAGGAATGGAAACTCTGTAGCTCCCACATCAGATTTACAGCGAATTACAGATATTAAAAAAGACAGAAAATGAGAAAGGCTCAAAATTGGGTACTGTAAAAAACACAAAACCATTCCTTAGGTGCTGACAGATTTACAAGTGAGACTCTTCGCAAGCAGCAATTACACAGACATTTTTTGAGGCATCAGTGCCAGTCCAAGCAGCTCCCCTCGTTTACTTCCCTACATCCATTCCCTCCTTCCCAGTACCAATCTTCGATCCACTATCTCCCCCCAAAAAACCCAACCCAAACCTAGGACAGCTATCTGCAAGGAAGAACTGCTGAGACAGCTCCCTCAGCACTACTTCAGCTCTTCACTTAAACTGATTGGAGAGTAAGTCCAGCTACTCACAACCCGTGATCTGTGCAACTAAACTTGCAAATAGCAAATTAACCAACTGGAGAGCAAATCTAGGACAGCCAGACACGGTTCATGCCACAGTGAAGCCTAATAAGCAGCTTTATTTTCAGACTGATAGGTGTTATACATGTTTTCCCACTCCCACTAAAATATTTTTCCGTCTGGATAAATACTTCTGCCTCATACCACTTAAATATTTACTCATAGGAAACAATAGGCGTAATTTTGGAAACATAAAAGTCACATTTCTCATCTAGCAATAATATCTAACCAAAGCAGCAAGTGTCCATAGTGTGGAAATTTGTATTTGCTTATTTGGGGAATGAAGAGATGTGCATCTCTTCTGGGGTGCCGCAGACAAACTATTCTGCATCTTACAGCACTTTACACATCTAAAAATGTAAGAAAATCAGTACTGTTTTGCAGTACTGTTTTGTTTTTCAGTACTGTCAGTACTATGACACATGTCATGGGAGCAATAAAAAAATGACAAGGAAAAAAAAGCACTAATACATACCAATTGAGTTTGCTTGGCACAGAAAAGCTAAGCAAATAATGTACACTAAAATGCAGCTAAATATAAAGCTTAATGCATGAGATGACAACTGACTGCTCATTGCTAGAGGAGGACAAACAAATACATCTTATAAAACCCCCAGAATACATCCTTGAGACTTCGAGGAGGTGCAAGAAAACACTCTCAAGGAATTGCTCTGCTACTCCGGTTCAGGAAGAGATGATAAAACTTTCTGTACACAGCTCTGTGAGTAGGAACAAAACACAAATTTATACAGGCAACACATAATTACCCGAGGAGGAAAACATCCTCCTAGTTTGACTAAAGTGGTAACACTGTTTTACTTATATAATGAGGCTCTCGGAGAGATGCGAATTTAACACTGAGGTGAGGGAGGTGCCAACTGAAGTTTCGGCAGCTTGTAATCAGGATTTGTAATTTTCTAGAAATTACTGTGACTTAAAATGTCACCTCAGAGGTAGGCTGCACTTTTTAAGAGCTCTGCTGTTCTGTTCACACCCCGAAGAGCAGAACTGGCTCTGAATCTAGAGAGCAAACACGCTCAGCCCAGTGGGATTCCGCAGTTAGGCACTTTCAGTCAAATAGATAAATGGAAAACTGCCTGGTTCCTCTGAACTATCATCATTGTAGCAGTTCAGAATAATAGATACAGCCAACAATAGCCAGGTCAACCCCAAAAGACCAATAATAAAACACTGCCTGTCTTAACTGCAGTAATTTCCCTTTATGTATATTAGCTGATTAAAAAAGGGACCTATGCGAGAATTTTTGTGCTCACTGAGTTCCACCAGAAAAGACCAAGAACACCCTTAAAAAAAAATAAATCACATATACTGAATTTTAAAGTATGAAAAAAAGCACAAGGAATTGTTAATATTCAAATTTTCCTCCTTTTTTGACACCAGCTCCATGAGGGACATCACACCAACATCAGACATGTATGAGATATAGTGAAAACAGGATCAATTGAGTAGCACTAATACTGACCCAAAGAACACCAGGAGGTCTCTAAGGCAGGTTTTGTTGAGTCTGGTAACATGAAGAGGGATGGCAAAATAAAAAGGGATGTGAAGAGACCAGTTTCAAGACCTCTTACCAGTGGTAGCTGTCTAACCAGGTCACCACAGAAGAAGTGACCCCACGGGATAGCTGAAATTTTAACTGAATAACCCATCAGAAACAGAACAGAGATCTATCGAGTCTTCCAACTCCTAAGCTGTGAGTCCTATTTGCTCAGTAGAGAAGTATTAAAGATTTATTTCCAGTTCAATACACCACACAAGTGGAAAAAATAATAGTAGACTTCTGTTCCTTAGCCAGATTACACTGCAAATTCATTGCATCACCAAAATGAGGTAAGAAAGAAGCACACTTAGGCAGTGTGGTCTCTCACAAGCTCTACAAACACTTTACAACTATTCCTGCAAAGAAAGTCACTATTTTGCCTGGTCTAGACTTAATTTACTTCAGAAACTGGAAATGGATCAACAGTTTCCAGGGGCTTAAATATTTCTATGCCCTTAAACTTATTTGGATTTGTAATTATTTTTATAGACACATAGCTTACAGATTGCATTCACTTATCTGACCAGAATCTGAAGAAATTAGTGTTGGAAGATGAATAAAAATTTATCACTTTTCCATTCACTACATGTAGGTATCTTTACAGCAGAAATTATAATAAGGCCCAGAGCTGAAGAGTTCTTCTGAAGCTGCTGATGAACACAAGAGGAGCTGGCAGTGATTAATAACAGCTACACAGTTCAGAACATGAACCACTGTCAACTGGTGAGAGAAATCCACGCACCCGGCACCCACATGGCTCTTGCTCCAAGTTAGAACTTCTTCTCTTTTTACTACTATGAATTTTACTGTTTCAGTGAAATCCTGATCCTCTGCCAGACTTGGCTGAGAATAAGTGGACTATTATTACAGACTAACCAACATTTGGGGTCAAAATTTTTTATCCTGAACTAACACTTTCACACTTGGAAGGAATTCATGCTTCCATTTGTAAGTATCTACTTCTTGCTGCCACGAAGGTAACTTTGCAGACGTGGGGATGGTTATAAAAGCAATGTCGTACTCTCTTGACGAGCATGCAAACAGATCTTATGAGCATGAAGCAGCTGCTGCTATAGCTGTGTCAGAAAAGGATCCAAATTAGCACACCATTGGGTCAGTATCCTTGCTGTTATTCAGAGCTCTTGTCAAAAATAATCAGGTCAATGCTGCACTGCTGCTTGAGCAAACAGTGAGCAGAGAGGCACTGAATCTATAAAACAAGGGGAAAAAATAAACCCACAAAGCAGATGATGAGAAAGGGCTATGAGTGGGAAGACCCCACTGTCCTCTTTGCAACAGCCTTGAGATCTGGTGAGGGGAAGCAGAGTAGTTTATGGCATTTACCACCTCTAAGCTACAATTCTATCGAGGATTAAGAGAGCACATGAGGAGGGCTCAAGCAGCTGTCCTGCACGTTTCAGAGGGTGCTGGTTTCACATCTGCTTCGACTGAATGGTGGAATGTCTCACATTAGCACAATCCACTGGCTATTAGCAACTGGGTGTATTTTCTAGACCGTAGAGGTGGATGTGTGACACATTTATATGGGATAAGCTGGAAGAGAGAAAATAGTACAGTAAGAAAATGAGTAGAAACTGATGAAAAAAGAGGGACAGTACATGAAGATACAAAAAATAGAACCATTAAAATAGTCACTAAAGGTGGCTACAGTGCAAGCAGCATTTCTGACATGCTCTAATTAGACAAAGTTTTTGAAATTATGTAGGAAAATCCATGCAACAGCAAATTGTCAATGGATTCATGACCATTCCATAACCATTCACTACTAGCTCAACGTAGTTAGAGAAAATACTAAAGATTTGTTTGTCTTCTCAGAAGGACAAGGAAATTGAGATACCTAAACAAACAACGCTACTAGAGTTTTATAAATGCCAAAGATGAAGCAGCTGCTTAAAGTACAAGAAGTAACTAGAACCGTGAAGCCCTTCTCATCTCTTCAAAAAAATACAACCACAAACCTGCAGCTTGTTTCTTTTTTTTAATACTAATGATCCCAACAAAATCTGCATGAAGTCTGAAATAAGTCGTTGTTGTGCTTATTTTGGGGCACTCCACCATTTCAGATGCTCCATTTACACAGTTCATTTGTAGACAGCAGAGGATTTTCAGAAGAAAACTCTTAAAATCTGGATGTACATGTATTACTGTTCCTGGAGTTTCAGAAACACTCCTACCTGTACATTGTATAATGTTTAAACTGTAGTTTCCTGTGCATGCCTATATAACTCAACTGCTTTAGCCCTATCTAAAGTACACACTAGACTAATCTCATCAGCAGATTACTTTTAATGAGCTACAGAGAATCAGATAATTTAAAACACTCCTTATAGTCCATGGAAAACTGAAGATACAGCCTTTCTTTAAGGACAAATTACTATTTTTTTAGATCAGTGCAAAATACTAATTTCCACACTATATGCTTTCTACACCAGCCTTTTATCCTCCTCCCATTGCAATTAGTATCATTCAGTTCAAATGAAGTAATTAAAGCATTGCAACTTCAGATATCTCTGAATTTTTACTATGCTGAATGCACACTCAGAAGCTGCATAGCATGGCTGCTGTAACAGCCTGGTGAAATAAAAACCCCGTATGATATCCTAGCTTGGACTCAACACCACACTAACTCCCTTTTTGGACTGGAACCAGCTCGTTTCCACCGAGTGCACAGAATGCACCTGCCTGCAAAAACCATTTCCCTGAAAGAAAGGCAAAAAAGGGCAAGATATCTAGGGAACATTTTGATATGCAGAACATACCTGGTACCCGAGTCTTGCTGAAGTCTCTAATTTGACTCTTTTTAACGAATTAGAGTAGGGTAAGATTTAGCATTTGAAAAAAGCTGGGAAGCAGCTTTCAAGTGCTGCAGGAAGGCTCCAAGGGACACCATGCTGCAGCCCCTGAGATTAGAAAAGCAGGTTAAACATACTGCATGAGTGAAGAGTGACTCTTAAAGAGTGAGCAAACCAACCTAAACAAAACACAAGATAAAAGAACAAGTAGGACACGCCACAGCTACTTAAAACCTTTCAGGAAAGAAATCTGAGTGAGATGATGCATTTCGTAAGGTCTGCCTGTGCTTGCTTTGCTGTACCAGCTGTGACCATAGTTCCAGCTTCAGGACTATTAAAATCACCACGTGAGGGAGTGCAGAAAGGGGCAGAACTGAGGCTGCATTTCTGAAAGTTTACAGAACACACTGGCCTGATTTTCTAAATGCAGAATTAGATGTTGCCTCCCCATCTTTTAACCCTGCTTGGTCGTGCAGACTGAAGTCAGATAAAAAGAGCTGCCAGCTCTGCTATCACTCACTACCATTTCAGGTTTGAAATGATCCCTATTTGTGCATCCAAGGAGGCTGCTCTTCTAGGCATAACACATTATGGTAAATTGAATTTTGGATTAGCAGGCAAAACAAACTGATAATCTTGAAAGGAGCAGATGTAACTGTCACAGACTTCCATGCTTCCAGCTACTACAGAATTTTCTTAACCTGCACAGGAACAGCTTTGCCCACTCTTCCGTGAGGAGCAACACTTACACACAGCTCTGGCTACTGCCAGTATCACGGAGACCACAGTGAAATAAGGAGAGGCTGTATTTCAAAATAAGTTTACTACTACAAAGTGTTTAAAACCTGAAGTCTTAATTAAAGTGTTTTTAAATAAATTACTACAGAATGCTTTGTAAACTGTTTCATGTAAATGTTTATTCAATTAGGAGCTGGTCTTGCAAGGTCCACAGGATCTCTGCCTCACCAAGGTAAAGCAAGTCACGGACACTTGTGAAATTCTGTAATCTTATGCTCTTTAAAATTAGATAGTAAAGCTAGGATCCAGTAAAAGAACACACAGAAAGGATGCTGGAGTAAGGGTAGCAAGTACAGAAACTACTGCTCAGAGTCTCGACCTCTGCAATGTGGTATTGTAAGCGACCTATTTCCCCCTTCTTAGCCACTGTATCCAAGATTACCAAAGTGTTCACAGCCAGTTCATCTGCCCGAGAAGAGCTCCAGAAGGTTTCTCCTGACCCTGGGTTTCTCTCAAATGACCCAGTAACAGACACAAGAGTAGATGTCTTGCTAGTACAGCCCTCAGATATTTTATAGTGTACTTTTACCAATATTGTTCTTCTGTGAGTTGGCAATAAGATTTTATCATGAGCTTCACACATCAAAACGTGGAGGAGCAATACTGTAAAAAGTGAGGAAGTGGATGCTGATGGAAGGCAAAATGTAACACTACGGATTTATGAACAGGTTGTAACTTCAAACATTTTTCATGGAGGTTAAATAGGCACAGTTATGGCAGTAAAATTCAGACACGGGGCCAACCAATGGATCTGAATGTGTATATATTCACAGCTCAGCACACGAGAGGTGAAGTAGATAAATCACTAGGGAAGAAGCTGAAAATATAAAAAAACTAAGAAACAAAGCATAATGATCTCCAGTGCAATGAGTCTAGGAATCTCCCAAACTGACAACTGTAAGAGCAAACACTGAAAGCCATTTAACAGGAAAAAGATATGAAGTGATGTGCACATAAACATAGATGAATTCAATGTATTAAAAGCATTTGCTCTAAACCCTCGTTAAAGAACAAACCAAGAAAGATTCAATAATACAGAGCACCACTCAAACTATCTACACCCTGTTATTTTAACATCTTCTCCCAGGTGTTCATTCCTCATTTTTGAATGGTAACAGCTCTGTAGTAGAGCTCTTCTGGTATAATTAATACCTAGTTCCAGTTAATGAACCATACACTGCCCATAGGTTCCTCAAAACTCCACAGCACAACACCATTAAGATCTCTCCTTTTCCCAGGGACAGTAAGGTCATGAAATCTTAATGTTTATAGACAATCTGGGATCAAAACAGACACCAGAACAGCAGAAAAACTCACCTGTGTGGTAGTTCAGGACTCCTGTTAAATCCTAAAAACCATTCAAAGGAAACCTGTGTACTACCCCCCGAGCTGGTTGTTCACTGCAGGCTTACATCTCCAAACAGCTACAAGTCACAGTATTAAACCAGAGCACAGTGTGCGGAAAAACCTTGCACCAAGTGACCTACTAACTGGTTTGGAAAGGGTTACACCTGTTTCTTTCCCCTAAAAGCAGGTTATTCTCAAGCTGGGTTTAAGTGCAAAGATGAATATTTGTTTCCATCAGCTTAACAAGTCAATCAAGAAGCAGAACGCTGCTGGAAACAGCAGTTTGCTAAGCCAGCTCTGCTTTTATCCTCCCTTCTTTCCACTTCCTCAGCAATACCTTCTCAGCTATAAATGCTATTTCTCTGATAAAGCTAAAACAAAGTTCTACAGATATAGGTGAAACAGCAGCAAGGCCAACGTTATACATCAGTGACATGAAAGCCCTGCTTGAATTGGAGAGTGTAAATTATTCAGGTGGCAAACGGAAATGTATTACCTACAAATGATTCAGTCATCTCTGCTCTAGCACTGAAGTTAATAATTATATCCAGGTCATACTGAATCAGAGGAGGAGAATAAGACTGCCACCAATTTGTATCCTGGATTTGAGCTCTTCAGGCATATCTTACTGGTTTAGCAAACAATTAGACATGAATCTATGGGAAGTGTCTCTAATTAGCTGACCAAGAAACACCAATATTTCTGCTAACAGCTTACTACAGACTTTTCACAAAATTAGAAAGGAAAGGATCAGATCTACACTTCACACCTTGCTCCAATCTCGTGTTCTGTTTAGCTTCTCCAACCCCAACAAAAGTTATTGTCAATGCAACAAAAAACCTCAGCTTCTGACTCAAAAATTCAGTTCCACAAGGGACTGCCGCAGCCCCCCGGAGCGCAGTGGCGTGTTCTGCATGAGGTGATGCAGTCAGAGCCATGGAAATTCAGCCCTCCTTGCCAAAAGAAAATGAAACTTTCTAGAGTCCACAGTTAAGAGAAGGGCTGGGAAACAAAATGAAGTCCAAGGGACAGAGCAGAGAACCAGAGCTCTGGTTGGTAACTCTTGGCTGTGGATGTATTTTGCCATGTGGTGCCAGCAGCCTCGCCGAGCAATGACTCATTCAAATGAACAAGTATTTTCCTGCAAGTTTCCAATCATTGCAATGCCACAGGTGCCACACGAACGTTACACACCCCCTGAAAAAGGGACAGTGCTCACACGAAGGAAACGCAGTGATCACGAGGCACAGGGGAGATGATCCACAGCAGAAAAACCTGGAAGTTACTTTAGGGAGGGGGATATGATTAATGTTATAACTCCATTACTGTCTACTCATGAGATCGGGCATTGAATTTAATTTTTAAAGAGATACTGCAAAGTGTCTGAGATGGGACGTGAGAACCACCAGCCCCTGTGATGCAGATTGACTGAGGGGCCTGAGAACGCCCTAAACCCATGTTTCAGTTTTCCAGCCTGAAGCACAGATGATGACTGGAAGTGCTGGTAAAAACTGCAGTATTTTACCAAAAAAGAAGTAAAGTACAATTACCACATATTAGCATAATCCTGAAGAAAGCAGCTTCCCAAAGGGACTTTGTCAACGTAATTAAATGTTTTTATAAAGGTGGCTTTGGATTTTGACATTCACCTTATGACAAAGCAAACAGTATTTTTACTTACTGGACATTAATTGAAGCAGATGCAAAAAACTGATTCAATTTTAAAATACAGCACCCAGAGGTTTATTTTCCTGGGCTGGCTGGAGAAAAAAAATAGTGAGACTGACAGTAAGTTTAGCCAAGCCACATACGCACCTAAACCACTGATGCTGAAAAAATCCACTGCATTTGATTAAACAGCTATATGAGAAATTTGGAAGCAAGTTTCATACAATTATTTAGTGCCAGCAGTACTGCTCAATATTTTCTGCAGGGACATGAAACGGTAAGTTCTCCACTTGAAACAACACCAGAGAGGAGAACCTGCTTCCCCTAAGCTGCAAAGAGTCTCCTCTTGAAATAAACCCCACAGTATTTCAGAAGGGACATGAGGAGGTTACAAGTATTTGCTTAGCTTTCTTCTATCATCCTGATCAAAATCGAGGTAAGCACAGGAGCAATAATGAATCCAAGACTGAGTATGCACAGGCAAAGTCTCTACAAATGAATCCCAACCACTGGAGTGGCTGTGTTCAAAGTTGGCTGTGTACTCATCAGGAAATGCACTGCCTTACATTTGCCCTCTTAATCTGAGGCTCAGTCATCTGATCTCAGGAATGCATCCAAAATATTACAGGGGATTGAGGCAATCACTTGCCTCTGGGGTGCAGAGCTCCACAACAAAGTCATGATTCAGCCTTAATGACCTTAATTTCACCTGTGTTTGTGATGGCCCATTAAAAATACAAATGATATCGAAAAAGATCCAGTGAGATTAGTGAAGTTCTGGGGAGTCTTCTGCAACACTTACAACTTTAAGATCAGGTATTGACTGCCACAAATTTAAAAAAAAAATTAAAAAAGAATGAATCTCTCTCACTAAGAGTCTTACTATGAAACTCCAAACACTCAGCTTTGTACAGCACCACTGTGGTTCAGCTCAACTGGAGGTCAAGTTAATCAAACCCGGAGTCAGTACCTACATGGGAAAGAAACAGAAACCCCCCACACCCTTCACAGAGGTGTGAAATCAGAAAAAAAAATCTGGGATGCAAGAACTCCTCCTGATGCTTCAGCCTACTCTCAGGTTTGCTGCTCTTTCAAATGAGATCGACAACAGACATCCGACCACTTGCAGCAACTACGGGGTGGGACTGTGAAAAACCAGATACTAAAACTGAATCCCCTCAGCCTGATTCTAGGTCAGATTCGGGCCATTCAGCCCCCTGTGATGGTTTATGCTGATGGAACTCCTCTGAGCAAGGATCTCTGTGAGATGTTTAGATGGCTTATCATCACCAAGCTGCAATATTTCACTATGAGTCAGCTGTGTTTCAGTGCTGGACAAACCACTTACCGGCCTCTATTTACTCAGCAATGTAACTTCATTAAAAATTCTGCATAATCATGCAATTATCAGCCTCCCTCTTGCTAGCTTTTAATGGTCTCATGGTGAGGAATATGATGGGATAAAGGTTGGACTTGATGACCCTGGAGGTCCCTTCCAACCATAATGATTCTATGATTCCAGCTTTTCCTTGGTGATATGGGTGATACCCTGTTACACGCAGCCATGGGAAATAATTACAGAGCTTTTATAAACCAGCACAACCACCTTGAAACTGAGTCTGGTTATCCTAACGAATGGCTGCGATCTGAGCCAGGAAAACAACTGGTGTTCAATAACTCCCTTTGCCTGCCCTCTCTCTGAAGGGAAGCCCCCACCTGCCCCGCACACCCCCCTGCAGCCCGGCCGGCACCCGATACGCACCCCCGGAGGGGAGGTGCCCGTTCTGCCAAGGGTTCCGTGCCCCC
>VZRW01003228.1:346504-396687 GCA_013398125.1 Aegotheles bennettii | reverse complement strand
CCGCGCCGCGCCCCGAGGGGTCCCCCCGCGCTCCCGTCCCCCTCTCCCCACACCTCCTCCTGCCCCGCTCATCGCTCCGAGGCCTCCTCGCTCCAGGGCCAGATGTGCCTCGGTTCCCTCGGTTCCCTCAGCCCAGGAGATGGACGGAGGCCCCGGTGGCGCGGGCGCTGCAGGGGTGAAGCTGGAGGAAGGCGTCACCCCCACAGGGATGGAGCCAAATCATAGAATAGAATCATAGAACCATAGAATCATTCTGGTTGGAAGGGACCTCCAGGGTCATCAAGGCCAACCTTTATCCCATCATATTCCTAACCATCAGACCATCAGACCATGGCCTCAAGTGCCTCATCAACCCGTTTTTTGAACACCCCCAGGGACGGTGACTCCACCACCTCCCTGGGCAGCCCATTCCAGTGCCCAACCACCCTCTCAGGAAAGAACTTCTTCCTGATCTCCAACCTAAACTTCCCCTGACGGAACTTGAGGCCATTTCCTCTCGTCCTGTCATCAGCAATTGGGGAGAAGAGACCAACAGCAGCCTCACTACAACCTCCCTTTAGGTAGCTGTAGAGGGCAATAAGGTCTCCTCTCAGTCTCCTCTTCTCCAGAATCCCAGAATCCTAGGGGTTGGAAGGGACCTCGAAAGCTCACCCAGTCCAACCCCCCTGCCAGAGCAGGGTCACCTAGAGTCCATCACACAGGAACGCATCCAGGCGGGGTTTGAATGTCTCCAGCCAAGGAGACTCCACAGCCTCTCTGGGCAGCCTGGTCCAGTGCTCTGTCACTCTCACAGGAAAGAAGTTCTTCTTGATATTCACATGGAACCTCCTGTGCTAAATAACCCCAGTTCCCTCAGCTGGTCTCCATAAGGCTTGTTTTCCAGACCTCTCACCAGCTTCATTGCCCTTCTCTGGACTTGCTCCAGTGAGCGAAACCCCCAGTGAGGGAAACCACCGCAACACCTCGAAGGTGTGAGGTGGAACTCTGCCCGTCCCAAGATTCTCTGGTGGTTGGGCACCCACCAAGGGGCTTCTACAACCCCATGTGCTGGTGGAGCTGGGCTCTGGCTTTGCACCGAGTGAGCCTTTGCCATTCTGCACCACGACTCCCTGTTGCAGTAAAATGACAAAAAGGGCTCTTTCAGAGTCCAGCACGATGTGTGACAGCGGTGGCTGTTGTACAGCCGGGAGGAACAGGAGTGACAAATGACACCGAGTCGCAGTGCATACGGGTCAGAGGAGAACGTCCCCTGTGAAGGCAGGGGTGGGCAGGAATATTCATCATCTGGAGGGTTAAAGGTTGGACTTGGTGACCCTGGAGGTCCCTTCCAACCATAATGATTCTATGATTCTATGATTCTACTAAGATCTACAGAATTGTGTCAAACCTGGAAGGAGCCCGGCTCATATTTCATGTTAGAGATAAATTGAGTGCTGTTGAAAAGTGCTGAGGAAGGCGGGGGAAGAATAAGCTGTGCATGAGGAACACCAGCAGCAGAGGCACGGCCGTTTCCACACACCACCCCTTACTCCAGCCCTGACCTGGTGGGAATATCCACAGGGAAGGGAGCACGGTTCAGTTTCCAAAGCACAAACCTTTTTTATGAGGCCAAGATGTTTCCATTCTATTTGAGTAGCTCGCCTACAGAGATGTTCTCTTACACACATTGTACTTTCCATGTCATCTACTACAGGCTCCCGAGGGAGAGTATTTGGCAACCTAAAACAAACAAAAAAAATAATCCTTACAAAATATGCTAAAAGTGAAAAAGGACATGTGCTCCATAGAGGGCTTCCATGAACGGCAATGCAACAAAATTAGGGACAGGAAATACAGAAATAGTGGAATCTGTACAATGTTTGTCCAAACTGAACTATATATTTAAACGATCGCCTCCCTTGCTTCCCAAAATAGAATCAAATATGATTTATCCCGGCTGTCGTAATAGCATCTTGAGGACACTTCCTTTCCCTTTGCCCTCAGGATCAGGACTTTGTGCTGGGTGCAGTTACGGTGCTGAATTGGTGGCCTTGTCCCCCAGACAACATCTGCTGAAGCACACAGGTGAATTTTGGATGGTTTACCCAAGATCAGGCTCCGCACAAGGTGAGGTCCCAAGCACGCAGGGGAAGGCTGGTTTCTTGTGAACATCTCATCCCGTTCTTTTCATCCCTTGTCTCCTGCAAAGATGCTCTTTACTTGCCTTTCCCAGCTATGAGGGTGTTTTGTTCCTGGGAGCAATCAGGTAGTTTAAACACCACTTTTGTTCAGTGCAGTGTGAGAACTTTGGGTCCTGAGTTTGCAACAAAGATCACAGACGATCAGACAAAGCAGCAGAGATCAATCTGCTCTTGTTTGGAAGTCATTCAGGAGCGGGGGACGTGTACAGGAGCTGCCAGCCATGGGTTCTATCACAGCATCTGCCAAAGCAACCAGCATTTCCCCAGCACAGCATTTAGTGTTTCTGCTCAGAAATGAGCTGTACATCTCCAGCCATGTCACCGTGAGGTCAATTTACTGTGCCAAACCCTCAGAGTTGTCCTGGAGGTAAGTGTAACCCTTACAAATAGATCCATTTTTCCAGTGCTAAGCAGAAGGGGAAATGTGACAACAATCGCCGTGCCCCCATTGTGCTGGGATCTTTGTGATCTCTCTCTGGCTCTGCTCGTCTGTTACTCCTTTTGTAAAATGCACAAGGAATAATTGTATCCAGTTTTAAAAGCAATTTGACATCCTCGTGTGAAAAGCACTAGGGTAGTGGCAAATATTTTTTATTTTTAGAATGCTTCATCTCTGAAGATGTGTGGGAGTGCCAGCAACAATAAAAATAGAAAATCTTATAAAAATCGTAGCCAAAAGCAACACAGACCAATAAACAAATCTGTAAAAAATTTGGTGTGGAAATAACATAATCTCTGTGCAGCATGCAAAGGCACATATCTTCACATGGAGCAACCCGAGGAGTGGTTAGTGAAATCTTTAGAATCATCCAAATGTTTTCAAAGTTGCTCTGAGCTTTGCAAACATTCTCCTAATTTAAGCTATTGTTTTTCCAAGAGAATTTGAATTTAAAACATGGTTTTCTTAGCTAAATATAAGCCCATTGTGCACAAACAATGACAATCTCTTTTCAAAACAATTCTTATGCTACATGCCAAGGGTTAGAGAATCTCAAATAGTGTGAATCCTTCTGCACGGTTTCACTCAGTGAAAAGACTCTTTTGACAATCTAGAAAATCAGCTAAGGATCAGATTTGGAAAACTCTGGCTTTGATTCTGTATCTTGCTCAAATTCTTTCAGAACTAGAGCCTAGAAGTTAAGATTTTGAGGGCGGGGGGAAGGACTCTGAGAATAGATTTAAAACTTCTGGAGAATATGTGGCTTTTTTTTTTTTCCTGTTCCTGAAAACCATTCTCTCTCGACAGAGATTTCTGCACACGGTGGAAACAAGCTCTGGTGAGAAGCACAAGGAGCCCGGGCCAGTGCATAAGAAATCTAGATTGAACCATATTAGCAAAGGAACCAGAAATCGATTGGTCTGCTTCCAAGATGCAGTCTAAAACTGCTTTCACATTTGCTTTAAGCAACCAGAAGCTATCCCAACTGCCAAAAGCAGCAGTGCAACATTTCCTCCACCACTGGTCTCTCATTCCTGCCCCCACACATCTCCTCTCTTGTGTCAGCACCAGCATCCGTAGGAGCACATGGTAAACAGCTTTCCCACTCTCTCCTCACGCAGCAGCTGCTCCACGCCTGGGATCATTTTTGGTGCCTTGCTCCAGTCCTCCATAGGCCCCACTATGCTTTCAGGATGCTTCACTGGTGATGGGGATGCTCTGAATGTTTATGTAAGCAGCAAAATCCTACCCCGTGTCTCCTTCTCCATTCCCCTCCTGAGGATACCCAACATTTTGCTGGCTTTTTCGCTCAGCACACAGAGCTGATGAGTGAGAACTGCCAGTAATGACTCCAAGGTCCCTTTCCTAATTCACAAGTGCCACGTTCAAGTTCAGAATCATTTAAACATAGTTTATATTCTTTTTTTCTAGATGCATTACCTTACATTTATCCACAGTAAAGCTCACCCACCAATTTTATGCGCACTCACTCACTTTTGTGAGATCCTTCTGGAGTTCCTCAGCACCAGCACGATATTTGGTTACTTAGAAGGACATTGACTTTGGTTTCTGCTGACTGTATTGCCTCTCTTTTGGAGCAAGCCAGCAGATCTGTATTCTTCTAGGAATGCTTTTGCTCACATAGAATATTCTCTGTGATCTAGTGTAACTTATCTGGCTTTTTTTCCTGGGCTGAAACTCTTCTGGCCACCTCGAAGCTGATAGATATATTACTATTTGTTTTCATAGGAGGACTATTCTGATGAATACTTCTCTATTACTCACTAACATATGCTTTTAATAGCAAATGGTAACAAAAGTTCCAACGTCCTACACTTACAGAGGCGGACAGTTACATACTGCTGCTAGCTAATCCCAAAATTCATAACGTGTCCAGCTCAAGAACACATTTCAGAGTGCCCTGTTAATTGACCACAAGATTGTGAGCATTTTCTTATTCCTCCCCTCATTTTGCCTATTCTTACAAAACTTGTGTGACATTAAAGCATCCTGGTAATGAAATTTCCTGGAAAGGATTTTTTCTCAGTATTTGGGTGTTTGCAAAAATCTGGAAGCAAATTTACACTGGAAGATTTTAAAACCATTCACACAGGAGCCATGTCCCAAAAGACACATGAGCTGGCATCTCCCTCCCAGGACCATGAGCTCCAGATATTTCCTTCCACCTCTTCATCAGCTGACTGTCATGATGGTCGAAGTAATAACACTTGGTGCTTACACAGCAACTCTGCACACAGACTGCTTCAGGAGGAGTTTCTGGTGGGGAAACAGAGCCTTAGAATTGTGACACATCCATAAATCTTCAGAATCTTGTGCTTATTTCACTGGGCTGCTGTCCACCAGAGCCGGATTTTAATAAAGCCAGTTCACACCCAGCACGTCCTCTGTGATGCTGACGTGGAAATGGAGATCATTTGACAACCTGGCCCCCAGTGCTTTGGGAAGGGGTGGTAATCTGAAGACCTGGCCTGATTTCCCTCACAACCCCTGGCTTCCAAAACCTGCCGGGGAGAACTCACGTGTGCACTGTGATTGAAAACAGTGGCGTGAAAGCAGCTGGGCAGAAAAAGCCTCTCTGGTGGCTGCAGGCTCTGTGTAACATGCCCTGCCTGCCTTCTCCCTGCTGGGAGCATGCAGAAGATGGGAAAGATCTGCATCCTCAGGTCACCATGATCTGTAGGTGGGTTATCCACAGTGTTGATTTCCCTTAATATCCATGTCTCCCACCTGATGTGACAGAGTACAGGGCTCAGAAGTTTGTATGCTGCCTGCACCAGGTGGGCTCACCTCTTCCTGCTGCTGCCTGCCCCTTGCAGACCTCTCTGGAGAAGTGTTTCAAAGATGAATTCTTTAACTATATTTTCTGTAGTTTAATTTGCATCTATGTTATATTATTTGCAGTTTTGCTTTGTCTGGGTGATTCCCTCTCCACTGCTCTTCCCTTTTTCTTCCCTCCCCATGATCTTTGATAACTGAGAACTGGTTATAGTTCATGCACAGTTACATGCTGTCCTCCCTACAGACCTCACAGCCACCAGCTGTCTTAAAACTACACTGAGTTTTCCTATAGAATTCATTCTTTCTTCATTCCTTCTGTCTGGCTCACCCCACTGAAGGATACTGAGTCCTTCCTCAGCCTCCCCAAGTCTGTCGCCAGCCCTAAATTCACTTTTCCATGTTTGGAGAAACTGCAGTGTCCCAACCCAACTCTAACCCACATTCCAGCCAACCATTAAGACTAACAACACGTATAAACCAGCAGATCAAATGTATCCTGGAGGATACATACATGAGCTCGTGCTTTGGGATAACCCATAGCTGCCTGAAAACTGTGGGGGGAAAAATGTGTTTGTTTTCCTGAAGAGGAGTGTCCCATCAGCTTCGGCACTCTGAAAGGGCCCGACCGCAGGACACAATAGCACAGGGAGAACAACAGAACATGGAGTTGGAGCCAGCTGGAAATGCAAAGAAACTAGACAGGCAGAACGGGATTATTCAAAGTGGAATTAGAGCAGAGCATGGGGTGACTGTATCTCGCTGAAAACACTACCGTGATGACTGTAAAACAGAGGAATCTCGTTTTAGCAAAGAGCCAAGGGGCAGCACATAAACGGGCAGCAGGGAGATAAAGCGGTGAGCGAGGGAGCGTGGTGGATGGAGGCACACGCTCGGTGCCCGGCCGGAGGAATGTCCTGGGTTCACTTGTGATTGGCTGGGGAATGGAGGAGTCAGTTTTCACGGGGGCTGATCAAAAAGTTCCCTTTTGCTTTCCAAAGTTGCTGTCTGAGCAGAGGCATCGGGAAGAGGAGGCCAGTCGCTCTAACATTCCTCGGGAAAGCTACTTAAATGAGATGAGAAGGCTTCTCTATCCGAGGATATACAGCCAAGAACCGACGCCGAGAAGCTGTTTTCCTTCTTTTCTCCCCCAACTCCTGCAGGAGTTGAACAGCTCTCATTTCTGGCATGCGTCTCATCTCTCAGGATACTATGTCACAGTATTCTACTAACTTTCTCTTGCTCCCCATACCAGAGTATCCTGTGTTGGACTGCGTGCCCAACAAAATCATCAAGCTCGTGGTGCTGGGTGGCAGTAGCGTTGGCAAGACAGGTAAGTCCACGGATGTAGCTCCATGCCTTTTCTCACTGCTGTACTTACAAGCTTGTTTGCAGCTCAGATAGACTACAGGCTGTAAAAACTCTTTAACCGTTGCAGCTTGAACACGTTAAGCTACATTTTTCTTTGTTTTCTTCAAATGCACTGAATCATTTGTGGTTTGCTGTAGGTCTCTGTGAGCAGCCAACATGAGGTGGAAGTTAATGGGACAGGGCACTGTGCTGGGATCTCTGCACTGACAAATGATTCTCCCCCGGTCTTGTGGAAATTATTTAACCCCCAAAATGAGACTAGTTGTTTTTATTCTCCTGTTGCAAACATTTTATGCTCTGCAGACAAACAGCACAAGGTGTGTCTTTCTGTATTGTTCTCCAAAGGAGAGCACAAGAAAAGAGGGTAAAGTGAGCCTTGTTGCTTTTGAATATACGGTTCATGATTTCAGAAATCATTGAAACCAGACCTGGTTTACTACATCTGAGGTTCCACAGCACTCAGTAAAATGTGTGATTGTTTTGGATTTGAAGCAGCCACATTTTTATGTTATTTTCAAGTAGTTTGTTGAAGATAGCTGCACAATCAATCTCACTTAAGGATACCAAATAGGTGACCCAGTATCCACTGTGAGAAAAATTATTATTTTAAAAGAAATCTATGACAGAGTTGCTTGCAGTCTAAAAACTTTTATTTAGCTATTAACTAAGTGGTTTTGCAAATGATTAGGAATCTGCTGAGATGAAAGCACTACAGAAACATAAGTTACTGTTGCCATGACAGGATTTTAAATGTTATAAAGTGATCAAGAAAAAGGAAAATGTTATAATCCAACAGTGTAAGAAAGCACTGCAGGCTAAGGTGAGTAAGGCGGCCCAGGGCACTGCAGCATGACCCCTCTGTGTAGAGCACATGTAGTTTGTTTGCTGGATGTGGTTACATATCACTAATGGGTTTCATGGGGAGGGCTGAGGATTTTTAAGGCTGGGAAGAACCATTACATCCATCAGCCTCACTGCTTATATGACACAGAGGTCTGAAATGTGGTGTTGGGATTAGTTTCAGTTTACTGGCTCGTTACTCTTTTTCTAAATTATTTCAAAGCAGAGGTCAGATTGTTATACCTGCTGTCCCAACAAACAAACCTCTGCATCCTACACTGAACAGCCACACTGAATCTAATGGGTGATTTCCAATACAAGCTGCAAAACCCTCTGCATTAGGTATCACAGCCTGGCCCCAGATCATTTGCTGTGAGTGTTGAGAGAATAATTTGCAGAATAATATGTGAGCAATTCAAGGATTAACTTGGTTTCATATTATACTAACTCTTCCAAGTCAGATATTGCATGTGTTCTGCAAAGATTGATTTTGGTTCACATTAAAGTCCCATATTTTTTTCCTTGTTTTACAGCCCTAGTTGTGCGCTTTCTCACAAAGAGATTTATTGGAGACTACGAAGCCAATACTGGTGAGTCTGATTTCTGCTGCAGTACTGCAGATAGCTTGAAAACAGATCTGTTTTGTGACTGGTGCATATTGCAGGAGAGCCAAGCAGTGTTAGATGTCCATGAGGTGCACATTTTCAGTTAATAGCCTCAAGCTATGAAAGCAATAAATCAAAGGCTCATTATTTATGATCCTTTTAGCTATTTTTTTTTTTCTGACTTGAAGGAAAAGGATCAGAGTCAAAAGTTTGCTCGGGGACATACCTATACTAAAATGCAGACTCGAGGAACAACTTGCATATTGACTAAACCACAGAAAGCCAATGCTGCTCTCTCTGCAACCCCAGGGAAGCCAGAGGAATTTCAAAGTGCGTAAAAGGCGGTTCAGAACTTTTCCTGCATACTCCCTTTGTTCAGTGGCTTTTATGGCATGGGAGACTTCCAAATTGAATTTGTCTTACCATAAGATCAGTGAAGTGACTATGCAAACTGCTTCTGCAACATTTCTTGTGTCCTGACACCTCAGAGGACGTGTTCATGTGAACTGTTTCATTCACAACCTCTGTTCCAAGAAAGTGCTACTGTACTGGTTGGTGTTGTAGAAAGGATCTACACACACCATGTTGATACCTACTAGCACATTCCACACACAGGTCATCTTACAGCTTTTGGATGAAGGAGGACAGGATTCAAAGCAGTGATTGCCTCACTTTGGAGATGCATGGTGAATTTAGAATGATGAGTTAGGAAAGGAAAGGGTGGTACAAGACACCTTTGATCTCTGCTTGTCTGATGAAATACAATCTGAAAGCTCTCCCTTACAGCTCCCTCTCACTGACCCTAAGTGACCTTGATGGCTGGCTGAACTTTTTGTCTTTCTTTTCCTTCATCTCCTCTATGGGAGACTGTACATCAAGTTAGTCTTTGGAGCTTTGCAATGGATTGCTGCCAGAGACGTTGCTGAGAACCACATGCCTTTTTCATTAAGCTACCAGCCCAACAGCCATGCTGTAGAAGAAACAAATATGCCAGAAATAAGAAACAGGTGGCAGTGTATTTGTGATCATTCAACCATGCTGTTCCTTCAGTTGGGTATGAGGCAGAGCACAGTCAGTGTCTGGAACTACCTGCTCTTTTTTTCTACAATGTGTTACAGAGTAAGAATAATACATTGGTCTTGGGTCAGGGGTGCAGCATCTTCCCATAAAACAGTAACGACTTTTCAGTTTAAAATCTGATGTGTTTTCAAAAAAAAAAAAATCCCAGAAGGGCTATATCACCTCACAGAGTCAGTATTAAAACATAATATTGTAATATTGGATTCAGATGCAGCAAATTTTACCATACTAGATTTCCTTATATTGTAAATGTTTCTATGAGCTCAGACTCTTTTCCACTCAAATAAAAACTCCAGTTTCCTTGAACCAAAGCTGGTTTTCAGAAGTGATGGCATTGTTTTCACTATCTGACCTCCCTGTTAATCTGAATTCCTTACTCCCCAATAGATGGGATTTCTCTGCTCTCGAGATGAAGCACATTGTTTTAGATGCATCTTTAACACAACCACAGATAGTACATAAGATCAAAACTGAAGTTTCCATTGTCACTTAACCCACACTGCTGTAACAAAATAAAGTTCAAGCCCAGAACAGTGATGGTCTTATTAGAGCTGGATCAGTCAGAGATGTTTTGCATTTGGCCCTGCATATGTATCATTCAGATCCACTAGAATTAAGATTCAAAGTGTCCAGTCTTTGGGGATTCCAACCAAACTCTGACTGTGAGGGTCACACGAATCCCAGAGAACACCTGGGTGTTTCATATGCACTTACTCTGTGTCCAAAATCAGAATATTTTCCTTTTATAAAACTTTCCAAAAAATTCAATAGGAAACAGCTCACTCCTTTTACAGACAACACCTGGATATTTTGGGTTGAGATTAAAAATATGTGCAGTCCACATTATTAAAAGTTAACAATATGGGTTGAAAACCTGAATGGAATTTATGCACCCACCTTGACCACTTGAGGCAATATAAAGTGCCACCTTTCCCAGCTGTGTACCTCCAAAGCATCCAACCACAGAGCAAATACAAAGCCAGCCACAGTAAAGAGCCACAGAACCACTTTGGTGCTGTTCACTTTTTTATAGGCAGCTACATATCATAAGCCTCTACAATCTGGATTTCAACAGTTGCATTTTGCCTTTATCTACTCTTTCTTGTTCCGTTCACTAACTGTAATGATCTTACTTTTCCATCAGGTGCATTGTATTCAAGAAAGTTCACCATCGATGGGGAACAGATTTCTCTACAGGTGCAGGACACTCCCTTTGTTTCATTGGAGGTAAAACATCTGCATTGGTACTTTACAGCACAGTTACTGTCTCTTGTTTGTTGCCAGCACTTCCATCTGTGAGTAACTCCTCTTAGCAGAAATACACTTGGGCTCAAACCCAAAGGAAGACCAATGAGGGTAACTTAAGCCTCGCCAAAATGAGCCCTAGAAAAGGTTAAATCAAGCTCCTTTAAGAATAAGTCTGAATTAAAAGAAATCTGTTTCAAACACATTACTGCATCCCAAGCCTAAATAGCAATAAAATCATAGTCTGACTTGCTCCTATGAACTCCTTGATTTTTTTATTTCCTGTTAAATGGTTTCTGTCTCTGCACAGCAGAAAACTCACCTGCCTAGAGAGCCAGCTGGCTCAGCTTAGGCCTTTCTACACACCCAGAATCTCTCTTTTTTAGAAGGGTGTTTCTTCCCAAGGTGACAGGCCTCACAGCAGCTGTCATTTCAAATAGGGTGCTCTTCAGTGCTGTTCTTACTTTTTTAAAAAAATTTTATTTATTCTTTATTTTTAAGGTGTTAACATTTATCCACACCCTTCTTTCTATCAGTGTTTTGGATATTCTAGATTTAATGTTTAACTAGGAACCTGTTTCTAGAAATAGTTTTCCAAGCAGGAGCTAATATTAAGATGTTGTTTTTTTAAGATCTGCTTCTCATACAGAACAAGAGGATGAAAATAGTGTCAAAGGAGCAGGAAATGTAATGAAATTTGTTTTTATATGAATAGTGGAAATCTCATGACAGTAATAATTCCCACAGAATAGTTGGGATTTCATGATAAAATTAGGTATCTTCTTGTCACCATCAAACCTAAACTTCTAGGTTTGGTCTTAACCTCAGTCTAAGTTCTGACTTGGCCAAATATATCTGGATGGGAATGCCACCACCTCTCATCCTCTTTCAGGCCCTGGGCAGCTTTATATACCTTGGTTTGTCTGCACGGACCCATGTGTGAGTGGGTTCATTTCTGTGCTGCAGAACTGTTCCATCCCATGCTTGCAGAACAGTATATTCCCATTTTCTCTGATGACTGGAAGCAGATTAAAGCATAAATCTTTGGTGAAGTTCCACACTCTCTGCAGCTGCTGGGGGTGTGCAGAGCAGTGGAGGGAACACCTCATTTAGTCTGGACACTGAAAAGCAAACAAAAGCTGCTATGGAAGTCCTCCAAATATTCAAGTGGGACTTAACAGTACAAAGGCCAGCTTGCTTAGAGAGGACCTGCACAGAGAAGCTGTTGGTGGTGATTAGGCACAATTGATAAACACTTAACAAAAGGAATCCCCTCTCTGTTGTATCCCATGGAGAAAGGAGAGAGTGAAGGAATTTAATTTCCTCTTTCATACCAGATATATGTTTATTTTCCAATTTCTCTGTTTTAATTAAGTCTGTGCCCTAAAATTCTGTGACTGTAGCCAGAGCTCCATGAAACTTAGTAATGCCAACAGCTGAGGTTTCTTAGTTAGAAATTATTTTCGTTTACTTAGGAAGGAGTTTAATTTTCTTTGTTCCAATCAAAGTCCTGCACTGGTTCAACAGTTCCTTACAGAAAGGCTTATCTTAGCCTGGATCTCTGTTTGCATCAAAGGATGTATCTGAAACCGTTTGAAGGGACTGTTCCTGAACAGGACTTGCTAAGACTGAGAATAGGTTGGATTTTCTGTTAAAATCCTTAAGTAAGAGAGTTTCTTGCACACTGCAGGCTGAGTGCAGTGTTTCGGGAGGAAGTCCTGTGGAATCACTCAGGATTTTATCCCCACTGGAAACGTTAATGTTTAAGAGAGAAACAGAAGCAAACAGATAACTGGTTTTGTTAGGTGATTCATTGCTGCTTGGTCTATACATGGCAAATGATTGTGTGTTTCAAAATTCATTCTGGAGCAGAGATTTCCATTTAAAAAGTAGCCCATTAGCCTTTGATTTTCCTGAATAAAGCATTCCGGTGAGGATTATCCATCCTTCTCACTACTGGGTGGGCCTAGCTGGAGTAACTGAGAATTTCTGCTCATTAGGGCCCTCTGAATGTACACCTTCTCAAAAAACATTTTCAAATGCTTGCCAGAGCAATTAGTTCTTTTTCTCCATGAAAGCAGTTTGCTGGTGAAAAGAGGCTAGCAGGACATGAAGGGTGGCTAATTATCTACATATTGGACACAACCCAGACACCAACAATGCCAGTGGCCCTTCTTCCCACAGTCTGCCCTGTCCTGGCTTGAGTTCACTCTCATTAACCTTTTAAACAAGGTTGCTAGTGAGGATCCCTCTTTATTCCATGTGCAACTCTGTTGGGTTTGAGGGTTTTGGGGAGGGAGAGGCATGATAAGAGCTTAAACAATGTCACTTGCTAACAGAATTTAGCATTACTGTGAGTTGGCAAGGGCAAAGAACTACCAGGAATGACGAACCATTGTCTCTATGGGCAATATTGAAATATTTACAAAGGACATTTAATTAGCAGAACTCCTGGTGAAAGTTGTAAACCTAATTTGTACCCTGAGCCTTCAGAAATTCTGCTTCCTTTTCTCACAGAACAGCCTTGTCAGTAGTCCTTTTTTTAACTGTCTGATCTACTATAAAGGAACTGATCGGTTTTACTCATTCTTTTCCACCAGAGTTTCCTGAAGTTAAGCTTTATAATTCATATTTGGGTGCCTAAAGAAAAGTGATCTGTTCGGGAGATTGCTGAGCACAACACAAATTCTGTTAAAATGAATGTGAATGGAAGGTATATATTCTATAGATAAATAGAACATATGTTCTAATAGTCTTACTGAAGTTGATAAAGGTTTATTGAATAGAATTTAGCAATAATAACAAAAGTTTGGGCCCTGTATTCATGATGTTGAACTCTCCCTAAAATATACAAAAGCCTTTAATTCCTACCAACCTCATTAAGGGCTGAAGACTGAATGTGCTTAGTGCCTTGTCGGATATGAAAGAAATTACAAAGTTGCAGGAAGCCTGTAATATTGTCAGGAATGTCAATTCTTACAAACCAAGCATAGTGGCAATAACTGCAGCAGGGATCTCCCTATCTGGCTGGGTTACACGCCAGCACGGATAACAAAAAGTAGAGGATTAGCTGAAAATAGCTTCATCTTGAAAAGTAAGCTCATCTCTTTTCAAGCTGCGCAGTATTGTGTTCAGTTTTATATTCCCAGTGCTGGTGACTGTTATGGCTGCCTGAGTAGGAGTGGTGATGGACTGAACAAATGTGTGACCAGCAAAACAGTAATGTAAACTTACTGCTGTCCCACAGGAGAGCAATGAGATCTCACCTCATTTCCAGCTCCAGTAACTGGTTGTTTGTAACAAATTGCTTTTTTGATGTAACTTTGCCTTTGATTATCTGGAATCCTCCGTGGCAGAAAAATCTGTCAGGCTTGACCAGAGTTAGTGGGAACCCCTGTACAAGGAGACACTGAAAAAAAGCCCTAAAAAGCCACTTTGGGGGACAATGGTTCACTTGCAGTACTGTAACTAACCTGCTGAATTTTATAATGCTCTTACTGTGTCCTTCACAATTTTATCCACAATAAACACAGGGGTTTCTGTCACACTGGTTTAGTACAACAGAACACAGAACAGACTTTTTAATATCAGTGTTTTGGCTGATCGCTTGTTTTCAACCAATTTGCTCTGACCCCTCTCCACTCCATATTACTGCTTACCTGTAATACATTACTGACACAGGGGAAACTTCTCCTGTCCCTGGCCCATTCCTCAGCAGCCAAAGAGGTTTCTGCCTGTATATTGAGAAGCAGGCACACATTAAAACAAAGCTCTGAGTAGGTAACAGTGCTGTATCACCGTTTGCTTTGGCTGCTCCCTATTCTCAGATTTTCTAACCTCGCACCTCTTGGTTTTGATGGCAGGATGACACTGACAGCATATGCTGCCAAGAGCAGATAAACCGTTCTATCTACTGGGCAGATGGCTTCGTTTTTGTTTACTCCATCACAGACTACGAGAGCTACCGAGTCATCCGTCCCCTCTACCAGCACATCCGTAAGATTCACCCAAACGCCAACATTCCTCTGCTTCTCATGGCAAACAAAGGAGACCTCTTGCGAGCCAGGCAGGTGTCCTCCAAAGAAGGACTCCAGCTGGCCGGGGAACTGGGAGGTACTTACTATGAAGTCTCAGCCCGGGAGAACTGTGAGGGAGTACATGAAGCCTTCCAGCAGCTTTGTCAGGAGGTCAGCAGGATAATTGGGAGCTGCAATGGAGAGAAACGAAGAGGCCTCCACCTTGTCCGACCCAAGTCTCCAAATATGCAGGACTTAAAGAGACGCTTGAAACAGGCTCTGACTTCCAAAGGGAAATCTGCCACCACGCTTTGATGCAGCTGACAGAAATTGTTTTCCTCAGTCCTGAAAAAAAGGCAAGAAAATAAGCTGGTAACGAGAGGCATTGTTGAAATCCAGCAATCAGACTGTGTGAGAGGCTCTTCCATTTTGCTTTTACATCTTCCTTAAAAATCCTGTGTTCATTCAGCAAAGGAACTTACAGAACTTGCTCCCTGGGGCAAGAATTTAGAAAGTGGGATTTAAAAATACATTGTCCCAAATTATTTCCTTTTTGAAAGGGACACAGTCAAATAGTTTAGGCTTAAAATATGGATTTTATTAATAAAAGTAATTAAATCCTTCTTTTAAGAGAAGTGATTTGGGGCTGGTTTTGTTCCCAAACACAGGCAATAAACTATAGCAAGGCACGAGGAGAGTGACACGAGCTATACTAGGCAAGCAAAATCCACCACAATTTCTTAGTCACAAGACTGGAAAATAAAGGCAAAGGTAAATGAAGAGCACGAATAGTGAAAAGTAGTAATTGAAAGCTTTTAAATTGCAGTTTATAAAGTGTTCTTAGAAACTTGGGGAGAGATTTGTTCATATGGAGGTGTTAGCCTTACAGTGTCTCTTTAAAGAGAGATTTTTTTTAAATTACAATTTTTTCAGATTTTTATTTAAACCCATATTGGCTGTTTCTGAAAGTGATTATATGGGCAAAATACATACTTGTAGCAGCATTTTGTAGTCAGTTTCTCGATGGCGTACTTCTCATTTTTCTGTAGGTTTTCTACATGGCAATGAGAGAAGGACAAATAGAGCAGCACAGTGTAAAACCTGCAAAAAAAATTGGACGTGGACTAATCAAAAGAAAGGAGGTGACCTAAAACTATTTAACTTGGGGTTTTTTTCCAAACTAGTTGGATTTCAAGTTCAAGATGCTGTTTTAAAGAAACAAGGCCTTCACATAATATGTATTGAATTAATTAGATTATTTTTTTTTAAAGAAGAAAAGGTTTTCTGATGCCTCAAATTTCTGGCTTTGGGAATTCCTCATTTTGTTATCTGCCTTAAGACCAGCCTTTACTCAATACCTCACAATGCATCCAACTCACCAGTCTATCAATACGTATTTCACTGGCAGCACCTCACTGCGTTGTGTCTCAGCATGCACAAAGGGATTTGAAGCTGTATCCTGTGAGCTGGCCTGTTTTATGGTAGCAATAACAACAATATGAAGCATCCATCATTCTGTTTCCAAGGAGGGAAACCGGGTTGGACCGTGCAAAAGGCATGATGCAACAGTCTTTTCTTTAAACAAACCATCTGAGCAATTCACAGGACCATGAAATGAAGAAAAGCTCAGTGATTTACAGTCATGAACACAGAAGGGAAAACCCTGGTTTGATGGATATAGGAAAATACTCCCAGCTGTGGATTCAGCTGAGCTAAATCAGCCTTTTACTCATGAGCAGCAAAAATGTAAATTGAGTCTGATATTTCTATAGATCAGGGCTTGAAAATGTATTTTATATTTTTCTTGTCCCTGTATTATGCAACTCCAATCATGTTTTTCCTTATCACCTGGATTTGCTCTATCTACAGCTCACTTTCTGTTTTATTTATTGTTTCCCACAGCTGGGCATCTGAGAATGTCTCGTGTTCTGATTAATTTCTTTTACTCACAGAAAAGAACTGCACCTTTTTTTAAATTAGTTTCAAATGGTAGTAGGAGGGGAGAAGGAAAGTTATATCATCCAGACTGGGACTCAAACAGTATCAGAGGGTTTCTGCTTCAGCTTATGATTAATTAACAATTTGCTGTTTGAGCAGGGTCATTATTCATTGGAGGCATTTTGGGATGGCATTTATTAGCAGGGAATTTTGATATATTTAATTACTAATAGCATGGCTCAAGTACCAGATCTAAAGATTCAATACCATGAAACAGAGCAAACAGTTTGTAATTGACACACAAACTGAAAATTGTTTACACTGGGAAAATGATCACCAATTTTCATCAGCAATTCAATATTTCACCATTCCAGGACTACGTAACAAGGGCTGAATTTGCTGAAGACAGCTTGCTGACATTTGTTTTCAAAAGAGCCTGAGAGAATTAGGTGCTCTAGCTTGTTAAATTTTTTTGTAACTTACTCTTTCAGCTCTAATCCTTTCTTATATGGGGAGAAAGTTCAACAAATTTCAAACCTGTCAATGTTTTATTTTCAATAGTGATTAATAAAACCATGCAAGTTTGAGTGGTGTATAAAATGGGTCCTTTACGTCTCACATCTTTAAATGTTCCTTGTTTATACTAGACTAAAAATATATTATTTTCCTGTTTTATAACCTCATACACCCTGCGTTGGAAATATACACAAATATTCCTACATTTGTACTCCTACATCAGTTAAGTATTCCCACATTCCCGAGGCACTGGTGGGGTAAAAAAAAAAAAATCTACATTTCAGCTAAAGCCAAAAAATATTGAAACATTTAAGTCTTCTCCTAAATACTAACATGTGGCAAACATTTATTCTGCGACAGAAACTTGAATATAGCATTCATTGACCAGCAATACAAATCCTGTAATAGCTTTGATACTGGTTTTAAGCCAGGACATACCACCTACAGAAGAAAATAGAGCTCAGTATTTTTATTAGCAGTGCAGTACTTAAGCACCAGAACACACCACTGTGCCACTGAAGCTTAGCAAAGCCGAGGAAGGAGACTGGTAGCATGAAAAGCAGGGAGAAAAGAATGCTATAGAATTAAGTGCCTAAAAATAATCATGTAAAATATCAAAGATTAGTCATGTAGAACCTGATCCTGAATTAGAATCTCCAGGCTGCTAGGGAAAAACACGTATTCTATTGAGGGTTTAAAAAGAAGCCTCTGCAGAGAAGGTACTTGACATAAAGTCAAGAGAAGAAAGGAAAAAAAGATTTAAGAGTGGGGTTTTTTTGGGATGTCAAGGCAAATTCTCTTCTCAGTTATACTTGTTAAGTCCAGATTAACTCCATTGGAAGCAATAGCAACAGGCTGTAGAATTCACTTTTCTTATTTCATCCCTCTTCATTCTCCTGAGCAGTTTAAATCTTGTGCACCATCTGGTTTTCAAGATGGTTTACAGCTGGGTTTACTTGGGCACAAAGCAGTTGAGTGATTTGCCCCAAGGTTACACAGCTGAGCAAGTACTTGAGAGGAACTCAAAAATCCCGTCCTTTGTAATTAATTCCCAACTCTTTACAACAACTACCAGACCATACCACCTCCCTCAAGGTATGCACAAAGTATAGTGAGTTGTGTTACGTGAGAATGTAATTAAAAGTTGGGAAAAGTTACTTAAATTACAAGCTATGTTAGGAACTGACTGAGTGAAGTATCACTGACGTGCTGGCACCGTGCACAGCTACAGTAATGCTAAAACTGACTTATGAGTTATTGAAGGTATTTGTAAATGGTTATTTTCTGCAGTGTTTCTGTCAGTTGTGTTTCTCACACGTTTCCAGTGGTTCCTCACGGAAACGCAGTGTGACCTGGGGATGGGAAAATCAGGCTCCATTTTACACTCTCCCTGTGACTTGCTTGATGATCTTGGCCAGATCTCTTAATCAAAGTTACTGTGTCTGTAAGTAGGAGGAAGGGTCTTGCCACATCTTTGTTGTGCACTTTAGCAACGACAGGAGAGAATCATCAACAGGAAATAAAGGAATCACCTTCATTTGCAGTAGGGATGTTTTAAATCTCACCATCTGAAGCTGGATCTTGATTCTGGATTCCTTAAACTCAGTTGTTTGGATCCCACGTTTACACTTGACACAGGAGCAAAAATGGAAAATTCAGGTCTCAATTTCAAGGAACAGCTCAGACAGAAATGTTTGTATCCAGAGCACCTCCTACTCACAGGATTTATGTCAGGTGTACAATGAAGAGGGAAGAGTAACTTTCAGAGACACAGAAAGAAACTTAGTCTGTACCAGAAAACAGTGGTCTAATTGTTTTACAAGGCAAACTGGAAGGCTGCCAGCTTATTGTTACTGCTGGGTTTCCCTCCGCCCTCTGGCAAGCTGGAAGACTTTGGGTCAAAATCACACTGACCCTGCTAGAGCTGCAGCTATGTTTGCAGAACCAGCACATGGCCCTGAAGCAGCAGAACATCACGACATATTTGCTAATATTTAGTTCTTCATGTATTGTCAGAGTTCTCATGAGCTGTCCGTCTCCTTTAGGGCTAGCACAAGAAAGCCATGCAATTAAAAGCTAAAAAACATCTCCAGTTTCACTCTAAAACCCTCCAATCTATCACCTCCAGAGACAAAGCAAGACTCTTCCTTTGATAACTTTTCACCCCTGTTCTCACTGGCTCTGGCCTTCCTTGTCCCTCTCCATTCATGCCTTTGTGCTCATTTAATTTAGCAAGCAAAAAAGTCTGCAGTTTTTCATCCTTGGGCTTAGAAATATATTTTTTGCTCTTTAGTTTAAAATTTATTTCAAAATAATTTAACTCCGAACATGGTTTATAGCAAAATAAGTGTCTACTTACCCTTTTGACCTTGTTTACCTAAAGCATTTTAAACACAGCTCATTGAAGTCAGTACAGCTCTGTATTTAGACAAACCTTTGAATTCATGCCATTTCTCCCCAAGTGCTCTCACTGGCTTAGCCCGATATTTCCTTCCCTTTTTTTGTGCTTATAATGTTGAGCTCACTAGTGTTGCGTAGTCATTGCTTACTTAAACCTGGTTCATTCTTGTAAAGTTTTCTGCTTCTTCTCTGAAAAATCTTTGGTTTAATCAAGCAAGTTCTCTTCTCTAAGCAGCTGTGCAAGTGGTAGATGAGCCCAGAACAGCTGGTGATTTTCTGCTCTGTCAGATTTTTGCCTATTATTGTAGAGTTTGGAGTGAAGAGAAGCATGGAGAGCAATGCTGCAAACCCAGTTCTAGTCTCCCTTCAACTGTCACCCTTCTTTGGTGGCAATAACTTTGTCCATCGTGACCTGGGCAAAGTTTATCCCAAATTATGCTGTTTCAGCCTGGGTTCCTACAGATGGAAAAAGCACCAAATATGAAGCAGAGGGATGAGCTGATAGGCTCTGTAAACCCTAGGAGCCAATTCATTCAGGAGCTGTCATACCAACCTTCTTTTCCTTAGAAGATACATTTTTTACATTTTCCATTTTATCCAAATAGGTTTCAAGACACAGCCTCTGGATCTTGTCACACAGACACTTACTGGCTCCTCTGTGGCAGGTCCAGGGGAAGCTGCAAGTTTTCTAAGTATGATGGGTGAAAGTATGCATGCCTTGGGCTGTTATTAGGGATGATTGTGGAGACTGTTCCTAAGGATAATGTTTTTCTTCTTTCTGGGTAATAATGCAGAACACTAGCAGTCAGTAACTGGGCATTTTGGAAAGACATTAATTTTGTTTGCTGAATTGGGAGACGCACTGTACCTTCTCTGCTGGTTAGAAAGCTCACCAGATAAGCAGGGGTTGGGCTTTTTCTGATGTAGCCTTTGAACTCTCAAAAATAGAGTTGAATTATGTCACTTTTGGACTGTGATCCAGGTTTCCAGATGCTTGCAGGAGCCACCACTCTTCACAGTGTTCTGCATTGCGTTTCACTTCAAAACTCTCAATGTTTGCCAACGCCACAATGAAAAAGGGAAAGAGCTTAGGGATATCACACTGAAGTGCCACAGCCTATTCTCTTGCCTCCCTGTTTTTGTTGAAGATCATGGGTGTCTGACCTGGTTTTACAGTTGTTGGGGACTAGAAGTAGCTCTGGGAAAGGCAATAAGCGGGTGGCAATGCTGATTATAGAGAAAGTGGTGATGGCAATTTTGGCTCAGCGGTCTGTGCTCAAAACCCTCCTTTATGGGAAAGTGGGGGAGGTCAGCATCTGTGAGAAGAGCCTCCCAAGTGCACAAAAAGGGGTTACTGGGAAACCACGGGTTCTTGGAGGCACAACCAAAATCACGTTTCTGTGAACTACACATCTGGAGGTGCTCTGCTGAAATGGAAAACCAGAATGCAGGCCTTGGGGAGCCATCAGCATTTCCCACCTACGTCCTTTCAGAGCAGTGGTGAAAGCCCTCTGTCTTCATCACATTACAGCTCATATGGTACATGATGCCTATGTCAAAGACACTTCTCCTGAAAGACTACAGTAGTATTGCTGGTCTCGGTGTAGATACTGGTACAGCTCCAGCAATGAACAGAGGGTTTGAGTTGCCATTCTTATCCACACTTTTAATTGCCAAGACCACCTATGAAGTCCACAGTCCAAGAGCTAGGACCAAATACCAAATATATCTGACTAGTATTCATCAGTCTGTGCTGGAGCGCAGTAACTGGCTCTCAGGAGAGCCATAATCTGCCAAAAGAGCAGCTTTTAAAACCCAGAATACATACTTGTGTCAGGACTGTGAAATGATACATTTTCTATGTAAGTGCCACTCTGCAAGCATTATTTATTAGGCAGCTTTAAAGAAAGCAAGAAGTTTTGTTCCTAAATCCTGAGTCCTAATCACTGAGGTACCTCATTTTATCTATTTTTGTATTTTTAATTTAATAGCCATTTGCACTTATGAACCTTACACTGGGGAATGAAGGGAAACAAATGGAGCCAAAGGTTTGACTCTTGACATGTTTGGCAACGCACATTTTCCCCACACTGCAGATACGTCTGGACACTGGAAGAGCTGAGAATCATGAATAGGGCTGAGAGAATATGCCCAGTTTGCAAAGCCCAGACACCTCTCAAGCCCTGTGTTGTGGCTATTGGTGAGAGCCACTGGTAAGACAAGAATATACATCTAAAAAGCGTAAGTGCTCATCACGTTTTTACACATGGTTTACAAGGAGCTTTAAATCCGAGGCTTCACAGGATGAGGGGAGAAGGCTGCCAAAGGGTTAAATGTTTCCTGCCTTTAATCTAGAATCACGTAATGTGGAATGAATGTTTCAGCTCAAACTGTTTCCTCACTCTGACAGTTTCATGGTGTAAGGTCAAAGTGTGGGAGAGATGGGGGGAAAAGAGGGGGAGTATGGAGTGGTGAGCTAGTAAACCCAGAGAAACACACAAACACCCAGAGAAATCAAAAGGATGGTTTCTCCAGCAACTTCAGCCCAGCTGGAAGGGCGGTGGTGGAGCCATAGGCAAAGTGTGTATGACTTTAAGGACTTCCTGCTCCGGGCTGCCTCTGCTTCTCCCATGTGTGCTGCTTCTGCTCTGGGCACAGTTCCCACGCTACATTGCAAAATGTGCCTTGAGTTTCTCACAGTATCTCTGCCCAGACACAAACTGCAGCTTCAGTCCTTCCTGCACCCTGCAAATTCAGGAGGTGGAACTCCTTCAGGGGTATTGCTTACTGTATTTATTTTTCCTGCCGATGGGATCTTTTCCTGTGTTACCGGATCTGTTTCATACACCATGGGGTCCAACACCCCCAGTTCCCTCAGCCTCTCCTCATCAGACTTGTGCTCCAGACCCTTCCCCAGCTCCATTGCCCTTCTCTGGATATGCTTCAGCCCCTCAATGTCCTTCTTGTCATGAGGGGCCCAAAACTGAACACATTGTTTGAGGTGCAGCCTCACCGGTGGCCACAGAATCATAGAGTCATTTTGATTGGAAAAGACCTTTAAGATCACTGAGTCCAACTGTTAAATTAATTCCTTGCTTCTCTTTCTTACACACATCTGAGCAAGGGCACCACATGCTCCTTTGCCAGGCTGATGTGTCATGAATAGGGTGTTGCCTGGGTGCCAGAGCTGCCATGACAAGCACATGGCACTTCATGGTCATCTCCCCCATGAGTCACTTCCACGGACCCCGGCGTGCATTAGCTGGGTGCTTACACATCAGTGCAGTAAACCATACAATTTAGGCCCAATATGTTCCTCACAAGTAGCAAAGATAAGGACACCCCCCTCCTCAAATGATGGCAGCAACACAAAGAAATTTTGAGAATAGTAAATTCTGAATCTTCCCACCAAGTGATAACAAATGTCGGAATGGAATCAGCTGACAAATCCTCTTGCTCAACACTATTCGCCCCTAAGATGCATGAAAAAACCCAACTACTTTCATGGCAGGAAATCATCAGGCCAGTTTGTCACCAGGATTCAGAAAGATTTAAATAATAGAGTAGCTAGCAGTAGATTTGACCAGTGGAAGATCTGGCCAGCACAGCTGGTCAGTGAGCATCTCTGAGGGCTGGCAGATAGAAACCCTATTTTCAGGCTCTCAGGCCAACGTGAGTTCTAATGCCTTCAGGATAAAGATGCTGGCTCCTCTGAGGAGGAGGATCCTAGAGCACTTTTTAGGAGTTCTACATGGAAACAATTTCTTATGATTTAGGAAAAGGTCAAACTCCTGCCCACAGCTCCAAATGTTTTCTTTCTAAAATGGGCCACACTGAAATTCCCTAGATCAGACCTACCAGTTTTCAGCATGGATTTTCAGCCTTCAAACTGAACTGGAAGATCCTAATTTAAGTCTCTCTTTTAATGCTGCTGTGTGTATTTTGGGACATCCTTTGTGGGACACTACCAGTTGCCCTGGTCCCTTATCTTCACGCTCCCTGTCTCTTGGTCATGCCATGCTAGTGCGAGACATAATGTAACCTAAGGGACCAAAAACACTGCAGGGTGTTGCTCAGGTTGTTCCATCCCTGTGCTTCAGTTCCAATAAAATTAAAATGATACTTCCTTCCTTTGTTCACTGTTTTGAGATCTATTGATTAGAACTCCTGCGTGCAAGCCAGGTGCCATGCAGTTCTCAATATTCTATCTCTGCTCCCTTGTGTGGAGAAGAGCTGATGGTTTGTTATTAATAGAGCAGGAAATGGGGATTAAACTTTGCTCTCTAATTGCAAACAAAAGCTACAAGGGTTCTGTAGCTTCTGGGTAAACCTAGGAATGAGCAACTGTTTCTAAGGAAAGTGAATCCCAGAAGTAGAAACCCAGATTGATGTCTCGCAGGGAGCTGAATTAAAACAAGGTCAGGCTTGGCAGCCTGCCTCCTCTTCACCTTGTGAGTATTCTCCGAGGGATGGATCTGGAACATAACTGTTTTGACACAGGGTTTCCTGTTGCAAATGCTCTGTGTAGGCTCCACATCAAGCAGCTGGGGTTTTATTTTTTTTTTATGTGCCTAAGCCACATTTTCAAGTGGTGTAAATTGCCGTAGCACCATGAGAGTCTTGTGGATCAAAAGAAATCCAGCTGTCAGTTTTTATTAGCTGAGGATTCAACCCAGCCTAAAAATCACTCACAGCACAAACCATCTCTGAGGCTAGGAAGGTAATTCCACATATATAGACAAAGTAGGGCAGCCATCTTTTCAAAGCCCAGGTTAGCTCTGCAACTGCAGAGAGAGCTTTGCAGGGGTAGCCTTTGTGTCTACTCGTTGACTCCATTAAGTCACACGGAAAAAGTTTGAAGTGTAAACAGAAGCTCTGCGTGTTTAGTGAGCCTCTGATTTCCTTTAAACTCCTCATGCATATTTTGCATTCACTTTCCAGGAATAGCCCAGTGAGATCCATCCTGGCACAAGAGTTCCTAGGACTCATGTCTTTAGAATATCAGTTACCCTGTTGTGCAGCATCAGACTACTACGATGCTTGTGGGAGTCCTGATCCACCTGTGGGCTACTGGACTATCATAAACCAGAGATGATCTTACAGCAACAACCAAATAGATTATTTATAGATGCACCAGTACCTTCTGGCATGGCACAGTAGGTCGTGAGCTCCCACTGGCTGTGCCAGACCCAGACCCGAAAGCAGCATAGCTCTGTTAGCACAAAGCTGCATTCTAGCTAATAATCCCCACTTAACAGCAAAAATGTAGCACAGTGCTAACACAGCCCTGCTGCTTCCAGTTTTGGAGCTGGTTTGGTCAGCATTAGCTGAGGCCTTGCTGCCCCACACTCTTTTGTGTGATACAGACATGCCCTTGGAGTTGTACAGCTGGGTATTTGTTCTGGAAATGCTCGTACGCTCACCCACTCGGCACAGAAACAATGCATTGTGATTTTTTTTCTAAGTGGCTATAATTAACAAAGCACAACCCATATAATCATACAGCACTGCTCAACATCATCGGAGACACACACAGAAAAAGAATTACCTCCCCATTGCTTTTGAACAGCACAAAAAAGTAAATAATCTTACCACAATAATTCAATGAGCAAAACAAAGCCCAGATTCATCAGCAGTATCATCTCCCTGCCTTTAAAGTTCAAGCAGTGTTTAATAAATGCTCGATGGTATGAGCAGCCTTTACAATTGCTGCACACTTACTGTGCAGTGAATTGGAGGTGTGACAGACACAGTGTTCTGTAAACCTCTAAGCTCACCAAAGCACGTTCATTTATTAAAACATCAGTGGTAGCAGTAGCTGTGCCACTGTGGTGCATGCCCAGAAATCCAGGCCTACAAGAGAGCTAACACATAAAAATAAACAGGACCCTCTTGTCCAGTTATTTAGCAGGGCATACAAGCAATTAAAGAGATAGTGAGGAAAGCAGTGATGGAAAGTTTAGGTCACACTATTTAAATTCAGTTTTATGGTTCGGTTCCTTCTTTAGTGTGTTTCCTTCCCTGTGCTTCACTGTGGTTTCTAATGATGATGGCAGCTACATAAGCATCAAGACATTTGAGTCTTCTTCTGACTATCAGTGCCTGATTTATCTTGCAATGTTCCAGTAAGCCCAGATGCCCCAGTAAAGATATCATCACTAACTGTAAAGTAAGGGGCAGGAAATAAAATTAACTATAAGGATTCACCTGGCCCGGGTCCATTATGTGAATTTTATGAACATAACAGCAAGTTATTTTTTAATTCAATGAAGCCAGTTAAAATATTATATAATGAATTATTATTCTCAGTTCTTCATTTGTACCCCATTTCTTTAGTACATACTCTACAGAGACAGTTATGTGCCATTGAGAAGTCTTTATATCGTACCACTCCTGAGTGACAGAAGGGCTGTGTGGAGGGTCACACTTTATACCAAATTTAGGGCCAACAGTTTCCACTACTGAAGTCCCAAACTATGTGCTTTAGCTGCCCCCACTCAGGCACCCAAATTAGCATCTGGGGATTTAATGAAAGACAATGACTGTTCCCCACATGTCCATGGACATAAAGTTGATCTAGGTTATATGGACATCAGCGTAGAATTCACCAAAGTATCAGCTGGAACATCAGTAGTTAAATGACAGAAAGCAAGGATTTTGCTGTAGAGAGATAACTATTTGAAAGAGAAACAATCACAGATGGACCAAAAAGGATTGGACTGGTATGGGCCAAATACCAGAATTTCTGAAGAATCGGACTTGAAATAAATCTTGTTAAATATTTTTATGAATCACCCTGGCACAAGCAGTCAGAACACGCGAGTGAAACTTGCTGATGATGTAAAGCTGGGAGGCACCATAAATATACAGGAGGATCCGAGTGCCCTACAGGAAGAATGGCATTCTTTTGGGGAATTGAATCACAGTAATAGGATGCAAGAACAAATGCCTAGGAACCAAGAACAAGAATTTCTCCTCTAATCAGTCAGAAGCAACACAGGAAGAGAAAGGCTGAAGTATATTACAGTAACACGTATGGAAATCAGTATGTTGCAGCTATGAAACAGGAAATGTGATCTGAGGATGTGTCAGGCAAAATAATTATGCCAAAGGCTGGGTATATGAGTGGCACTCTACACAGCTGCCTGAGACCTTCCCTGAAGCACTGCACACAGCCCTGGTCACCCACGTTCAGTTTAAGACAGGTGCAGGCAGTGGAATTACTAAGGGTAAGAAACCTGTCATATCAGAGGAGGCTGAAGCTGTGATTATATTTTTATGTCTCTGACCTCCAAAGATCCTGCAGTGGGCTACAAATGTGGTTTTATATCCACAGCACTTTTCACACAGAAATATTAGTTCAGATGTTTGGTGGTAGGGCTACATATACAGTTCCTGTGTATGGACGGAGCCTCCATCTTCTTGTCCATGCTCCCTGGGTGGCTTCTGCCTCCATCTTCTAGTCCATGCCCCCCACAGGCTGCTTCCCTCCAGTGTGTGGACCCAAACATTTCTGCAGTCACCTGGGAACTGAGTCAGAAAATTGATCCACTCAAAGAACAACGTGCAAGAATAAAAAGGTTTTCTTTTATTTTCAGATCGAGTCTCTAGACAGTTGAATCTGTCTGGATGACTTTGAAATCTGAGATTTGCTCAGCCAATGGTGACTTGGGAATCCAGGTGAAATGACATTCTCATTGTAGAGTCAGGCCTTCACAAAGGTGCCCTATTTGGGCTTGCAGAAAGCATACCCAGAAGAGACAAAGTTACTCACTACTCACCCATTAGAGTGGTGAAGAAAAAATACTGGCTAAGGAACAACGTTGAGCAGGAATTGCTGAAGAATTTAATTCCTAGTAATCTGAGAATGAGAAGCTGCCTTCTATCCATTGGGAGTATGTTGTGTTCTGGAAGAACCTTAAAGTGAGGAACAAAGACTTTAACAGGTTTTAAGAGGAGATTTGCTCCTTAGGGGCTGTATAAAGGCAGCTTTGCAATAGTTGAAAGTGTCCAAGGAGGTCCCTTCCAGTGACCAGGCACATACTGAGCCAAAAGTTAAGTATTCTCCTCCAACAATCTCTGTCACAGAACACAGCAAAATGTGTGGCAAAGCACACCACATTTCTCCACACAAATGAAAAATCTGGGCTGATTTCTCTCCACTTTGTACCTCTGCAATACAGCACTAATTTTGCCACTATCGTTTATCAGCACTTTTCACTCAAATTTCTCAAGACAGATCAACCACACAATGTGCAAGACAGGAGAACAAAGCTTGAGAAACTTTTACTTCCTTCTTGGAAGAAACAAGTCCTGAAGAAAGTGGAAGAAGGGCGTATCCTAATCTTTCATGCTGAAGTGTTGCACAGCATTCAAACCCACAACATTCTTCACATTAATATTACAGTTTTCCATCATAAGCAGATTGACTGCAAGGGTTTTAGATGCACAGAATAGAGGAGCCGGCCACTATGGTTAAAAAGAAAAGGTTGTGATAAGATGACTGGTCCTAAACAGAGGAAAATTCAACTCCAAATGATAGATGAGGAATAAAACAGGATTTTGTTCTGCACCACCCTATGCTGCAGCATAAAGTTGGGCTGATGCAGAGGTTTCCTTTAGCGCATGTCTATCCAAGGGGCATGGCCATGGCCTGGCTGCATGTCACAAGTGCTAGGGCCCCAACAAGTTCCCACTGTCCGCAAACCTGCAATGACACCTACTGGTAACCCAACAAAGATGTTCCTGCTGACGAACACCGTGAGCCTCCTGGCTTCCAAACGTGAGAGAGATTCACTGCTATAACCCATCAGCCAGGTTCTCCACGGTGGCTTTGGACATCCCAGTGCAGGAAGCTGGGTTCTGTTTAGCCTGGTTTATTTGCAGACCACTCATTTACTGTTTCTGACTTCTGTTCTGAGCTGGATAACCCACTCTGGAATCCGTGTGTGTGCCTCATGTGTGTGGGCATTGGGACCTCTTTACTCCTCTCACCTTGGGCCAGGTCAGTCAGGTGTGTATGGCATGGACCTTTCATGGCCCAATTCCACACTAACAGTTTTGTTATCCTACAGGAGAGGAGTTGCCTTAAACTGCAGTACTCAGCACCCAGCACCTAATTAATTGCTCTCTGAAGGCCTTGGAAGGTGACCCTCTTTATCTGCTGCTGACCTAGAAGATCACCCGTGAACTGGTGAAATGAAGCAAGCATCACAAAATAAAACAGTCCCACTGCAGACAGCAAGGGGAACCAACAGTATTTGATAAAATCTTGGTTTAGAACCTAACACTGGAAAGTTTCAGAGCCGGCGATAGTACATTTCCTTCAAAAACCTTTGTATCCTCACCTTAAAATGAAGACTTGGACAAAATAAATCCACCAAATCCGTGGAGGACTGATGGCACTCTAAGCAATCCACAAACCAAAGGAAAGCAGAAGACGTGACCAAACAGTGAAAAGTCTCAATCCTCAGCTCAGGGTTAGCATTAGGCTTTCTAATTTTGAAGAATTATCATGGAAAGAAAGGGAGGAGGGGGGAGGGGGAAGCTGCATACATTCTGAAAGCTGGATAGGTTTTAATATGTATTCTGTCAGTCTGCTGGAACACCGCAGAATGATTCATGCTTGTACAGGCTGCCATAAATTGCAGGGAACATACAAGCAAAGAATCCCACATGAGATTTTCGTACTGAATTCCTCGGATTTGTCCCAAATTAAAATTGCCTCCTTTGTCTTTTTCTAACATGTGTCTGGATGGCACCACAGCCATGCATAAATAATGAAAGTTCCCTACGTTATTTCTAAGACTGTAACAGTTGGTTGAAATTATTCATTAAAAAACATCAACAGTGAGAATGTTCTGTATTTGTAAGTAGGTAAAGAGTCGGACAGATGGATTATCTGTTGGCATCCCTGAAGAGGACACAGCCTAGATTAATCTCACTAACTTTGGATATCTACAGAGTAGACATAAATATCTGAAGGCTGGTTTTCCAACTTCTCTCTGCAGCTAAGAGAAATGAGTACTTGAAGGGCACACTTTGTCTCACCCTAGACATCTGGAAATATCTCTTCTGGGGTGAGATGAATTGTGCCTCGGAGAAGAACCTATTTTTCCCTTATATGGAGACACCCTAAATACCAACCTCATACAATACATACAAAAACTTTGTATAAAAGATCCTATAAGCAGAGTCTGGACAAATACCTGGCAAATATCTAGTGTGGAGAGATTAACTCCCTCCCTTCGTGTTCAGAGAGAGACCTTCTTGCAACAGCCTTTGCTGTCCATAGCATGAACTTCTACAAAGGCATAATGAGAAGCCTTGTTAATTCCTTTTATGAAGGGATTTTGATTTTTTGATTAAATTTTCAACTGCAGTAGGTATTGCATTGTGATATCTTATGATCACATGAGCCCACATATTTCAAAGCTTACATTCACCTCTTTGATTAACACAAATGGGACACACAATACCCGTAACGGGTGGTCCAAGACGTGGCACTCAAAGCCCCCAGTGTCTCTTAGAGTGGCACAAAAGTGCTCAGCCAAAGGTGTATCAACGAGTTGTCACAGTGACAGCACCAATGCCTGATGAGGGACACAACTACTTCATATTTGCCTTTTTTTCTTGATCAAATCACCCCGTGGTTAAGGGTCTCTTGTCTGAGACATCAGGAGCAAAGTCAGCTGCAGGTGTAGCTTCCTATGGCAGTTCCTACATGTTTTCACTTGAATTAAGCATAAGGGTATGTAACTACAGTCACCGAGGGGCAGTTCCTACCCAGCATCAAAAGCCATCACAGACTGTAAAGCATCATTTGAGCCCTTAATTTGGGCATAAGTTGCATTTTGCTCATCCAAAAGTTTCTATGGTAAAATAACATGTAGAACATACTCTTTTTCTGTGTCCCCAGGAAACAATTTTGCTTCCAAATGGACTAGTTTGTGGGTGGTTATAAAAGAGAGAGAGCTAATATAGTATTTACTTAATCTGGCAAATTTTGACATTTTCCTTTAATTAGAGCTAAACAGAGTCTGTTCTCAAAAATCATTTATTTATACTACTTGGTGTCCCCACTGATATAATCAAATGAGAACTCTGCCTGCAAACATGTTTTTCCTCCTTCATTTAGAGCTCATGGCATTCCGCAACACTTTGAGGCCAAAGTCTGTGACTTAAGTGAATCAATTCTTTGGCAAGAGTCACTTCTTGTGAAAACGTTTTTGGCCCAGAATGACAAGGCTTATGTAGCTCCCCACAGTTCCCTATCACTAAAATACCACAAGCTATTATGGAATGAAAAGGAGTCACGAGGCAAAGCCAATGTCCTCTCGATCACTTAAAAATCCAAGAAGCTGATCCAATTTAAGAATATGTCCTAAGAAAAGATGGGTTTCTCTTTTACCCCAAATCACATTATCCTTAAAACTTGCCTAGCCACATAAGACGATCACATCTTGAAGGGTGAATGGATAACAATACCTGTTACCTCACCTGCACCAACTGCCAGAATTCAAATGCTGGTTTTCACAGCAACAGTTAACTTAGAAATGAGGAGTCACCATCAAAAAACCACTCAGGATACACAGCAGGATTTGATCAGCTGTACAGAAAGACAGGATTAGCAGCCTGGCTGAATTAGCAGCTGATGAGCTGTTACAGCTTGAGCTGCTGCATCCTCACTGTGTGTAGCACTTGAACTTGAATTCTCCTCTCCAGCACTCTGGTGCGAGCTTAAAGGACCAATTAATTTGGACTACAGCTTGATGTGTGTTAGTACAGCCAGCTCAGGTACCTGCACAAACCGCTACTGTCACCTCAGGGATAGCTGGAACAATGTGAATGAAAACAGAGTATGACACTTCAGAACCCATCAGGAAAAATGCTGTCAGAGTGAAAGCACCTGTGTGAGGGAAAAACTTGGTTCTTTGCAAGTCTACTGCAGAGGTCTTTCTCTTTGGATCAGCTCCTGAAGCACAGAAATAGAGGGATGCCCAGATCCCATCCCTATGTGTGACTGGGATAACCTGGAGGTGCTCATCTCATAAATGAAAAGGCTGGCACTTCACAAAGCGCAGCAGGTACTTTTCCAGGTATTGGAAAAATACTTTCCAGGTATTTTTCCCCCTTGAGCACCAGATCTGAGCCTTATTCTTTTGCTTTATTGTAGACAGAAGGATGGTGTTCCTGGGTGCTGCCACACACAAAGCTACACAGTTTCTGGACTTTCTCAAGGTGCAAGTCTTGGCACAGAAAAATCTAACAGGGAAAATTCCCTTTTCCTCCACCTTTTGTAATTCTTTATAGACCTATAAAGAAAGGTGAAACAAATGAAACTTCACCAATACAGCATTGTGGTATTTCCCATCCTTTCAGCAACATAAGGAGCAACAGAAAGTTTTGGAAAACAGAGAATCAAAGCTGCTGGATGCCAATATGCAATTAATACATTTTCATTTGCTACTTCAGGTTTTATTAATATAACACAAGAAAAATCAGGGGATCAGGGCTGTATCAAGCACTTTGCAACGAGAAGATTCAGAATTTTTTTTCTAAGATGTTATTTTCAATAGGAACCAAATGTCTCCATCGGGATTAGGCCATAAGCCACCCACAAAAAAAAGCATTGCCAAATATAAATTGTCCCAAATCTTTTTTTTTCTGTCAGCAAACAAAACACCATCAGCTTGTTTACACAGAGCAGTAACCAGCTTTGCAATTAAGGAAGGCAAAACTTCAACAACCGATTTGTGTTATTTTCCATGCAAATGGAGCATCTATCAAGCCAGCAGAAAGGTAGGAACAGCCAATTCTCTCTAAGGAACAACTCATGGCAGGTTAAATTGCATTGCTTGTTGATATACAAAGAGGAACCACAATAAAAGAGCAACGCAGTACGAAGGGCCAACCATTTCCATTTTCCTCTGAGAAACTATTAGCATGAATTAGAAACTGTTAGTCACTGCAATGTGTGGGTGCAGGACGCAGCAAAGAATCAAGATCACTTTCAGTAAGAGCTTTTAAGAATCCGTAAACAAATCTATTAAAAAGTTAGCTGCTTACTCAACACTGGAACTACAGTGCAAAGAATAACTGCTTTGCATGTAATTGACCCCTGTACCACTTCTGGGCAAGGCACAGGGACTTACTCTCTTTTTAGATGCTACCTGCTGAAGCCAGGGTTTGTCTTGGTCCCCATCTCAGAACACATCAAGCACAGTGTTGGTGTTCATATAATAGAGAATGATGATTAAAAACCCAGAAAACTGCCATAAATACAGGGGGAAACTCATCTGAGGTCAGGACAACTGGCTACTCTGTCAAAGTTGGATCAGCCAGTACGGGAAATGACAGCTCAGGGGCAAAGTCTCTCTACTTTTGAGCATTGCCAGATGCAATGCGTTAGGTCTTTGCAGAGATTTAAACTGCAGGCTAAGATCTAAGAGCAGTTTGACACCTGGATCAAACTTTTGGATTAGAAGCACTTCAATTATTTCTAGCTGTCTTTTAATAAAGCCTCAGTCCTGTGGGTGTTTGATCTGTGTGTTTTTATGTGGAATCAGGACCAGTTTAAGAAGATGACACATAGCCAGGCCCTGTGGATCTGCATTTGTTCACCCAATTTTAAAAAATCCAACATTAAGTAAATCAACATGGTGTTAAGAAAAAGTCTGTTTCAAAAGATGAGATCACGTACCTTAACTTTTCAGTCTGTTACTTACAGTGCGTAGGCAGAATTCTTGCAGTTGTGCTTTTCTACATCCTTCATACATTTAGTCAGAAATCTTTGTTTCTGGAACCTTTCTCTGTTGTCATGGAAATTATCACCATGACCCTAAGACTAGGATAACAATTTTATGACAAATTGCAGGAGATAGGGAAGGAGAGTGTTTTGGCATAAGACAATACTTACAAGGAAAAAAAATTCACACAACATTTTTGCACCCTTACAAGGCATCCAATTAAAGATTACTCTCTAATCTCTGTCCATTCTTTATAATTAGGCATGTACAAAATCTAGGAATCTACAGAAGATCTTTATTTTTTTTGCAGGATTCAGTATAGAGCAGCCTCTGCAGTCCAGGGAAGATTGGCCAGGCCATCTCAGGCTGCTGCCAACCATTTGTCCTAAGCACCATACACCAAAATCTAAGAACAAAGCGTACCAGAACATAGAGATCTCATTAGGATTTCTGACCATTTTAATGTCTGAATCTTGCAGTCTTGGAGGTATTTAAAAGACTTGTAAATGTGGCACATAGGGACATGGTTTAATGATGGACTTGGCAATGCTACATTTATGGTTGGACTTGATAATCTTAAGGGTCTTCTCCAACCTAAATTATTCTATGATTCTACATTTGAGCTGCTTTTAGCCCAGTTCTTGGAAAACCTATAAACAGACTCGATGAATAAGATTCTGGATTTAAAAAGGTCTTAGTAATGAATTGAAAATATTTGTATTGTTGTTTTTCCTAATACAGATACTCAAAACTGTAACTACTTCAAGAGTTGGAAGTTTCAAAATTTGATTTTCCTCACCACTTTCTAATTAGCAAAAGCACTGAATTACAAAAAGGAAATATTTTTCACATTAAAGAGATTTGGCGAAGTGAGATGGCCCTAAAATAAAACACAAAAAATCCCAGGTGCTTTGAATTTCTCTTTTCAACAGGATTTAATGTGTTCAAGTAGCAATTTCAACCATTTACCCATAGAGGGCAGACGCTGACAATGATTTGAGGATACAGCCCTAAAGCCACAGCAAGCTTTTGGTTAACTGAAGTGCTAAAGCTTTAGAGGAAAGGAGCAGGATGCATTTTAAGACCATCACTTACTAACATGTAAGTACGATAAAAGCTGTCCAAACGGCAATCATTGCAGCTGGCATAAAAGAAGGAAGCTCACCGCTGAGGGACGAAACCTCCTGCTTGAAAAACAAAACAAATAATTTCTTTTCTTCCTGCCTGACAGTAACTAATTTCAGCCCAATTATTTATTTCAAAAGAATAAAGAAAGTTCCATGTCTGAAAACCACAGAGAGAAGCGGTTCAACACAACTCCCCCCCAGCCCTGGTAATGGTGCCAGCTCCAAAGAAGCTGCACCGCTGGGGTTAGGGAGGCTTTGAAGATTCGAATGGCTGGTTAAAGGCCTGCACAGAAGGACCAGGGAAAGACAAACAAGCCTCAAAGGCACAACACCCCCTCCCAGACCTGATAGCATCCTTCACCCACTTCAAAAGAGCACAGGTCTGTTTGATATTCACTTTTCCTCCTTGAATTTGGAAACATGTAAACAGAGAGCTGGGCCAGCAGCCTTGAGATGAATGCAGGATCTGCAGAGGGAAGTGGGAGGGCTCGGTGGCACAGCTGGCCTGGCCTGGCTGTTGTCAAAAGGGAAGGTCTATCTGCTGCTGGCCCCTGCAGATCAAACAAAAGATACAGCCCCTTTGAGAATGTATGACCATATACATTTGGGGACTTCCTGGCCTGGCACGAGGTTACTGTATAGGATTTGGTGCCAGACCTCCTTTGTTAGTTGTCAGGATTTTGTTGCAATTCTTGAGAGTTGTCCAGCTTCTCTGAATGACCCCACTCCTGGAATTTGCTGTGCTTGTATACAGTCCTCAGCCTTTGTAATAAAGGATACACTCGAAACAGCTGAAGAAGAAAAACCAAAAACTGTGACCCTAAAGGATGCAAATCCAGGAAGAAAGCAAAAATAACAGTGTTTATTATTTTTAGGTTAGTGAGAATTTTATGAAACATCTCCTAGTTGGGTGTATGACTCATGATACTTAAAAGCTTGAGGATGTCAAACCTATAATTATTTACCGCTGGAAAATCAAAGAGAAACATGAATTTTCATAAACCTCAGGCTTCAGAACATAAGCCAATCTCTGCTTGCACCAAGAGGCTCTTTTTGAAGTAGTTTATTTTAGAAAGGCTCTTTATGGAAATTCCTCTGAAACACCCTGTCCTGACATCTGCAGGAGATGGCAAACAAGAGTAAATGAGCCACCAACGGTCAGCTGGGTTAACAGTTCCTCGAGCAGTAAGGTGATTGCCAACCAAAATAGGTGGTCAGCAAAATGTGTGAGCAATTCCTCAACGGGGTCACTGAAGCCACCCAGTCAATCCTGTGGTGTCACCACCTCTGTTCCTACTCTGTTTGAAAATAAGGGGTGGGCAGAAACCACTTTGACTGAGCTTCTGTGAGTTGATATTTCTCCCCAGAGCCCTTCACCAAGAGAAGTTTCTCATCATGCTCTCTGCAGCCCTCACTCAGTCTGCAGCCTGCCTCTAAAGTAGCTTTTTACAGGTCCCACAGAACTTCTGCAACAGCTCTTGCTCTGCAAAACAAATTCCTGTTGCCCTCCCGCCCTTGTTCTTCTCTCCAATCAGATCCCACCTCCTTCCTTCTTGCTTAAAATTGGGGTCACTTTGCCCGTTCCCTGATATCGGCATTGCAGAGCAGGGCTTGTGAATCCCATCACTGCTACCAAAAAGGCTCCAGGGACCAAAAAGCTAAGGAAAAACTTTTTTGGTTAATGAAGTTTTACCCTTTCCCAAACTTTCAAAATTCAGGTTGGATGAGCTTCCAGGCTCTTCCCTGAAAGCAGTCCCTGGTGCAAACAGGCCTCTCCTGCAAAGCAAAGGAGGATAGAAAGAAGAGATCTAAAGGCTCCTGTCTGTATGCTCTCAGGCTTCTTCCCTTTGCTTTATCAGGGTGCCTTACATTAAAAGGAATCTCACAGTTTAAAGGTCATGTCAGTCTGCAGCTGGCTATGAAAGGCTCACCAGGAAAATCCTTGGGCAGTGAGTGAGTGGCTGGGTGGGGATGGCCTATGCACAGCCCCTCTGCAGCTATTGTTTGCCATTTTGTCTGAATAGGTTTGGAAGCCTCTTCCCTGAAGAGCTGATCTTTTCTCCTCCTCTACTACTTACTTCTCCCACTTTCATGTTTTGTATTTCAGAGCTGTGCTGCTTTGCTAGCCAGGGTCAGCACAAGGTCATGACTTGTGACATGAGGTTAATGTAGTTGTTAAGTAACAACATGAGTGTTTTCAATGGCATGAATATTCCACCCCACCCTCTCCCAGACACACACACACGCTTTCTGTCTCCTGGCTGAAGCCTCAGTTGAATACTTGCTTAATGGAAGGGCAATCATGTGAGTCTCGTGGTGCAGTTATACGTATTTCAGTTACCACATGCACAGAAAAATAAGCTATTTAAGATGTAGCATTGAGAGATTTCCCATCACTTTAAAAAGCTGGGCAAATATTGTGACTGCCTTTTGATAGCTGAAAAGGAATGATAAATATTGACTGTACTGCTGACACTACACTGTGAACAAGACCAGAAAAGTGCAGGTTGATCCAAATCTCTACATTTGCTGAACTTTGGCAGTATTCATTTACTTCAAAGGGGGCTGCGTATGCTTAGGGAACAGCTGAGGTGATCTGGATGAGACTTTTGGGGATGGAGATGCGAAAATCATGGAATTGTATTTCAAGTTTGCAAATTTTTGCAGTCAAAGCACTTTGATGTGAGGGTCGTCTGTGGGAGGATGAGAAGGAAGAGGAAGATGAAAGAAAGGTTTTAGAAAGTGTCAAGCCAAGATGCACCAAATTTTTTTCTACCCTCCTCTGACAAACCACTGACAAATGCATTATTGGATCAATGCCATAACAAATATCTCCCATTTCTATTCTCTGTACTCGAGATGAACATACTCCATGGAGTCTGTAATTGTCCAGTGTAAATGACAGCAGGATACTGGGTCAGATATTAGCATCATAACTTGGTACAAGGCCCCTGTTTGGTAACCACATGCAAGTGTGAAAGGGGCAATAGTCAGGGCTGGTGAAGAGAAATCCTACCGTCTGTCTGCTTTGCTAATGACACAGCTTTGTCTGTGCCTCTGAATTCTGAAAGAGGTCTCAGAATAACTATTTACCTGCCTCCCTTAATCTGATGGAGACCTTTTGATCTCAGCTGGATCCGACCACTCAGTTTACAAAGTATAATGAAAGATGGATAAAGCCTCTTGAAAATGAATCATTCAATTCAGAAAACCCCATAGAAGAAGCCCAGAGATCTTAAGTCAGAAACTTGTAACTTTAATGACTAAGATTTTGAATCCAAGATCATCCCTGGAAGAAGAAAGGGGCTGAGGCGAGTTATACTTCATGTCTGGCTCTAAATGTGAATCAGAGCAGCAAGGCAAAGCAAACCAAGCAGCACAACTTCCCTCCAAGAAAGAGAAATGGAAACACAAATCCATCAGTTTAACAGACTTCCCCATCTGCAATTATCACACAGCTGCTGACTTGCAAACTGACTACTGTGCTGGATTTGTAAACCACCAAGTACTTCATAGCTACATTCAGTTTGACAGAGCTATCAGGAAAAGAAAGCAGATCTCATTTCTCCAGCAAAGTGGATGTCAAAGCATTTTAAAATAGTTCTTATTGTCAGAACTGGGAATACAATGCAATTTTGGGCTGCAGTGTAAGTTGCAAAGCTAGGCTTAGCGTTCATAACCAATACTCACTGGTAGAAACACATTCAGAACTGAACTCCTCTTAGATGCAAGTCCCTCTGGAGGGTGCTGCACTCAAGAACTGCTGTCTCATAAGGTGACACATCCAAGCATGGCCATCCTAGTCATCAGAGATCCCCTAGGTGTCAAGGACAGGAAAGGAAATCCAGCCGTGTTGTTTTTCTCTTCAGTTCAGTTGTCACCCAATTGATGGGTGCGGTGGTGAAGCTCTGGAATGAGCCTCACAGGACCAGCAACTCTCAAGCACAGCTTTGTTTTTGTTTCAGACCTCCAAAGGACTATTTGAGATGAACATAGTAAATAAATACATTAATTTGCTATGCTGTATGCAGCCTAAAGTGTTATTTCAGAATCTCTTCTGTGTTGCTTGCTCAGTGATAGTTTTATTGTTCTAGATGGGTCTGATGTTTCATGGAAGCTAGGGTACCAGGTTTTGCTTTAGACAGTTGTCACTAAAGTAGCTTTAAAAAGCAACTGTCATGGTTTTATGTGGGTTTCTATGAACTTACAGCAGCTGTCCAGTTATAAAGCAGCCTATGAAACATCTGTGAGGGGCTTCAGAGAAGGCAGTTGGTTTCTATATGCCACAGATGCGTAGACAGCAGGCGAGTTAAACACAGCAGGACAATTAGAGGCCATGGGGAACCTGGGCTTTTCTTTCCCCAAGATGTAATGAACAGTCTATGGGAGTTTAGGCCTATCAGTACTTAAAAACAAATGATAATATGTTTTGTCACACCAAGCAAATATTTACATCACACCAAGCAGGGCAAGAAATTACTTACAATGACCTATGTCTGTCACACTAGGATGAAGAAAAAAATAAATTAGGTAGAATAGTGAAATTTGCTAAAATATAAAAATGCCTCCTAAGAGACATCTACCCCTAGCAGTGTTCTGTGTCTGAACTCTGTTGTTGTTTCAAATGCCATCTTGCACAATGTAGTAAGACATCACCAGGCTTTTGAATCAATGCAATAAAATCCTTTTTTATATATGTACATAATGAGGAGAAATGAAGAAGATAGCTTTTCATCGTGATTACTTTAAGTAAGGACAAAATTTTGTTACTGAAATTAATTTCCAAAATTAATAGATAGAGTTAAGGGTAGCTGGGTAATGTACTCTGCATTAATACAACCAGATGGAAGAGCTGTAGGACAGAGCCCAGTACAAAAACATGCCAGCAGAGGGTACTCATACTTTGAACATCCCAGCTCTGGGGTGCACTGTAATGCTCCTGAGAGCTGGAGGGAGGGCACTGGAGGACAGTAGGAGACCTTCAAGAATAAACAAAGAACTGAAGTGAATGAAAGACTGCCCAGAGCTGCTTACCACTCTCCTGTCACCGAAGAGCTTCATTAGGAGCAGCTGTGAGTAATGTAGCAAGGAAAAGAACATAAATCAAACTTTGAAAATGTTGCCAAGTACAATGATTTATAGGTTGTTTCCAAAAAGCTGCTCTTTAACCCTCAGTCTGCTAGGACAAGCAGAAGGTTGTGACTAACACAAAACAGCTGGATTGATGACACTATCATAAACCTTTTTGTTATACTTCAGTAGCTAAAATGTTACAGCTAAGGGGATACAAGTCCAAGAGTAAGTCATATATTATCAGCATATACGTACTCACACCAATACAGGATTGGAAAATAAAAAACAGAATATAAGCACACTTTACCTGTGTATGCTTGTATGCATTAATTCACATGAAAAAAACCCCCACAAATCTCTTTGCTGAAGCAGTGACACCACTACAAACCCTGCGGTTTGAGCAGGGCTCATTGTCCACAAGACCCCAGCTTCTACCAGAAGGGTGGGTGCTGAACTAGGAGTAGGACATCTGGCAAAAAGACATCCCAGAAAGGCAGCCATTCCTCAGGGAAAAGGGAAATTCAGCACGGAGATTTTTGTATTATAAAGGCAGCTTGAGAACAGAGAGCAATAAGAAAAGTTCATGCTTCAACTATCACATGATATTTGAATTTAGGGTAAGCTCATCTTCATTTGTTGTAGCCTGACCACCCACAGTAAGAGCTGGAGGACTCTTTTTCTAACTTAGCTTGGCGCCACATAAGGACAACTATCCAACCTGCTCCTCAAGCTACTACCCAGGTTTATTTGTTGTTGTTTCAGTCAAGCAGAGAACATACCTGTTGCAGAGGTACCATTGTGTTGAACAATTTAGCAAATTCTAATTTAAAAGTAGCAGAACTTTGTTGAACATCCAGTACTGGGAAGAAAAAACAGGGAAGTATATTAGTATCAGCATTTTTGTTTGTGCATAGACAACTAACCATAATTAATATAGCTTTCCCTTTTTTTATTTTATTATTTTCTTATTTGAACTAAAATACCGCTTGGATTGCTCCTCCCCACCTTTGTTTTTACTTTGGATTGCAAAAACTTGGTAAATATACACTCCTCTGTGCTAATACACATGGAGGCAACATCTTGACACCAGGAATCCCCAGAAAAAATGAGTTTCCTGATGATGTATTTGCAAGGTAGCCTTTTAAGAAGTTAAATTGAATAACCAATATTTAATAATACAAAATTACTGAGTACCCAGTTGCCTTTATTTTGATTTGAACCCTATGCACCAAATTAACTAGCAGTTAACTGCAACATCACTACTGGAACTTAGAGTCATATCAGAGATAAATATAGCATGCCTGTCTTTGTCTTGGGGCCTTATCTGGCAAACTCCTCCAAAAATTCCTCACAGAAACCTTCCTCTCCCCAGCAGCAAATCAAATGATTCAGGAAATCTTTGGGTTTTTGTAGAAAACAAGCAGACTGCTGGACCAATTTTCACACTTCTCAAAAGAATAAAGATATATACAAGCTGATGTAAATAAGAATAAAAGTAGCCCCTTGAGTTCTGTTAAACACAGACATTCTTTGTAGTGCTACAGTGACTAAACTTCTACATACCTCAGTTCCTAAATCAGTAATACGAGTGGCAACCTGGGAGACTGCCATGAGGCAGATCTGCAAATGAATATCTGCAAACTGCTTTTTGATGATTAGGTAAAAAGAAATGAAGAAGGACCAAGTATTATGAGTAAAGAAGGCAAACTTGCTAGTGGACTCATCAGCAGAGGAGAACTTCCATGGAAGATGAGGAATGTAGTTAGACCAGAAATCAAAAGACATCATGCTAGCTGCAAAACCAAAAGAAAAGCATCTTCAACCACAGGAGAGAATTGCTGCATTCATGACATGCAGCAGTCAGTTGCATATATTGTTTCTGGTAATTCATTTTTGGAGATACATTTCAGTCCTACAGTTGAAGAAATCCCTCTTAACTAGCTAAACCCTGGTAAACAGATAAATAATTTCAATGTTCCTCACTCAAGCAGGGATGCAGCATTTATGGTTTGGGTGTTTTTTAATATACAAGGATCACTCCTCTGACCGTTTAAACTTCTGAAAAATGTAAAAAGAATAGAAGTGAGCACTGATTTCTGGTCTTGATAGTTGAACAGATTCAGTGTGAATTCCCTTCATGTCAGAAAACACACTAGGGTATATACCAGACAATATTCCCAGAGCAGCTGGTTCTTTAATACATCTTCTCTTCAGAAGACCAGCCATGTAGCTATTGTATTTCTTCTGAATTCAGAGCAGGACTCTAGATCTTAAACAACAGTGAACATTACAGTGGGCTATGGCCGAAAGAGCAGTTTCCATTTGGGTGTGAGGTATGTAATTCAGTGAACACTGTATGATAGAGCCATGTTCCATTTCACCTGATGACTCTTGAGTTTTTATTAAAATGCTTATTAAGGGTATTTCTTGAGTACAGGCAGCAAAGTTTGTCTTACTAAAGAATCTAACTGAGGAGGTCTGATATCATCAACTGGCATGGAGCAGCCTCCCTTCAGAGGTAGGTCCAGCATAGGAACACGGTGGTCCAAACACAAATGAAAGCTCCTCCTGTGCCAGTCTGACAGCAGTCACAGATGCATTCTGTTTCTTCATATCAAAATCAGATTATTTCATTTTTGTGGTTAAAATATTTTTACTTCTTTCAGTATTTTGAGGCTCATACAAATATGGACGACTGAGCTGGATGGAGCCATGCCTTACCCAAAACTCTTATTATGTTCTGACTGTAGAGTCTTAATAACTTGAGCCAAGCAAATTATTCATAGTTAAAAACCCCTGATTTAGTAGCTTTTTTGCTAACATTCTGTTTTCTTATGTTAACCCACCACTGGAATGTATTTAACAAGGTCCTTCTTCCTAAGTCATGCATAGATTAAATGCAAGCAGGCTGCTAAAACTGGTCAGAACAGTCTCTTGGGGCTGCTTACATTGTTTGACAAGATGAGCCTCTAAAATACCAGTCAATATTCCTGTGTACAGAAACAGAACAAGGTTGGTTCCTGCAAATCATTACTTGAATGTTCAGGGAGAAGACTGGCTGGAAGAGAATTAGTATTGGAATAGTCTGTGTCAAATGGAGGTACCTTATTTTTACTGAACTTAACACCATCTCCTGCATCAGAATTCAGTTTAATGGAGAAGCAGAACCAAAGACTTCCATTAATGCAAAGATTCATAATTATGGTCAAGAAATTCATGTACTACTTACATGAAAACTCTCAGAAAACCTGAAGCATCTGGTCCAGAATTATGTTTCTTCAGGAAAAAGCCTAAAGTACCTGTTACAAAAGCATGTAGGACTTAACAACTGAGTCTGCCAAAAAGCAACCTGGTAATAGTTCCAAGTTGTGGCAGAATTATTTTTAAAACACAGTATCCTAGGGTTTTATTCTATTTTCACAGCAGTATTTATCACTGATGTGACACTTCAGATTCCTATTCTAGAGTTCACCTGAAAATGAAGAGTGATCTACAAGTACAAAGAGTATGGAAAGCCCAATAGTCAGGGTTGCAGTGTCCTTTCCAATCCAGCATCCGTGACACAACTGCCAAAATTGTGTGCACTGATCAGAAACTCTCCTACTATAATTAACTGCAGTGGTACTGCAACAGGCAGAAGGAAACAGCCAGAGTTGCAGGTCCCCTGGGAGGGTCTGCAGAGTTCCTAACTTTCAGCTAAACAAATGTAACCTCTTTATTTGGATATGGAGTAGCTTGGTGTAGGAATGTGAGAGATAACTCGTACCAGATGCCACAGTGGCATTTTCAGAAAAGTCCAGTTAATGGTATAACTCCACTTTAGGCAGTTATATTGCTTATTTCACTGGTCTTTTCCTCAGTGCTGTGGCAGAATGAATTCTTGTGGATCAGTTTGCTAATAGGTAATCCTGTTAATGGGTATATTTGCTGCAAGGCAGTCTTGGCTTCCTACCCATTCAGTCAGGAATGTTTATATTTAGCTATTTTCTGGAACCAGAGCTCCAGCTGCAGCACATAGCAATTATTTTGGATGGATCTTGTTTTTCCTCAGGACATGTCTTTTTCTTGGTGTAGACTGAACAGTCTCACTAGAAATATATCACTTTGCCTGAACAGAGTTTTGAAGAACAAGTATGTTTAACCAGTATGGTTCCAGATCTGTGTTAGATCTTGATGAGACTTGCAGCCATCCCACATTCTTCTTTTCAGTCTTTTCAGGTGTATATTGCTGTTACTAAAAATTGATTGTTGTAAATAGCAAAACTATTCCAGGGCAATTCTAGTAACTAAAAGCTCCAGGGAGACAAGAAATTCTGAGGTTTCTCAGTACACTTTGCTTCTCTAACATCCTGATGTTGAGATGCTTCTTCACTCTCTTGTAGGGTGGTGCCCTATACTATTAAATAAATGGACATTGAGCCTCACCTTCCCTTCCAGAAGTGGGTGCAAATCAGGCAAGGAAGCAGCAATCCTTATGGAGTTATTTTCTACATAGATATTTAAATTGCTTCGGTGCCTGCTGTGCTGAATGGCTTGCAGCAAGCTGTTGGAAAGAACTGATGAATGTAACCTGCCAGTTTTTACGAGTTTTAAGATCTCCATTTTCATTCTTTAACATTCTTTGCATAGCTGTTATAGTACACTGTCACACTGATGATGGTTAGCTCGACACGTAGGGCTTGATGCAGTAATTTCTTCAATCCAGGTGTGGGTTGCATCTGTACGGGTGGATGAGATACAACTAAAAATAGACACTGTGAAAGATACTGCTCTTGAAAAATATTTGAAAGAGGTTGTGGTGGCATGAACCAAGTGGATCCCTGGTTTAGTTTTCCAAATGTTGATGTCTTGCCAGCAAAGAATACTGTGTGGTCAAGCAGAATACTAACAGCCTTTGTCCTAGAAGTAACCTTGCTGGAGCAGGCAGCACAACGCATAGGACTGGAAGGGGACTGGCCCTGTGGTTATCCAAAAGTATCCAATTCAAAATAGAAAGTGATTTAAATCCCCAAACTCATATCTACCAAGTATTTTAAACTTATTCTGGAGAAATAAAGGTGCTCTGTCTATTGCCTCAAAATAATTAATGAACAAGACCTTAATGAACAAGACCAAAATAATTAATGAACAAGAGCACTTCAGAAATACCACACCATGCTCTATATTCCATAACCCAGACATACTCATTGCTGTTGCTACTAAACCCTTGTGGCAGGGAGTTTGTGTACACTAGGAGTAGTGCTGCAGACTTCCTGTGACTCCTGCTTCTCCAGGAAGACAGCAGCAAGCTGCTGCGGTCCCACTTGGGACTTTAAAGGGAAGAGTTTCCTGTTCAGGACAGGATAACACCTCATGACATACACAGCCTTTTCCTCTGACCCAACTGTCCAAGGACCCGTGTTCATAAACACGGACGGCAGAAAGTCAGCATTTGTTTTTAAACAGTTAACAAAAGTGGCTGGAGGTCGAATTCTAAATGCGGCAGAAACACATTATTTAGTTAATACTCTGTATCAGAGAGCAGCTGTATCTCCCAGGCACAAAATGATACAGGTAATATTCCTCAATTGGATCAAGTCTACTTAGTATCTGCTATCAGTTTTAACTAAGAGAACAGTGTTGCAATTATGGGCTATAAAGTAAATAGAACATGTACTTGATTTATAAAATCAATTGCTACAAACTAGATGGTACCTTATCTCTTTTCTTTAAGAAGTTAATAAGGGAGGGGAGCCAAGGCAATTGGGCTCAGCATCACGAAAGATCAAATCCAATCCTGTAAAATAATAACAGAAAACTCAGTGGGACTGGAAACTGGCCTGACGAAATGTTATTTTATCTGTTGCTACAATATCTTGCTCGATAGGTGTTGTATTTCCCAAACCTCATTTAAAATGCTGCCATAGAAGCAGCCTGATAAAAAGAAATCTATGTTGGTTACAAAGCAGCTGTAACGTTTCAACAGTATCATTTGAACATTATGACACAGCCATCAATATTATTTGCAACAGCAAATGGGGAAAGTGATGTGCTTCATGGACCATATTTTTTTGTTGTTGTATTATCATATCTGCTCCACTGTAAAAAGCCAGATGGGTTATTCCTCTCCTAAGAAAAGCCAGATGCCCTCTTTATGTCTGCCAACACGCACTTTTCTATAAGCAGAGAATCAATCTGTTTACTTTTAATGAAAACATTCTACAGATCCACCAAATAAAGTACTCCAACATTGTTAACAACTGATCACTGTTCATAAAATACCACAAGGAAAATAATGTAAAATAATCCCGAGCCATTACTAACACATACAAGATTCTTATGCTGTGTTTCTTAATAGTTTATTTGCTCCCATTTATAAATTTCACATTATGGGACTCTGATTACTTCCATAAATATAGAGTATGCAATGCATACATAGCAATAATTTGCAGGAAGCATAACAAAATATTGCAGAAGGAACAAATGCAGTATGTAGTCTGGCAGAATGAATCCAAACAATGTGCTTAAGGCCTTGCATTTACCAGGATCCACTGTGTCTTCATGCACACGTACTTCCATTGCTCTGCTTTCCACAAAAGGGAGATTCCAGACCATTTAATCATAAATTCCGGGGATGACTCTCTCTCCTTGTTTGTGGGATTTGTTTTTTAATTGTGTTTACATTCTTGTGTGTGGGTTGGGAATTTAGGTTTGTTTGTGATGAAACATCAAAGTTGAGTCCCGAATTAATACTGTGCAGTCATATATTCTTTGCACCTTCCCACAGGAGAACGATAGAAACACAACACTGTTACCAAGTTTTAAGCAAAATTAATGGGATTAAACTAATCTGCAAAACTGTGATGTGATTTTGCATCCCCATTCAATTTTCCTCCTGTTATTTTTCCTATTGTTTGCTTATTGATTTTCTATTTCCTCTTTCAAATTTTACAAAAAAACCCCAACTTTCTAAATCTTCATGTGAAATAAAAACAAATTAATATTTTGTGAATATGCAGGTATACTTAGTTGATATATCTAATTCTATTTGTCAGAAAGTGGCATTTCTATCCTGACATACGCATCACACAGTTCGGTGACCCAGAAACTTTCTCCACGTAGCATCACAGAAGCTGCTGTACAAATTACATCATCATGTGCAGGAAATTATCAGCAGTCAGAGCAGATAAAAGCTCAAACTGAGATTGCTGTATTTTTTCATAGAGAGTCATCTTGGTTGTCGAAAGCTACATGAGTAATTTAGTAGACCTGCTAGTGAATGAATAGTCCTTGAGTTCTGCTGAAGAATTTTGGTGTTTCAAAATCAACAGAGGGTAAAGACCAAAAGACTGTGGGGTTTGCAAGACGTGCCAGTGAAGGGACAGCAGACACAGATTCTCTTCAGCACAAGGTTAACTGAAGTCATAATTTGAGTGTTACCCGAGAAACTACTTTTCTCCCAAATGTTGTGATGTTTTTCAGGCAAAGTGTTTACATCCGAAACTGCAGGAGCTGATATTCACATTCACACAAGACATTAACTGCTAGCACAACAACCCAGTGGAGCAAACCGTTTATGCTTTGCAGACTGAATATTCAGCTGTGGTTAGGGAACCTTCTTCACCAGGATCAGGTTCATATTTAGCCACTTTGTTCCTTTAACTCCTTACTTCTGGACTAGTAGGGAAGAATATCTTCTATTCGTAACCTCTGAATTATAAACTACACTGGGGAACTGTCTTTAATATATATGCATCTATTTTAAGAATATTTATATATTTTAAATAAAATATATTTACAGGGATTTTCACCTTGTTTATTTTCAAATGGATCAGTATCCTTATCTGGTTCACAGTTCAGCTACACAAAGAGCTGCAGACACAGCTAAGGGTTGGTGTGCTCTGTTGTAAGGGCAGGAACATGGAGCGAGTAGGAACCAGTAATACAGCTTCATGTCATCAAGCCACAGCCTTATTTACGATGTGGCTGCTTTTGCCTGGACTAGGAAATAAATTAATTTCAGTTCCTCACATTTGTATTAGCTCTGCAGAAGAGACGTGAATCCTTCATGAGTCCATTTAGAAACCATGACTCAGTGTGATTCCTTTATTGCAAAGCCAAACCAAAATTCCAGCACACTTATACAATAAACTTTCACCATATCTTAATTACACATGGGCACACTGTCCACTCAGGAAAACAGGTCATCGCACATGATAAAAATCTCCAGCAAGTGCTAACTAGACAGAATTCCTAATTTTAAAGATTTGCATCCATTTGAAATTTCCCTGGGGTTTGTCTTCCTAATACCCCAAGTTCACCCACACATTTCCTGTCCTCACCGACTGAGCTGCAGGCTGCACGAAGGAGCAACTGGTTCCGTGCTAAGGTTTAAACCTCTTCCCTCAGGAGTGCTCCAGCTCCCCAGAACTTAGCTTAAGCCTTTGCCAGTTTACACGCAAGCCAGTGTTCAATATAAATGAGTTCTGGCTTAATGAGTGCAGGCTCTGGTGTGAGGTTGGCTGACAGTACTGACACAGCTTGATGTCTCTGCACCAGTGCCTGAGCTGGCAATGCACTTCCAGCTGTTACAGAATCACAGAATCACAGAATCTAAGGGGTTGGAAGGGACCTCGAAAGATCATCTAGTCCACCCCCCCTGCCAGAGCAGGGTCATCTAGAGTACATCACACAGGAACGCATCCAGGCGGGGTTTGAATGTCTCCAGTGAAGGAGACTCCACAACCTCTCTGGGCAGCCTGGTCCAGTGCTCTGGCACTCTCACAGTGAAAAAGTTTTTCCTGATATTTACATGGAACCTCCTATGCTCCAGTTTAAAACCATTGCCCCTTGTCCTATCATTAGTCATTAGTGACAAAAGCTTGGTTCCACAGTTCTGGACCGCTGCTGACTGCTGTTCCACCCCCAAACCAGGTCTTAATTAATCTCAGATCAGTCAAACACTTTACTGCCAAAATATTTGTTCAGAATTGTCTGAGGATGTGATGCTCCCTGTCTTCCTCAGCCATCTCAGCCTTGGTGCTCCAGAGGAAATCCTATCAAACAATTAAATGGATCTAACCCAAATTGATGGTTTTGCAAATCTAGATCACAGCTCTCAGCCAAGCCCTACAAAAATACCTTACACTTTGTGTCCTGTGGTAACATGGATCCCGCTGAACAAAGGTGCGTTGCTGGAATGCCTCGGTTCTCTTGGATTTCCAACAATGACCTAAATGAAAAAAAGAAAGGGCCTTGTTACATTTTTGGTACCTGGTGCATCTCCTATGTTCTCTCCTATGTAACACAAAGATCTTCGGCACACAGAAACAAGCACAGGTCACAGCCTCTCACTGAAAGACTTCAACAGGCAAAGACATGGAACAGAAGGATTTAGCAAGGTGTCAAAGAATCAGAAAGTTTACAAAGGAAATTTAAGGATGGGTAAATTCATCCAAATCAGTCCATGTCTGAAATAAAAGACGATCTCTGCTCTCTATACCAACATTTATTGAATAGTCCCACTTGAATAACACAGATGCCCAGTCCTGCTTCAGCAGGTGTGTTCAGAGCATTGAAAGCACTTATTGCTCTCTCCATTTAAGTCTACTTCAGCAACTGAGACGTGCCTGGATGATCAAATGCAGCCAGGTATGTGCTAGTTTCACCTGCACTGCATATTACCTGAGTTAATGTACAAAGGTTTCCTTCCTAACAGATCCTCCTCTAAAATGATGCTTTATTGTTCTTTCCTTTTTATTGGCAGAAACATCTTCAGCTTTATTACTTCATGACCCTCTTCACTGCAGTAGAAGTGTTTCCAAGGCTGAGTGAGGAACCAGAGAAATCAATTGTAACCCAGAAAATCGGGTGACTTTTTGTGGGTTGTTTTTTGAGGCCTGAAAAGGTTCTAATTCACTGTGTGAACCTGAGAGTGATCTGGCACAAACAAAAGCACAGTACACGCTCAGGAAGGTCTCTTCATTTTGGAGGAATTCCTCAGGAAGGTCTCTTCATTTCGGAGGAATTCCTAACTTGGATGTAGCACTAACACAGCCTAATAACTCTTAGGTCCCACCTGGTTTGGCTTTTTGCTGGTTTGAAGCAGGAGAGTTACAGGGAGCTGCCAAAATATGACCACTGGAAGCTGGACCTGTTTATAGTTTATATTAATAGCACAGAAATCGGCCCTCTGATGCTCTGGGGCCACCTCTCCCCTGGATTTCCCAGGCATGAGGCAGCTCTGAGACCCCCACAGCAGCTCGGCAGCTGCCTCACCGAGTCCCTGGGCTCTTATGATCCACCTCACTGAAGAATTCAATGCGAGCAGGAGCCAAACACTCTCTGAATTATCAATATTTCTGTTTATCACCCTGAAAAGCAGGCAGAGTGCAAACACAACAATTTCCCCTTGGATTCCGTGGTGTTTTTCACAGCCACCTGAGCTCCTGTTTGCTCCTCGCACTCGGAACAGCATCGGGATTTCGCCCTTTCTTCTGTTTTACAGGGTTTTATCGGTAAGGCCTAAGGGAGAGGGAGAGGAAGCACCCGTGGAGGTGAGCAGAGTCCCCTCAGCAAGCGGAGATGTCCCGAAACGAGAGGGCAGAGCGATCCCCACGGGAACCCGGCAGGGACGGCTGGGGCCTTTCCCAGCACCTGTCCTGGGCGGCTGCTTCACCCGGGGAGAGCCGGCTGAGGCGGCCCGGGGGCGGCCGGGGGCTGAGGGGAGCGGGGGGAGGCCGAGGAGGGGAAGGTGCTGCCCCGCCGGGCCGCGGCGCCCTCTGGTGTGGGCGGTCCGAGGGGGAGGAGGAGGAAGAGGAGGAGGAGGAG
>VZRW01003228.1:313761-346333 GCA_013398125.1 Aegotheles bennettii | reverse complement strand
CGCCGGGCTGAGCGCGGGAGGCCGCGGGGGTCTCGGCTCAGCTCGTCCGGGGAAGCGGCCGAGGGCGGCAGCTCCTGCCCCTTCCCTCGGCGGGGGCTGGCGAGCGAACGAACGGCTCCTATCGCCAGCCCTGAGCGCGGCTGGGCCGGCAGCGCAGGCGGGGGCTGCCCCAGGGGCTCGGCTGTCCAAGGGCGGGCTGGGACCGGCAGCGCAGGGGCCTGAGGGGGACACCCCAAACTCATCATTTCGGCCTCTCTTCATGGGTCGGAGGGCAAAGCGTCTTTGCTAGGAGACGGAGAGCTACCGAGTTGGGAAGTTTTGGCGCTGTGCTGGTAATTAATGCAGAAAAAAAGCCTATAAATGAAGCTGAGATGATGCCAGGTGAAGGAGAGCGATGTGGAGATGGGGATGGCTTGGAAATGCCTTAAAGGTGAGAAATACAGGTGATGTTAGACATGGGGTAGTGCCCCGAGGGGCTTGGGAGAAACGTGCAGGGGATGCTACAGAACCGGAGTGCTTTTATTTGATTTTAGCAGTCTTTCAGGGGGATTTAAAGCCCAGCGAGGCTGTGTTCTGGCTGCTGGAGGGACGGTCCTGCTCTGCTCTCTGCTCGGCTGTGTATGTTTGCCATCTCCCCGTGTTTGACACCTCCGTGTTATCTGACAGCCAAGGCAGAGCCCAGGCAGCTGCCAGGCGGTGCCAGCACGGGAGGTGGCAGGGAGAGCAGGGCTGCCCCTTTCGGTGGCACTGCAGGCTTGGTTTGCTTTAAGCCATGCTTGGAAAGGCACTTTCAGTTCCTTGAGCAGTTTTTTTTTGGTCCTGCTTTACCTTGGTAAATCAAGGAATGCTTACCAGACTGAAAAGGGTCACATCTTCACTTTCTGCTCCAGCTTTTTAGCCAAGGTGAAAGCATCAGGACTGTGTAAAGGCTTCATAGGAAACACTGCTTCAGCTCAAGTGCAGGCAGCAAGTGTTAGGGGGGGGTCTCTGCTGTGCTAAGGCTGTGTTGGGGCAGGGTCGCAGCATACAAGCCTATGGAGATAACAGGCAGAGGTTTCTGTCACTGTCACACAGCTCCAGAGCTGTCCCATCTAATCCTTTAGACTCTGGAGCAGCCCAAGCTTTGGGTGGTGCAGTGTAGTTTGAAGAACTGTAGTTATCCTCCCCCAGCAATGCCAGTTGTGTGCTGTGCCTTTGAGGGACAGCGCTGACGTTTGTCCTTGAAGGCCAGAGCTCTTTGGCAGCTCTCCAGCTGAGAGAGAGCAGATTGTGCACATGGCTCCTTCTAAACAAAACTTCTTCAAACTACACATGCAAAGTCTTCTTTTCCAATGTAACTGAGCAGATGTGGTGTGTCTGCTGCTGAAAGGGGCTAAGGAAGTGGTAATATTTATTCCCTCCCCCAAAGGAATTTGCTCCCTGCACAGCTCATGAAGTCAGAACAGCACCAGCGCTTGTGCAGGGAAAAACAAAGGGGTCATATGGCTAAGTATGGAGCAGAGAAAGGATAAACAGGAGGCCAAACTTTTGTGGGGTTCACTAGCTGTTGGAAAACCTGGTTGTGCTGTAAATTCACACCTTCATTCACCTTATATATGTGTCTGCTCTTGATGTGTATGTAACTCATTTAAATAACGGAGATGTACTACCATGAAACCCCAAAGAAATTAAAACAAGAGAACAATCTCTGGTGTGCAGCAAAAATGAACCTCATCTGTCAAAAGACAAGTTTCTTTTAAAGTTTCCACCTGAAAGAATAGTGAGGGAAGTGAGCAAGAGTTAAGAGACAAACCCAACCGTATGGCCTGGGGAATGAAAGCTGTGGGAGAAACAGCTCCAGAAGGGACCTGGCAGCTAAATGACCTCCAAAAAACCCCATGAGGTTCAAAGTTACCTAATGACACAGGTTGAGGATTATTCTGTATAACATTAGTGCTACCTGAATGGTGATTCCAGTAACTTCAATTAGAAGTTGTAATTAATGGTTTCGTAAATGATGGTAGTGCTGTACTTCCCTGAGTATGGTTAATAGATTAATTTACACATTTATGAGATTGTAGCATCTTAACCTTAATAGTATAATAAGAATAAACTTAAAAGAACAAATATAACTGCAGAATAAAATATCTGTGGTTCCCAAAGCAACCCCTGCTGATTTTTGTTACTCTTCCTTGTGTTTTGCCATACAATTCTTGTTTTCTGCATTAAGAAAAAAATTCCTGCAATATTGCTTTCACTTTGCATATGAAGCTGCATCATTTCATTCTGATCGTGTATCTTGCCAGAGTAGTTGCAGCTGTTGCCTTACTCACAGGCCTGAGTATGTTTTGCTGGTTCACTACAAAACCCTCTTGTTTGGCTTTTCCTTCTCAGCTTACTTTCGTGGTGCTGTTCATACAGTTGCTAGAAATTGTATTTGACAGTCACTTGTCAGTTTATGTGCCCTGATTTATAGCACATAGAAAGTTGCTTTTGGCTTAAAAATTTCTTGATATGAATTGAGCTTGAAAATATGAAAATATCTGGCAAGGTTTTTGATACTTTGGATAAGAAATTGCCCATGAGCCATTATCTCATGAACCACTTAAATAGTTAGAGGGGATTTAGATGAATATGAGTGGTAGGAATTACTGTGCTGGTCCAGGAAAAGCACTCAAGGCTGGAAGGGGGGGAAATCGAATAAAGCCAGGGGAATTTGGAGGGACAACCAGCAGCTTACAGGCAAAGGCTGGGTTTAGTTATATATAATGGCCCTCTGAGTTCAGAGGGTCTCTGTGCAAATTTTGTTTGATGACTGGAGTGTTCCTTATTTGGAATATTCTGGAAGGGATCAGGTATTCAAAACCACTTGTTGTCTAGTTTTTGCCTGGGCCTTAACTCTTGTAGGTTTTGTAAACAGCTGCAGCAGACTCTCTTGAAAAGTTGATTTTCTGGCAGTTAGAAAGGGGTTGAGATAAAATTTGACCAGCTCCTCTGAGAGTTTGAAGGGGCTCACCTGTGGCATCAGTTGTGTTGCAGTTGTTAAAAGTCCAGTAAATTATGATCAGCCCTATTTGTAAAGTTCTCAGACTTATTAACCTCCCACCCCTAGACTAATAAATAACAGACAAATTCTTCTGACCTAGTAAGTGCTATTGCAAGTCTCTAAATAGAAAATAAAGAAAGGGGTCCCTGCCCTGGGAACCTTGGATGGAAGGATATCCTCTTTTACATTACCTCAATTGGTAGGGGACAAAAATGGCTGTTTGATTATTTCAAGTAGGATACATAAAAATAAACATAATAGGTCTTCAGGCCTTTTTGTACTTAGGCTATAAAGAAAGATCCCTGTGAGGTTAACACCTGAGGCTACTTGGCTACTTTACACCTAAACTCAACAGGCTGAGAACTGAACTGAGAAAGGAGCCTCCCCATTCCTACCTACACCCGGAATTAAGGTCGTTCACGGGTGGCTGAGGAAGAATGTGACTGCTGCATTGATTTGTGGATAGCGGAAGGACTTTGGTCTGTTGTTCTGGCTCTTCTAGCTGGTGAGACAGCCATGCCCATTTTCAAATTATTTTTAGAACAAGGGAAAATACAATTATCAATTTACGTATACTGTAAATGTGTGCCTGATAAGGTAAGATAACAATGGTTCTTAAAGACCTCCACCTGATACCAGTTTGGGCACAGCTTTAAATCAGAGCAAGATTTGGAAAAAAAACCCCAAACAAATAAAAAATGCCTCATGCAGTTTTGTTTCCCCCTAGCTGGTTGTTTGTTTTAAGTCTAAAGTCAGCAAGATACACCAGGAGAAACTGTATGATGAAAAGGCATCTTAAATTATGTGTGTGACTGCACTTGAGCTCCTGAACCTGAAATACAGATGTCCTAAGCAGCAGAATGGGTGTCAGGTCTCTTAAAAATGAGCCATAATACTGTGCTGTAAATCTCTAGGGGAGTATCATTCTTAATACAGATTTATATATATATTTATTATTTTTTTTACTTCTACCATAGTGCTGATTTACTCCTGAGCTGCCATCTGAGGTGAAGGGTGTTTTAACTACTGGTTGCAGCAGCTCTGCCTGCTCACAGGTGCTGGTGGGAGTTTAAGCTTACTTCAAACTCAGCTGCACACCACCCTGAGGAGTCACAGTTGGAGAAGATGTGGTCTAGGGAATTAGGTGATAGGTATTTTTCTTTAAATGAAGATAACTTGTTTTATTTCTTTCCCTCTTACCATGAGCTGATGGTAAGATGGGATGTAAAGGGGAATTACAGACTTAATTGTATTTTAATTCAGCTTTTTAGTTAGTGGGAACAAGCTTGGGCTAGAAATTACTTTGTGCTGATTTTGATAAAATGCCCTTTTACCTTGTGAGAGGAAGTCTGGGGTATTGTATAGTGAGCAGGGTGATACACCCCGCTGTTGCTGATGGCATCAAGCACAGGCTGGGGCAGTTCAGAGCCGTGGAGAAGAGAGCCAGAACTGGGGGAAACTTTATGGTCCCTCTAGAACAGAGCTCTCAGCCATGCTGCATGTTTGTCACTGCTCATTTGTTTTTATTTTGTGAAGTTCAGATTCCAAGTGCTTGTTGATATAAAGGGACGTTGTCATAGATTGTGCCAAACTCTTTAAATTAAAACAAAGCACCATAAAAACCCCATCAGTGCTACTGTAACTGAGACCAGAATTTGACTCAGGGTGGGTAATGAAACCTTCTGTGCACCTTTATCCTGCAGTAAAGCCCTAATCTGATGTTTCAGATGTTAACAACTGTAACTATCCGCCTGTAGATAGGAAAGATTTCACCACCAGGTGTGAAACTCTGCTTTCATGCTGCTAGATAGCTTATGGTAAAGTTATGGAGAAAACAAAGCTTGCGAAAGTGTTGTTTGTTTTTAACTACCTTAGAAAATTAATGATCTCGTGCTTAATGTTGGGAACAGCCAAGATTAGTTTCTTTAAACTGCAAGTAATTTTATTTAATTTTAAAGTAACTCTTCATAGAGAGTGATAGAGATAAAGCCTTTGTGGGACTTTCCCACAAGAGAAGCAAGTCTTAGAGCTACGGAAGTACCATAACTCTACCAAAAGCAACAGTCCCTCTCTTCCTTCCTTCTCACATCACTTTTAAGTATATATGATGATGACTGCCTTGGTAAGAAAATTCAGACAGTGACTTTTGAAAACGTACAGATCTATAATGCACAGCCTGCTTCTTCCTTTGTATGCTTCAGAAATTCTGTGATAAGAAAGCATCTGCTCTTTTCTGACCTCTATTACAAATACAACCCCCAGATCACAAACAGACAATGATGTACAGGTTTTCTTTTCTGCAAGAGTAATAGCTGTCAGGGCTGGCTGGTTATGAAGGCTTTACCTAAGATGAGCCCCTGCACATGACATGTTCAGTTCATATTCTGTAAACCATGGTGCTATTTTCTTTCTGTTGACAAGAGATTTGCAGGTAGGCACACAGACAATGATGTGGTAACAGCATCTGGTGTTCATGTATAGCCAATAGACACACAGTCTTTACCTCCTGTCCTCAAAAACAAACCCGAAACTTTGGAAAGTAACTGTGCTACCAGATATTTAGATGAACCTAAATCTTAGCATCCAATCTCCTAATCCTTTGTTTTGGTTTTGGGCTTTTTGCTTTAATTGCAAAAGAAGCTTTGGTTATTAATTACAGATTAGGTCCTTTATCCTTAAATTATAGCCTTGAATTCCTTCTTTCTTTGTCTAGAGAGAACTTCTCCCACAGACATCAAACTGATTTTTAGGGATGGAATTGCAGATAGCTGCCAAATTCAAAATACAGGTGAGGTGAGGGTGTAGGTGTAGTTGTAGGGGTATGTAATTTCCTAGAGAGAGATGATTAGACACAACTGAAAAAAAAAACCAACAAAGAACACACAAAGAAAATCTGCGTGTGCTGCCAGCAGTGAAACTTCCAATTCTTTGGGTTGAATTCTGCAAAGAAGCAAATGGATTTAAGTGAGTGGTACAACAGAAGAATTCCTGAGAACATAAGAACAGAAACCTGTGTGCTCGTGAGGAAGACAGGGTGTAGAAAAGATAGTGGATATAGCTGAAGCATCTATCAAAGGTGAGAAAGCAGGAGGAAATATAAATAAAACAGCTTTTTCTGCAGGACTTGTCTTCCCTTCTATTTGTTTGCATTCAGTTTATCCATTTTTCAGAGCAGTAGGTTAAAATAGTCATTGTTTAATCTGCTTGGAAGTAAAGTGTAGGTGGAAAACATCTTAGACCACTGAAGAAGGAGAGGGGAAATTTATTGGTTCTTGTTACCCAGATAATATTAATTGAATGATAACAGCAGAATATCCTGCTCTGTATAAAGAATTGAGACCAATTGTTGGAATTACATTTGTGTATTCCTGCTACTCTAGCATGCCAGGTCCCTGATGAGACAGTTACTCTTCTGTGATATCATTAACTGAGGTTAGAAGCAAATGTTAAGAACATATGATAGTGAGAAAAATTAATTATAAGTGCCAACTTCTTAATTTTCATGTCAGCTTTTCTTTCTCCTAAAATTAGGTGCTTATTTGCAATTTAAGGTTTTTAAAATAAGTAATACAAAGCTAAGAGATCTTTTCTTATGTTGAACTTTCAAATAGTAAGAAAAAAGTTTAAAAGGAAACTCTATCTTGAAGTGCATGATGTTAACAATGGAAATCCGTGTGCCATGAGAGCTGTCATTGCAAAAGTTGCTCAGGGGAAAACTCCTTGGGATAGTCTTGCTCTAGTCAAGCAAGCCTTTTGGCACATCCCTCAGCATAGGGTTTCCTGGAATAGTAAGTTCTTTCTAGTCTAACTGGATAATGATTTTGATTATAATTAATGAAAATACAATCGGTTTTCTGTTTTCTGGTTGAGGAAACAGATATTTGCCCAAAAGTTCAAGCAGATTAAATACAAAATTGTTCAATGAGCACAGAAACTAGGTGCTTATTTGCAATTACTTCTGAAGAGTTAGAATATAACTTATTTTCAAATTATGGGGACAATGAAAACTTTTAAAATTGTTTTTATCATCCTTTATATTGAGTACAGTAAAGCTTTGGAGTTTCTCAATCAAAGTGCTTGTATAGGTACTGAGCAGTTACTCTTGGAGGTGGCTTATTAGCAACTATTTGGCTTGAAGGCAAGGTTAATTAGTGAAAGGGTTGCCTCTTATTTAGCTCTATAAATTTACCATTTAAAGAAGCTTTGAATTCCTACTTCTGCATTCAGTGGCCTGATCTTCAGCAATCTCAGAAAATAATAAAGAAAGAGAACAGAACATTGTATCACTACCTGAAACTGTTCTTGAGTTTGGTATTATGGGTTTTGTATAAGTTGACCTACTTTAAGCATTGCTTATAAAAATCCTCTCGTATTTAAACACTATTGTCTGTGCCACTGCTGTAAACTAAGGACAGTTTACTCATGGTTGTGGAACACTGCAGCAACTCACTGGAAATGTTCAGTTGGGACAGAAGTGCGTTTCACTGAAAACCTGTCCCCTTTCGTGGATGTGAAATCCTTGTTCAAAGCAGTGATGAGATTCAGCAGAAAAACCCTATCACAGAACATTTTCACAATGTACTTCTCTGTCTCTGGAATGAAAAAAAATGCCATTTGGTGACACACAAAAGTTCTTAACGGAGTGAAAACTGTTTGAAGAAAGCTTAGCAAAAGGTCTGCCACTTTTTCTTATAGTTTGTTGCTAGAGCACTGGGTTTGCTCCATCAGAATCCATCTTGAACTTGCTTTAATGTAATCAGGTGGGTTTTGGGTTAGTGCCCTGCTGGTGTGTGCCCTCAGTCATCTTAATCCAGAATGTGCTGGCTTTGTTTTGTCCATCGCCCCCAAAAAATTAATTAATTGCTTAGCCTTTAGTTGGAATGTTGCATTTCCAGTCTCTCAGGGAAATGTAGTTATAAATATAATAATTGGCACAGCTATTGCAGTGGACTATTACATAGCAGTACACGTGGGGCATGTGCCCTGCAACCTCAAAGCCAACTTTTATATTGGGGTTTTCAATAACACAGTCTATATCAAGATATAAGTGCCAACCTACAGATGCTTAAAAGCATAAGCCTATTGTATTTCCAAAATATTTTCTGTTGTACAAGTAGGTTTTTAATATTGAGAACTAGCTATTTGAAAGATTTTTTTAGTTATTTTTTTAACTAAAGCAGTATGATACATTCCTCTAATAATCCTAATCTGTTAGGAAAAACTTTTGCACTTCTGTTTTGTGTCCTTACTGCAGGCTGGCTGCATGTTTCTTTATTTTGCAATATGGAATGTGCTTTGGCTCCCTGATGGTACTTGTGGTTTTATAAATCAGTTAGTTAATAGAAACACACTGGTTTTATTTTTTATTTGATTTTTTGTTCTGTTTTGGTTGTTTTTAGCTTTTCCCAGGAGCCTCCTTTGTGAGCTTAGGTAGGTCACTTGAGACATTCAGAGACCTATGGAAGTCTGAAATTCCCATGAACTGATGCCTCTGTGGGTCTGTGTTTTAGCCTCTCTTGATGGCATTTCTCAGTCTTTAAATGGGAATAGCAACAAACTTACACCTCAGAGATATCCTTAGGGTAAACGTGCTCATGACTGACAGTGACTTGTATCAGATTGTACGAGCAGACAGGACTGGACTGAATTGTGTCAAGATTTGTGCTCCACACAGAGTGAAATGCCTTAAAAACAAGGAGCAAGTGTCACATTTGGAGATGCTGGGGCTTCAAATGGTAAGATTGGAAGTGGGGATGTTGCTCTCAGGGTAGCTGGGTACCACAGCCACAGTTCCTTCTCAGGCACCGTAGCACAAGCAATGTTGGAGACATTTCTTTGGTAATTGTTTTTAAAAACAATTCTTTTAAAAAAGCTGTAGAAGTAATTAATCAGTTCCCTTTACAAATCCAGGGTGCTTTGGAGAACTGAATGGAGTTTGTCCATCAGGACTGGTGCAGAGAAGTTTGCTGTCGGTGTGGTTCTTGGCATATGCTCCCTACTAGAGCTATTAACAGTGTTGTAGATGTGCAGAGGGGGTGTACATCTGAGGCTCTGTGCCCTAGCAGAGTTAAAACAAGAATAGGCAATGTGCTAATATTGTCAGGAATAGTCTTGCTTTGGCAGGGAAATAGATTAGACAACCTGATAAGTCTTCCTTTTAAAAAAAAGGTGTATTCTTTGAGTCAGTGTTACAGTACAAGAGATCCTACTTTAAAAAAAGAGCCAGCAGTGATTTGTTTTTTAAAAAATACAATAAAGATAAAGGTGGTTCCAAAGGAATCTTTTCTCTAGACCACACAGAGTAGAAATAGGGGAAATAAAGAGAGATTTCTACTGGTTTATTTCCTTCAATTCTGTGTCATGTGTCAGAATGGGGTGTATTATTTCCTAAATAATTTAGATTCTAGAGGTATTCATTGCATTCTACTGTATGTGTATGTCAGACCTTAACATTTTTGAGTAGTCAGTAAGCAGTAACTTGGGACCAAGCAAGATCCTTACAATTCCCTCGTGTGTGTAAGCTAAAACACGTGTGAGGCCTCGGGAGGGATCCGAGTACATGGAGCAGGGAATGTGTCGCTCAAGGTGGCATTGCCAGAAGGAAGCCGGGGAGGGGGAATGGTACAACTAAAAGAGCAAGACAAGAAGGAAGGGGGTCTTGGGGTTGGTCTGACCTTCAGGGGTTAGAACGAGTGACTGAAGTTCAATGAGAACTGCAAAAGACTGAGGATGTATCAAACTCTACCCCCAAAGCTGAACCCTGGGGACTCCAGACTGTCTTGAAACTGCTCTACTTAGGCTGAGGGGAACCGTACTTGTTGTGTCGAAACAGGGCATTTTCCAGACACTTAAAATCTTGTCTTGTTGTGCTAAGTAGTCATCTTTGCTGAATAAGATGTTAGCAATTTTCCTCTTACAGAACATCTGCTTTCTGCCTGAATCACCCGGCGAGCGGCAGGCTTGTTTGAGCCTGCTGCCCTCCCCGTGCTGCTCACCGGCTCCTGCCTCGCCGCAGGGTGTGCGCTGGGTTTCATCACAGAGGTGTCAGCCTTGGGTTCCCTGGTGTCTGCAGGAGTGTCCTCCTTACTGACGGGACAGTAGAAAGGAAAATTTACTTTGGCACTTCGGCATGAAATCTTCACACCTTGTTTTCGAGGATCCGGGATTGAGAAAGCAGAACAGCTTAGAGTTACAGGGAAGAAAAAAGCAGCAAGATCGTGGTGATGCTTTTATCTTCCAGGGGTTTTGAAATGACTCATAAATGGGATTCATCTTGTATAACCTTTAAACACAGAGAGCAGAGAACGAATTTGGTAAATAATCTGGAAAAAAACCCTATATAAAAGCAGTTTATCAGCAAAATTACCATGGGGGTTGTTTTCACTGAGAAAGTGGATTTGTTTAATCACCTGCCAAAGTTTTATGCAAATACCACAACCCGAAGCACAAGTATTTCTTATTGGTAGATGTTTGCCTTGGAAGCTTGGTGTTTCATTAACTGCTGATTGATTAGAATTGGTAGGTGATGTTAAGTGATGGTCTGATGTCGAAATGTTTCCTTTTCACTTGTGAGATAATTTTAGATGAAGATTTTTTTATTTTAAGATCAAATGAAGGCTTTATAAGGTGAAGAGCAGGGACGCCTCTTTCAGGTGGAGGCAAGTACCAAAGAACAGGGGTATTTCTGAGAGGAGGGCATGGATACATCTGCTTTGTGTTGCTTGTGTGCTGTCTGTGTACTGTGCCTTCTCTTTGGGGATCACTGAGTCATGCAAGAATTAAGGAGTAAATACAAAGAGAAGAGCTGGGTCTGTACATCCAGCCCAAGTGCTTTCCTCAAGGGGAAGGTGCTTTCTGGCACTGCAGCAGGAGAAGAAGCAAACAACTCATGCCCTGTACCCACCTGGAACCATGACAGTAATGTCTTAATCTGTTGAAGTGAACAAGTTTCTATGGCTGGGTTAAATCTGCCTGTGAAGTGGCTTGATTCCGTTGGTGATACATTATCCCTTTAATTAAATAGCTGACTTACGTTTGACAATTAATTGGAGTGGAGTGATATATGATTTTTATTAGAAACCCATGACTAATTTTTTCTTGCCGTTCTTGCTATCTTATTGTTCTTTCCTACCCTCCTCCAGAGCTGCTGCGTGCCAGCCATGTCCTCCAGGCACTGGTGCAGACCAGTGTTCACTCTTGCTTAGGCTTTTACCTGTTCCAGATAAAGCAATTGTTTTCAGGTATTTTCCATGTTGTCTTTTAGAAATTTTCCATTTCATCACAGCCGTGCAATTTTTTTTGTTTTAAAAGACTCTGGGATTTTTCACATAAACTTTCAAAAAACCCTCAAAACTCCCTAAAAACCTCACCACCATCACAACAACAAACTCCCCTCCTGTGTAAGACCTGCTTCACCTGGTACCACATTTCCTGCTTCACTAAAATAACTGCCAGGTTAAAAATTCCTTCCTGCAGTAGTGTCTGTGCCTGTAGAGTAATCTGCCAGCAAACTGGGGTGAATTTTATATTTCATTACAATAGGCAAGATTGGAAATGGATGTGACTGGAGACATCACTGTTAAAATTGGTAGAGCAGCAGCTACAAAGCACTCAGTTTGCCCCTTGTCTTATTCTGTCGAACTGTAAGAAGCTGAAGCTTGAGCCTTTGTGTTATGACAAACTGTGATAAGGACAATTCTTTGTTTTTTCCACTTGGAAAGCTTTAGCCTTTTTATAGCAGATTTGTTTCCATGGGTGGACTTAGGCATGGATGAGTGGGGAGCAATGCATTGTTTGTTAAAATGAACCGTTTTTAAGGGAGTGGGCTTAAAAGGAAGGAAATGTGGCTTAGATTTAAGTTTATTTTTAATTGTCTTCCTCTTCTTTCTTACTCACCCCTCCTCAAAACACAAAAGAAAAATCAGAACAACTGAAAGTCCCCAAATGGATGTTTCACTGTACATATCTTTAAAGTATTTGGTGTAATCTGGAAAGCCAGAGACAAAAATTGGCAATTTAAAAATCACGTTCTTTGTTGTCCTTCACAACAACCCTTCCCTTCCCTCTCTGGGTTGTTGTCCCTCAAGAACATGCAAGTTTTGTCTCAGTTTTCTAGTTCATGTGTTTGGCAGAGTTTTATCTGGTCCGTGCCACTGGCGTGTGTTAAGTAATTTCAGCTTCAGCTTATCCATCAGCTTAAACATTTTGCTGAGTCAAGTCCTTGCATGCTCTGATCCCTGGGTTGATCATTCACAGGGTCACTCTGGAAGGAAGAACTCCAAGGGCTCGGGGTGAAGGTATCCGGGGGGTGACTTAAGGCAGGAATCACAATTTCATTTTGAATTGGTTAGATCTCGAGTGGACAGTTGGCTGGAAATCTCTCTCTCTCTCTCTCTCTCCCCCTTTTGTCAGAGGTCCTCTGGCAGACAGCTGCTACGTGACACGTGTCCTGGTTGCTGGGCTGAGAGCGCCTGATGCTGGCTGTCATGGCTGATCCCGTGGCAGAAGAGCACGCGTCCCAAGTTAATGAACTCTGCTGTGAATGTGGTCAGTTCCACCTCTTGCTGGACAATCATCTCTACAACTTCCAGGATGAGGTGGATGATGAACTCATCTGCCATATCTGCCTTCAGCCGCTTCTCCAGCCCATGGACACCCCCTGTGGACACACATACTGTTTCAAGTGCCTCGAAAACTTCATGCAGGAGTATAACTTTTGTCCTATGGATCGGAAGAAGCTCTCTTTCCAGCAGTGCCACAAGTCCAGCCTTCTAGTACGGAACCTGTTGGACAAGCTGATTGTCCTCTGTCCTTTCAAGGCAGACTGTCAGCAGACAATGCAGCGGTGTGAACTAGAAGCCCATCTGCAGAACAGGTGTAGTCCCATTTAAGTTATATTATTGCTTGTTGTCTAATACCATCTGGCTCTTGTCCTCCTGACCAGAAAGATCCATTCTCAGAATAGTTCTTAAACTGGGGCAAGATGGGACACTGGGGATGACAGAGGGCGAGGCCAGGGAGGTGGGTGGGTGAGGACAGCATAATTGTCTGTGTTAGGGCAGTCAGCTCACATGTGCCAGAGGCAAAGGGTGAGGTGCTTGCAGACACAACACCTATCAATCATATATAAATTTGTGTGTCCTGATCTGGGGTACCTGACTCTGAAAATTATTATAAAAGTGCTTATTCTTGTTCTACTTGTGCAGAGAAGACAGACAGGCACAAAGTCAACACTTGGAAGCAAGGGATCGTACAGTGCTGCCTGTTTAATTGTCCAATTAAAATGTGCAATACATAAGTCTTTGATCCAAATAATCTAAGTCCCTCCAAGCTGCACATTATGCAGCTGCTGAATCACCTACTTATAATTCCATTATCTTCCCCTTGTGCTGAGAAAGAAAAGCAAATGAAAAATATTTTTCCCCCTTTTTTCCCATCCTTGTGCAGAGGAAGGGAGACTCTTCTGGTTTTTCTTGCATTTGTCAGCAGAGATGTGTTTTGATGCTTCCACTGCTGGTCGAGCTGGTGGCAGGCAGAATGTTGTAGCTTTAAAAGCAGTGCAGGTGACAGCTCGTGCCAGAGCACTTGCAGAACACTTGTTCCTACCTGGTTAATGATTGCAGGAAAGGGAGCTAAGTACAAGCCCTACCGCAGGGAGAAGCAGACCTTCGCTGGCAGTGTGTGTTCTGTCAGTGCACAACGAGAAATGCAACAGGCTTGTGTCCCTTCAGCTGTGTTGCAGCTTTTTGTGGCAATGACCTATGTTAAAAGCAGTTCTGCCCAGTGTGCAGGGAACAGTTATGTGTAGGATACCTGTGCAGTTCCAGCCGAGGATGTACTCTTGTGGTTCTTGCTCATCTTTGGTACCCATGAGCTAAGAGCTTGTGTTAGAGCCAGGGGAAGTGACAGGAGATGCTTGTGTGCCTTTTCCCCTCAGTCTGTGAAAGGTTATCATCTCCTTTTTCTTGAGCTAGCTCTTTGTACTGCTTTCTTGTTACCAGGCTATGGGGACAGGGCTGCCCACTTGTGCAGCTGTTGTGTAGCTGAGAACACTGCCTATGCCAGGGCTGGGCCTCCTCTGCTCAGCTACCCTGCTATCAGTGAACTGCTGTCACTTGTTACTCCCTCTGGCAGAGGAGTTAAACACAGAGGAGGGAGGCACGGGTAAAAATTTACCTTAGAGACCTGTGTGGAAACTGTATCATTCTCTTATACATTTATAGTTGTTTGTATCTTCCCTGGGGAGGGTGGAGGCTATTTCACCTGGGCTGTGAGCACAGCTAGACTGAAAAATGAGGAGAAAAAAATTACACTGGGGTTTGTGTGTTCCTGGTTTTTTATTTGGTTTTAAGTGAGATTAACTGATAGCAGGAGACTTGAGGAAATAAGAAGCATTTTGAAACTTGTTTTCTTGGGGAATTTCTCTGCCCTTCACCAAATGAATTTGTCCCTCTCCATCTTAAGAAGGACTTGAGCACAAGTGGATCAATCAGCTTCTGTTTTGAAGTTTCAGGGTCATCTCACTGCTTGGAGAATAAATGACTAGGACAGAGGAAGTAATACCAGGATGAGACTTGTTTAGCTAGAATGTAAATAGTCAAGCTTAATTTGAAGAGTGACTCGGGTAATCACCCAGTACAACTCATGCCTCTGAAAGTGATGCTTCTGTATTCATCACCCTCCTCCCCTGCCACCATTTTTATAAGTAAACTTGAGAAAAGAGCTTTTTTTTTGCTGAGATAGGCTGGCTGTGGTGTAGCTGCAGACAGGGCACATTTTGTTGAATGTAGAATTACTTTTTGAACCTCTGTGTTGGGAGCACTTAGTGGCATTATAAACTCCTCTAAATTGCTCCTATTCCAGCAGAGCCATCACCTGCATGGACTGGAGGTGGAGCACTGTCTGAGAGTTAGGTCCCATTCAGCAAAAAATGAAAAAGCCTTGCTTGCTGCTCCTGCATGTTACTGGTTGGTTAAAAAGTAAACCTAATTCCAGGCTGAGCTTGAAACTTGAGCCACTTCCTTTGCATAAAGATACAGTTCGTATTCATCTCTAAAAGGGCAGAGCTAAGTATTTGCTTATATTTTAAGAGTTATTGTTTTCTTCACTGAGTGCTTGCCAGGTAAATATTTAGCGAGGGAGACTCCCCTTCCTATTACATTCTCCTTTTTTAAAATAATTTGCTTAATAATTTTGAAAGTAGTGAAATAACAAGCCTGCTCTTAAGCTGATACAAGTAGAAGCTGAAGGTCAGATGAGAATAGAACTTAGCATCTGTGAGATACAAGCTTTGCAGCTGATGAGATCTTGAACATGCTGCTTCACACACCTTGGTCAGTCAGGGCTGGTGTATGCTGGGTTAACCACGCAGGCAGAGACATCACTGACAATCTCTCTCCAGGTGTCCTGGGTTCAAGAAATACAAATCTGAACTACAGCGGAAAAAGCATCCCATTTCCAAAGGGAAGGAAGAGCCTCCTGCCAAGGTGGAGACAAACACACCCAAGGATCCAGAGGTACCAAGTGGAGGATCATCACTTGTGGCAGAAAGCTCTGCAGCTGCTGTGGTATCGCTGGGGACTCCAGAGCCTGGACTGGTTAATCCAGCTTTTGAGGAGACTGAAGAAGGTGAGAGTTTGATACATAAATGTAATTAGGTAATTACCTTTTATAATAGAAAAATGAGGTAATTATCTCAGACAATTCAATTTTTAAAGTGTCCCCAATATTCTTAGAAATCCTCAATGCTATTCAGCCATTAGCAGCCATTGGAGTAACCTCCCTCCTCAACTCATCCTTGAGCAGAAGGGAGGTGCATTCATGTGCATCAGGTGTGGCAGGATCTGCTCACGAACACAAAACTGCCAGTGCAAAACCATTTGGAGAATCTCTGTTGGACTGCAGTGAATATTTGCAGTATCCTTTGCAGAAACAAAGGCAGTCTCTGTCAATGGGAACAGGCAGCACTTAAAACACTTGCAGAAGCCAAATAATTAGTAATTAGGAAATGTTCCAGCTTCTTTTTAATCTTGTTAAGAAAGTTAAATATACAGTTGGTTTCCTGGAGTGGCCCGTACCTCCCCAGTGCTGTGCAGTGAGTGTGTTTTTATAGCATAACTTAGCTTTTGGATTAATAGCCAGTTATTAAACCCTTGCAAATAAAAGTAACCTCTTCCACTTCAGTGTAGAACCACTTGTCTCAACCCCTGTTAGAGGGCAGCAGCGTGGAAATCTCTGTGCCTTGTTTCAAAGTTAGTCTCACGTTTCCAAGTGTGCAGGTGCTGGAGCTGGCAACTGCTGTGCCTGTGCCAGAGTTAACACGAAGGTCAGTTTACTTCTCTGTTGGCTTTTTCCCAGAGGACACCTGGGGCAGGTTTTGCATCTGTTGGGTGGCAACTACACTTCACCCTGATGGGCAGTGAGCTCGGATTCATTAGGGTGTCGGGCCTGCCTAAATGTTGCAGTGCTGGTAGATTTAGTATGACTTGCTAACAACAACTTCAATCAAAAACTTTAATAAGTGTCTGAGAAGCATTGCTTAGTCTTCAGTATGCTGTGAAATAGGTAAACAGTACTCCTGTTGTACAGGGAGGGTGGGAAAAGAGGGAGAAAGGAAATTAGAGGAGGGAAGTTGCAGTGAGCTTCCTGTGCTAAAGTCACTGCAGCAGCAGAGCAGTAATTACAGCTCAGTAATTCCCTTTTCTAATGGGCATTGTGGAATTTGGCGTTTGTCGTGTGTGTGCTTCTCCTAGGCCAGCTGTTACAGTAACAAAATAAACCTCTAAATGGTAAGTGAAACAAACCAAATGCCCTTTAATAAAACCCAAGAAATCATAATGAAAGAGTTTACATTTGGAAAGAGTTTAGGTTTGCCATAAGCCAAAGAGAAGTTGGGAAACATTCTGGAGAACTATAAAGAAACAGGGGCTTTTAAAATGTTTTTTTAATGCTTTCCCTCCAGACACAACCTGCCAGTGTTACAAATCTTGTGGTGTTAGGTGAAGGAAAATTCTGTTAATGTGTTGTTTTTCCTCTTCAATTTCCACAATCAGACCTTCCTCGGAGAACCAGTCTTGTGGCTGAGACGACCACAATTGAAATTCACCGAGAAGACCCAGAGGAAGAGCTGGGGATGAGGATAGTTGGGGGTAAAGACACCCCGCTGGGAAATATTGTTGTTCAGGAAGTCTTGCGGGATTCTGTCATTGCTGCAGATGGAAGAATAGCACCTGGGGATCATATTCTTGAGGTATGTAAAGCTCTGCTGGTGGTCCCACTGCTTCTCTTGACCTGAGGGCTGGTGGAAGAGGGCTGTCCAGAAAAAATGGGAAATCTCTCTACAGCTGAGTCACTGATCAGACTCGTGTGTCAGTAGCATTGTGTATCTGCTGGGGCTGAGAAACAGACTTTTGAGGTCCCAGTCATATTTATCTTGTGCATTTTGAAATTTAGACCATTTTGGATAAAGTAAAAAGATTTCTATCTGATAAATCTCACCCAGTAGCACCACTTCTCTCCAGAGGACTCTGCTCTAGTTAGGAAGTCTTATAATTGCTTGCTCTACTATGTTGCTTAAGCTGCATATTCTCAATGGGCAGGTCCAAAGTTGAAGACCTTACAACTTGAAGTAAGCATCAGATATGTAACGTGAGTAACAAAGAGCACCAACCTCGCACCATGCTGGCCTGTGGCCAGGCTGAGTGTCCCAAATAATCACACTGTGTGGCAGTGGGCTAGCTGAGGTGACAGAAGTTCACACACAGCAGTGAAGCCCACGTGCAGCGAGAACTCTGAGCACCTCCTGGGTGGGTTTTGACGAGCCATAAAGACCCAATTGCCCTGTTTGCTTCTGGACTTCAGTATGGCCTGGCAGTCCCTCAAGCACAAGGGGCTGATACGATCTCCAAGTTGGTTTCTCAGATAGACCAATAGAGTAACTTCTACTTCATCCAGTTGAATTGTCTCAGTCTGGACTGGGCTGTAAGTAGGACAGGTCCACACACTTAGTAGCCCTATCAACATCCTAAAAGAAGACAGCACGGAGTCTCATGTGACAACCGAGAAAGCAAAAAGCAGCTTCTCTGAGTTACCTTGATAAAAGCATGATGGGGTTGATGATTCCAGAAGCTTGTAGACTATGGCCCACCCTCCAGTTGAAAAGTGAGGATGGGGAGCCTCCAATATGAGTCTTCTCCTCCAAGTGTGTATTGAGCGCTGGAAGTTAAGGAAGATGAGTTCTGCATTGCTGTGGGATGGATGTAATGATTTAATATTTTGCAGAGTCAGTCCTGTCTCATCCCTCTTCTCAAGCTATTCACCATCAATTAGGGTCTAATTTCACCTGCTTTCTTCTGCAAACTCTTTTAGAAAACTCTGCTCTCTAATGTGCATCAGAAGCAGCCGCTTCAGTTGTGGCATCACACAGGGAGTTGTGTGTCCTGGCTCCAACTCTGATGTTCTGTGCTGCGGACAGTGCCTGCATGATGCCGGTTCTGATTAGTGACTCTGCTTTGTTTGTCTTTCTAGGTGAATGGCGTCAACATCAGCAGTGTGACTCACTGCCAAGCTGTCTCCTTCCTGCGCCACCCAGGTCCTGTTCTCCACCTCATGGTCCTGCAGGAGAAGGGTTTTTCCAATAAGACTGCACAGCAGGATTCCACTTCTGCTCCAAACCGGGAAGTGATCCACGTCACCTTGATAAAGAGAGACCGATCTGAACCCTTGGGAATCAAACTGATCAGGAAGACAGATGAGGCAGGGATTTTCATTCTGGATCTGTTAGAGGGAGGTTTGGCAGCCAAAAATGGAAAGCTGAGTCGGAATGACAGAGTCCTGTCAATAAATGGCCAGGATTTGAGGCAAGGAACACCTGAGGCTGCTGCACAGATAATCCAGGTAATTTATGGCATGGTCAGGTTGCATGGCTAATGACTGCAGCTGTCTGTGTTGGTGCAGGGCTCCTGTTCTGACCCAAGGGCGAGCAGAACACACTAGAGCACACTGCATTCCTTGAAATATCTCTTTGGGAAAGTGACTTCCCTGCGGATGTGTGGGAAGCACCGCTTCCAAATGAAGATAAACATGAAGAGTGGGAATCCATCGTGAGTCATCTCTGACAAGTCTGAAGTGCAGCAATTGCTCATGGCACTTCATTTCACCTCAGGCAATTGGATCTCCTTTGTGGTGTGGTGTTTGGAGCCCTTCTTGCAGAATGAATATCCCTGTGCACTGTGTAGATGCGTGCAGCAGGGACCGGGGAGGTTAGGACAGCCTCTCGTGTTTCAGACAGACTGAAGGTGGTGTTGGGAGATGTGGTAGGCTGGCAGCACCCAACAGAACCCTTTTGTCTGATTTGAAGACCCCACTCCCCATATTACCTGTATTTGGGAAGGGAGTCTAGAAAAAAACCCATGAGGCACCTCAGGCTAAAACCATCCTAAAATACTAAATGGGTAGAAGACAGGCAGTCTCTCCCTGCTCAATGGGAATGTGCTCCTGTTGCAGCACACCAAATGTTCTGGTGAAAGGAGTGGGCAAGGAATTTTGGTTAAGGATTAAGGATTGCTACGTGTGCAGCAGATATCACGTTGATCAGTTTAAATTCTTTATCTCCCTAGGTGATGACCTCCAGTTTCTGTTTTTATCTAAAGATCCCGACACAATACAACTCATCACACACTGTTTATATCCCGGGAAGGATCTGAGGTCAGCAGAGCGAGGGAGAGCCAGTTCTCTTCCTGGTAATCAGCAGAGGAGAGCAGTAGCATGGGAGAGAAGAGAGAGAGCAGAGTTCAGTACTGAGATAATTTTTTTAATGTTATATATGTGATTCCACTTTATGGCCTCTTAGAATTTCGTTGGCATCCCATTAAGTGCTGCTGTGTTTCTGCTGTAAGGTGCAGACGTAACCCCTGTATGAGGAACTCATTCTTGATCCTCCTGAAATCAGAACCCAAAGTCTCAGAACAACCTTCAGTGGGTTTGGGGATTGAATTCCTTTTGCAGTGACGTTTGTGTGAAACTGCAGCAGTCTTGCAAATGTTATCTGTTCTTCTGAGGACTAATTAAAATTCTTGCTTAAATGTAAATTTAATTTTGATTGCAAACCATTTGCAGATGAGAGTCCTACCAGTAAGGTACCAATTCCAGCAATATGTGTGTGTATATGCACGCACAGGCACGGGTACAGTACGTGGTCTGGTACTCCAGGTTGGAGAGGAGGGTAAATCCCCATCTTAGGACATGATGCTGACAATATATTTTATGAAGACAGGGGGTGTCCCAACTTGTCTAGAAAAAAAAGTTGCTCTATCTGAAGTGACTTGGGAAGCAAGAGGCTTTTAAATTCTGTTTCAGGTGAGAAAACTCTCCTGTACTAGTTTAAAAAGAAAAAAAACGCAAAGCAGGTGATGCAGCCCATCCTCTGAGGCCAGGGGGTTCACTGCCAGGGTGCTGTGGCACCACGGGAACAGGGGCCCAGGTCCAGAAGTGAGAGCAGCAACCGTACTACTCCATTGCAGGTAATGCCCCGAGTAAGCGCACACGCCTCACCCCAGCAGAGTCCTTCACAATAAGGGTTTGTCAAATGATCTGAAAGAACAAACTGAATCAGAAGAGCAGTGACAATAGTGAATGCTTTCCCTGTGGGGCCAGAGTACAGCTGGTTAAGTGCTTAACTGGCAGAGATCTTGGACAAAAGGTCACGTCTTCAGGTGCTCTGGGGAAAGAAATGGGTGGGAGACGTTGAACAATAACCATCCCTTTCTGCTCTCTCTGGTTTGGAGTTTGGGAGGAAGGGAGGTGCAAGTGAAGCCCACCTCTGCTCCTGGTCCATCTGATTAACATTTGCTACTTCCTTTCTTTTCTTTTCACCATAGGATTCTGTGGCTCCTCACAAAAAACCATTGCACCACATTGCATAGCCCTGTTTCAGACCCTTTGTAGAAACGGATGCTAACCCTTCTCCTCCCCAGGAAAACGACAGGGGCAGTCCCTAATTTTTAATTTATTTTTCCATCTATTTTATTTACACTCTTTTTGTTTCTCCTGGCAGACCAGTGACTCGAGAGTGAACTTTGTTGTCCTGAGGCAGCCAGGCGTGCAGCTGTCGGACGCGGTAGAAGACAGCAGCACATCAAATAACAGCAGCAGCAGCAGTAGCAATGGGGGAAGCCCAGTGCACCACAGGAGACGACTGGAGCAGAATCACTACAGACGAAAATCTAGCTACCAGAAGGTAGGTTTTGGTAAATGAAGGCCAAATTGCTGGTTATTCTTGGTCTAGCAGATGTTTGCTCAGTGATGGCAACTTACCATCCAAGACCGATCAGTAGCTCTGTTTCTTCCTGAGCTGTTGAAAAGCAGCAGGTCTGTGGCTTTTGGTACTGGAGAGCCATACATCTGTCACCAACTGGGAAACGGTTTTTAGGGAAAAACGTGTCAAAATTTCTTCAAATGTCTCTTGTGTGGATGAAGAACCAGTGTTTAATACTTTCTTGTCTGGAAACATCAATGGGAAATTCATCACCCATGAGACACTTGGGACTTGCTTCTCGACATCCATTAAGCACAACACAGTCAGGGTATCACTCGATGACACTAAGTTACACTTCTGGTTTGGAGCTCAAGGGCTCTGTGGAAAGCAGAAACTACACAAATGACACTGCAGTGCTGCTGTGACTTCAGTGTTGCGTTAATGATGCTGCATTTTGTCCTGTCATTCCTTTGTAGGATTTACCTCAGGGATATGCAAGTCACGAAAAGACAGTTGCAATAAAAAAGGAACCAAAGGAATCCTTAGGAATAACAATTGGAGGTGGAAGGGATAACAAAAACAAGCTCCCTATATATGTAACGAGTGTGCAGCCCATCGGATGCCTCTTCAGGGATGGCAGAATCAAGAGAGGTAAAGGAGGCTCTCAGACTCTTTCTCCTTTAGGAACTGTTTGGTTTTTTTCAGGGAAAGTTGGACTTGGACATTAAAGTGAGTCTGGAAATAGTTCCACATGAGACCTTGAGGTAGAAATGGACTTCATAGCAACAGGTCTGTAATAATCCCATCTTATTTAATCAACAGGGGACGTACTTTTGAGTATAAATGGCATCGATTTGACTCACCTGAACTACTATGAAGCTGTCTCAGCACTGAAATCCAATGCAGCTTCCCACTCAGTTGTACTGAAAGCCTTGGAAATCATTTCGCTGAACTCAACAGAGCCATCTCTGGACATCAAGGAGCAAGGATTCAGCTGGTCTCCCCTCTGGATCACGTGGCTCGGACTGCCCAGGTACTTTTGTCTGGTGACTCTGTGGAGATCTGCTCAATCACAGAGTTGACTTTCACCCAAACACTACAAATGAATTGCTGTGTTGGTTGACTTGGAAGCATTACTTGTGTTCTCAGTGAGCTCTAAGGCAGTGGGAAGCCTTATTTGTCAGTGAGATCACAGCATAGTGAACGTAAAAGAAACTTCCACTGCTTTCATGGTGTGACCCATTGTCCCCCCAGTTCTGTTGGACAGTAACTACATTTCAGAAGTTCCCCAAAACCTTTTTTTCTAAGAGAACTAACACAGAAAATGAGAAGTACAGATCCTGGCACTCGAGGCATGGAGCTGACAGACAGTTAACGTAAACACAGTCTCTGCTAAAATATCATTAACTGAAATCACTCTGTGGCTCTTTCTGGATCGTGTAACAGAAGCCAAGATGATGTTTTATAGTTCCTAATCTGATCATCTCAGTTAGGGGCAGGCATTCTTTCACTCTAATTCTTTTTGGCTGTCAGAACTGTCGTCTTTAGAATGAAGCAGAAATGATTCTGAGGAGTAGAGTTTTCCTGCTGCAAGGCTTTGGACCATGTACTTTGCACAGATTTCCGCAGCAATGTGGTAACTTCCAGATGACAGGGTTGGGGCTTTGAAAGCTTTCATTTCTATCTGCTTCCTGCAGAGTGAACCTCTGGTTTGCTTTTGCAGTTTCATTGAAATCCATTCAGCTGTGGAAGGCAGAGCCTGTTGCCATTCCAGCTGATGGGAGGAGGATCGTGCAGGAGATTCACATGGAACAGTAAAGGCAAACCCTCTGTGAGAAGCTCAGATTTACATCCTTCTGTCTTGAGGCACCTGAAAGAAGAAATACTAACAAAGCCTCTGTTACGTTACCCTGGTGTTACTTAGCAGCCTGTAAATGCTAAACAAAGCAGCCCAGGAAGGCAGCTCTTGTGTCTCGAGTGACTGTAACTTGGCTCGGACTCGGCACCATCCTTCCAGTTTCCTCTGCTCTCACCGGGAATCAGCCCGTCTGTTCTGTGCAGGCTGGGTATGAACTAGCCCTGAGCTGCACCTGGGTAGCCCAAACCTGAGTGTAAACCCTCAGACGCTGGCTAGTTTTTGTTCCTCATGGCTGCTCCTGCAGTGAAGCATAGCAAGGCAAAACCTGGCTGTACTTTCTTCCTTCTTCCTTTTCCACATTATTTGGATGTTTGCAGCTTCACCACACTTTCTGCTGCAGGGACAGGAGTCCACTCTTTGCTCACTCATCACCTGCTCTCCTTTCAAGAGTATCCTGATGTTGCCTGCCATTTCATACATGGCTTGACATTCTTTTGCTGCTGGTATCAATGTTGCCCCCCTTTCATTTGGCTGTTGCTGTACCTTGTTACAGGCACAAGTACTGATTTCAGACGCCCTTTCTGCTTTTCAGCCTTCCTTTTTTACTCTGGCCTGAATTCATCCACCTGACTTTGTCTGCTGCTCTTCTGTGGTGTGAGGGTGGTTAGGAGGCACAAAGCAAGGTTCTTTCACTGCAGGATCTGACAAAATCTTCCTTCTTATTCCCAGTAATGAAAGTGGCTGTGATTCTTGTGCTTCCTCACTCCTTTCCTCATCTGCTCACAGTTAAGACCTGGTAGCAGCCAGCTGGCAATCCACAGAATCCATCATTTCTATAAAGCCACTAAGGATCTGCCTTTCAGCTAAGCAAGGGATTTGTACTGGACCTTGTGGCTGCCACAATCTGATCATTGTTAATTATGGCTTGAGAATCTGTAAACTGAAATTGAAATGGCACCCTTGCTTCTCACACAGAAGTGTCTGGGGTCCCTCAGCATCTCAGTTTGGCTCAGGAAGGCACAGTTGAAGCCAGGATCCCAGTGGTCCTCACATGCTGTGTTATGGTTCACATTGCAGAGAGGTCTTGACCTGCACAAACCGGGCTCCCTCTGACTGGGACTAAAGCAGAAGTGCTGGGGAGGAATGCCCAGTGCACTCTGGCACAGACAGCCCGTGTGTACCACACTAACTTACAGAAAATCCCCTGGAACATGCCAAAACTGGTCATTGTGTCCTCAGCACTGGTTGTTTCACTCAGATCTGCTCCTTTCAGGCTGCCCTGCTGAAGCAGACACAGCCCCAGCGTGCCAGAACCTCTTGCAGTACAGCCTGAGAGCTTAAAGCTCGTTTCTGATAGTACGTGTGATTTTGGTTTTGCTCCACTATTTTTCCACAGTTACTACTCCAACCCTGCAGAAATATCCTTTCCTTGGAGGAATCCCATGCATTTCTTTCTAGTCTGAAGCCGAATTTGATGCTGGAAGACTTGAGCTGAAATGAGTGCTCAAGGCTGGAGAAGTGTGCCCAGGAGCTGCAATGCTTGAGCCCGCAGTGTTTAATCCCAGCTCCATTCCTGTATCCATGGCTTTGTTTGTCCAGCACTGTCTGTCACCTTGGCACACGTGGGGATGTGCTGTTTCTGGGACCAGTCCCAGCTGTACTGACCCAGGGGGCCTCTGTCTGTCTTGCAGTTTTTGTCTTGTAATACAACTGTGCTTCTACACTCACTCCTTCTCCATTCTTTGCTTTGTTATTAATTAGTAGTGGTGATGAGTGTTCCAGGTTAATTGTACGCCATTACTTATTGCTACTGAATGTTTATCATCACCACTGTACATGGCCCAGAAGACAGAGTAGGAGCCTCACCTGATTTCTGTGTAGTGTTGTGTGAAATCAATATCAGCTCCTGGTAGCACAAAACAGCATCTCAACAGGCTGCTTTGGAGGGGGCCATGTGTCCTAGTTCATTGCATGCTGAATCCTAGAGATACTAGAAAGTTCACAGATTGATTTCTTTCTCTAAGAAAGCTTTGATGCACAGCAAGGCTTAGGGATGATTCCCAGGGGGTGGAAAAGCAGTTTGCCTCCTGCCACCTTACTCGAGATTCATCTGGAGCCAGTCTCCATCAAGTCTGAGCTCCTCCTGCAGCAACCGTGCACTCCACAGACCCTGAAAGGTTTGCAGGACTGCAACCTCAGCGGGGTTTTGTCAGAATACACTCTTTTTCATATGGAAACCTGATTTCTAGCAAACAGCCCTTTCCAGCTCTCTGGGACTCTCTAATGTCTTTGTGTTCTCTGGTGCAGCAGCACTTGCCACTCTTGCTCTCCAAGCTGTTCATTTGCACTAGATGCCACGTTTCTCTGTGGTACCAGTAGAGGAAAACCGTAGAGGCACCAGTAAGCCTGAGCTGGGTCTCCCAGCATTTGTGTGAGGAACTCGTACAGGAGTAAATTAGGGTTTGAAAGGAGATAATTGGATCTTTCTCCCATTGCGAAGCTGACCCAGGCGGCTTTTGAAATGTGATCTCAGCTGCGAACTGCTCAGCAAAGCCCTGGAGGCGAAAACGTTTATTAGGAAAAGTTTAGCTGCTGGAATCCCTCGGTGGGGCAACGGGCGGCAGTTTCACACAGCGCAGCTCTGGCAGCACCTCCGTGCCACAACACAGCCTGACTGCGAGCCAGGGCACGGGAGCCGCTCGCCGGGGCTCCGGCCACACCTTCCCCGACGCCTCGCAAAGGCTTCGCGTGTCTCTGCCACAGCCCGGAGGAGTCGGAGCTGTTGGCACCTCTGTATCGCGTTCCCCGGGGCAGCCCCAGCCTCGCAGCTCACACCGGGCTCACTGCGAGGACACACCTCAGTGGCTGGCATCCAGAAGGTGGCCTGGGATCTCAGTGAGGAGTCCCAGACCTTACTGTACACAACAGCCCTGGGCGTAGGTCCTGCAGAAAGACCTTTCATGTCCCAGTTTGGTAGTTAGGAGAAGAAAGGCTGCCGGAGCTCCCGTGTTTGCTTTCCAGCAGTGATGCAGGGCTGCCTGAATGCCCTCATTGTACCAAGTGTGTAGCACACAGATGGAATTCAAACCAGCTCAGTTCTCATTAATTGCATGGGTGTAGCTGCTGTTCATGATCAGCTTTTGTCACCGGTGCTGTGCATGTTCATTATGAGACGTCAGGACACTATGGGTGCTACTGATAGGACATGGGGAAACAGTTTCAAACTGACAGAGGGGGGGAGATTGGGTATTGGGAAGAAATTGTTTGGTGTGAGGGTGGTGAGAGCCTGGCCCAGGGTGCCCAGAGAAGCTGTGGCTGCCCCTCCCTGGCAGTGTTGAAGGCCAGGTTGGATGGGGCTTGGAGCAACCTGGTGTGGTGGGAGGTGTCCCTGCCCATGGCAGGGGGTGGCACTGGGCGAGCTTTAAGGTCCCTCCCAACCCAAACCAGTCTGGGATTTGATGACTCATGAATCTTTCAGGTCAGAAGCCCTTTTAGGAAAGGGCAATTATCTGTTAACTCTTAAACTATCACTGACAGTACAGAGGGAATGTTTCTAAAGGATGGGCAGCTTCAGATTTGAGAATTACCCATGACACACCTTGCAACAGGGTTGCCTCAAGTCCTCAATAAAAGAAAAGAAAATAAATACGAGGCTGTTGCACAGCTGCACTTTCCACAAGGAAAGGTGCAATGTCCTGGTGAGGCAGTTTGCCTTGAAACACGCTCGAAAGCTTTCCTTGGTTCTGACCCTGCCTGTCTTCACAGCTATCTCCACTGCTGCCAAGACATTGTCCTCAGCAAAGGCAACCTGGAAAGCTGGGGCTTCAGCATCGTGGGAGGCTTTGAGGAAAGCAAAGGAAATCAGCCCTTCTTCATCAAAACCATCGTGCCCGGGACTCCGGCCTTCCGGGACAGGAAGCTGAAGTATGTGGGGTTTGTGTTACTGGTACTTGTGTCGGTGTGCACCTCCTCACTGAGGGGCTGCCCCTCACCTCTGAACCAGCTGAGCTAAACCTTAGTGACTTCTAGTTCTTAGACACTCATTTATGCAGGTAATGCTGTTACCAAAGCTGTAACTAACTAAATCCTCTATTGATGAGTGCTTTGGTTTCTCTATAAAGGTGCAACTAAAAGGAATTAACAGTTAAAACCTTTACAGTGTAAAGTGTAATTAATTAAAGTAGAAAGGGAACATCTGAGTGGCACCTTGAGGTTCCAGAGTATAAAAATCTCCTGGATTAGGAAAAGCATCCCGGTGAAAGCAACAACAGGCCTCTGTGCAGGAAAATTAAACCGAGTGTTGCCGAGCTGTTCGTCGGTGACAGCCGTGAGTGGAGAGAACAGCAGTGCTGCAGGACCCCACAGCTTTGCTCCTCAAAAATGGTGTGAAAAACTAGAGCTGGCTCAGAGCCATGGTGGGAGGGCTGGGGTGAGCTGGGTTCCTGGCTGACTCCCATGCCCAGGGCAGTGTTGTGCTTTCCCCATCAGCCACGGGGAAGGGAGCTGGTGAATGGTACAAGCACTTGGAAATTGCTTCAACAAAGAGTTGATGCTCTTGGCTCAGGGTGGGCTGGATGACCTTGGGGGTCCCAGGGTGCAGTGGTAACAATAATTAAGCACTTTTCCTGTCTTCTGATTAGGTGTGGAGATGAAATAGTGGCAGTAAACGGAGTGCCAGCGATAGGAATGAGCAACTCAGAACTGATCCCGATGCTGAAGGAGCAGAGGAACAAAGTCACACTCACTGTGGTGTCCTGGCCAGGAAGCCTCGTGTGAGAGCTCAAACAAAACCCCCACCACTTTCAGGTGTCAGATGTGGCCCCCACACAAAGCTGACTGCGGGATAGATAAACCAAGGGAATGCTGAACTCCTGCTACACGGAGCAGTGCCATGGAAAACTTCAAGTTTCCTTTTTGGAGGAAACCTTTCTTTTCTGGGCTGAGATAATCACCAAAGCTGGATTCAAAGTAACAGTTAATCCCAACAATTGTTGTGGGATCCTGGGTTCCTCAAAGCTCTGTAGAAACAGTGTTGTAGGGAAAGCTCTTTCCAGTGCTTCTCTGCAACTCGTCTTTGAGGTGCTTTCCTCAGCTTTAGAGCTCTGCTTTCCATTTAAGATTTTGAACAGGTTAAAATAGACCCGAGTGCCCCATTTCCCTGCTACTCTAATACTGTTCTGCTGCTGCTCTCCACCTGCCCTTCTTGGACATAGAGCCATTTTATAGGTGTTTCTAAAAGCCTCTAATGCACCTGTAAGGATGTGGACCCAATTAAGCAGTTCCTCTAGTCCCAGTCTTGATAGGCCCAGGTTACTGAAACCTAATGAATGTGTTTTATACATTAAAAATCAATTGCAACTCTCAGCTGAGGGCTGCTGAGTTGATATCGCAGAGCTATGGGGACTTGGGTGAAGGTCCTGTCCCAGGGCAGCTGCTGTGGAGCTTGATGTTGCGTACAAACACCCTGTAGTTGGTGAGAGGTTTCCCAGCCTTGAGGAGCACCCATGAGAGGTGTCCCAGCTCATGGGGAAATCAACACCAGCTGCTTTGCAGGGAGAGCTCAAATCTGCCATAGTTCTGGAATGATGCAGTTGGTTTGTAGTCAAATCACATGTGATGAAAAAGAATTACTGGTTTCCCAGTGCTGAGAGGCAGAGCTGAGCCCTGACAATTGGGCACAGCTCTGGTCACATCCCTCCTGCAGCTGGAGCAAACCAGCAGTGCACTGGGTCAGGGTAAGCAGAGCTGGGTGCTGGCTGCCTCTGCCACACCACACTGGCTGCAGGAACTGAGTTAAAACTTAGACTAAGAGACCTGCAGCCAAGGTGGGTTGGCTGGACCTGTGGCACCTTGCTAAGTTCCTACCTGGAAATGCCCCATGAAGCAATTCCCTCCTTTCTCAGGTTTTTAATCAGCAGTAGAAATGATAGATCTTCCTCAAACCAGGTTACATTGAGGGAGATCTTCCCTCTCCTCCTGGGGCCAAGCTCAGGCCATGAGAACCAAAGGAGCTTTTTTCCCCTGTAACAATGCTAATTCCTTGGTGTAGCAAACTGAGTGCAGGTAAGTGCCCATCCCTGGCTGCAGCAGAGATTTTCTTAGGGCTGGCTACTTGGTGATGAGCTCTTCTGCAGAATTGCTCCTGCTTGATGACTTTGTTGTTTACATACAGCAGGACTTCACTTCCCTTGGCTGCTCAGGGAGCAGGGGCTGCTCCCACAGCCTGTGCTACAGCAAGAGCTTCAGATCTGACCAAAGCCTCCCTGGCCTCTTTGGGTGGTAAATTCCACTGGGGACTTTGACTGCACAAACTGTGTGGCCAGCCAGGCTCTGGGACCTTGTTTTTCATGTTGTTCCTACTGAACACTGACAGCAAAATAACTGAAAAGTCAGAAAGGTGGAAAATGACTTGCTGGACCTCCATCTGACACCAAGGAACAGAGAAACCTGAAGCAATTTTTGTGTCTTTCCAATCAATGATGTGCAGAATCCGTGCCTGGCACAAACAGTAAATAGTTATGTAGACAGAGGGAGATTTCTATGTAGCAGTAAGTACCAAATGTTGCTTGTATAAAGCACAGCAGGACAAAGCTGTGGAGCTGGTGGTCAGACAGCTGAAGAGGATGCTGCAGGAGGCAGCACGGTTTTTACTATTCCTCCATCTTGTTTCAAGGTGCCTTCAACTTCACCAAAATGTCCCAGTAACTGAAGTATTGTTTCCAGGATCAGCTTGTTAATAAATGTTGAATTTGTTTTGATGCCTTTATAAATTATTGTAATATTACTGAAAAACATGATCATGGGTGTTTTTTTTAACCCTCCCTTCCCCTGTCTGAGCTAACACCCCCAGAACACCTCACCTCAGCACCAGACACTTCTCCAAGAACCTGGCAGGCAGCAGTGCAATTGTCCCCTGCCCCTCTCAGGACAGGGGTGGGACTGTGCTGAAATGGCCATGACTGGGGAGAAAAACCTGAATCGAGGTCACTCCCACCCCCCAGTCATGCCCCTGCTCCTGGCTGCAGCCCACCAGTGCTGTGGGGCTCAGAACTGCCTGAGAAGCTAACTCAGGGAGTAACTAAGGCTTTATTTAACCAGGCTTAACTCCCTGGTGCAGCTTGCTCACAGTGCAGCAGCTCTGAGGCAAGGCTGGGGCTGCTGTTGTTGCTCTCAGAGGAATTGTGTGTCCTGGCTGGGTGAGTTTGGTTTGAGTTCTACCACTGCAGCACAGAACATCCCTGACTGAACAGCAGCGCCTGCTGCTCTGGGAAAGAGACATCATTGCCATTAACTACACACTCTACAACTGTACAGAAGTTTGCCTCTCTCCTCCTCAGTGCTGTGCCTGTTTTGTACTGCCAGGAGCTGACTGATGCACTGGGTTCCCCCAGGCTGCTGTACACCTCTCCACATTAAGCTGCTACTTGCATAGTAAGACTCATGCAAGTGTGCAGCTCTGGCTGTACAGTTCACCCTCTCAGCACTACTCAGCCCCTGGGGCATCCATGGGTTGCTCAGCTCCAGCTTGGGGCTGGTACAAATCCTGATGCCAGCAGCCTCACAGCCAGCCTCTTCTCAGAGTTGTTCATGACAGGGAACATGACCATGAAACCTGCAGCAGTTCCCTGATTTCCACACACCCACCTTTAGACTTCTCTAACAGATTAAAGGCAAACCTTTCCCCTCTATTTATTTCATTAAAATAAAACCATTTCAAACTATTTCCCTTAAAGTCATGACTGCCTCTGGCAGTGTAAACCTGCTACCACCACTGAAGGACTGGGGCCAGCTGTAAAAACATCCACAGAACACCAGAGGAAGCCGCAGCACTGACTTGTCTGTACACGCTTCCCCATCCTCACACCTCCAGCACCAAGCTCAGGTGCAGAGGGATGCAGACAGGATGTGATCAGCATTAATTAAGCCCATTCACAGGCTCCTGCCACCTTCACAAACAGAGCCAGAGACTGCGGGGAGTGGATGGACCCATGGAGAGGCACCACACCCCCACAGCCTGTAGAAGTGGCAGCAGTAGTTCTGACAGGGGGCAAACCCCAGACTCACCTTAGTGTAAAATCTACTGCCAGCGTTTTACCCTGATTTAAGACGGGCAAAAAGCAGCTCAGACCAGTGCCAGCTGCTCCAGTGACTTCTGATTCATGTGTTGGGAAAAAACCCCAACCAGATTTCATGATTAGAGAAGACAGGCTCTGTATGGGGGCATGGGGAGGGATGCGCAGCCCCTCTCCCACTAGACACTCCCATGGTGCTCTGGAAGCCAGGGGTGGGCACGTTTGCCACTCTGTGGTTCCAGAGGACACAACCCGAGAACTCCTGAACCCTTCTCACCAGTTTTGTTTTGATTTCTCCTCCACCCACACTGTGCCACAACTGGATAAGGGCAAGTTCACCCCGACTTCCTGATGCTGTTGGGTTGTAGGCGTCACACAACACTCAGACTTGCAAGATTACAGTACAAACAAAAATACCTAACATTTCAGAACCATCTTATTTTAGGGCAAAGATTCACAACAATTTTAAATAAGTCCAAGTAGTGGAAGATACTAAAAAAAAAAAAAGGTTAGTCAAAATTAAATAAAGAAAAACTCATGCTCTTACTATGGGTCTTCCGTTGTTTTCCCACTCAGAGGTGCCACATATGGTAGAACTCATTTTGCAATGGATTAAAAAAATAAAACTGGATTTGACATCTTTGCACACCCTGTGCAACACCCAGGACAGCTTCCCTGAAGCCAGTGGGGTAGGATACAACCTGGTGTAATGCTGTGAGAGTTTTTGTCACTGTACAGTGAAACCTGGCAGTGCTCAGCATGTGTATGATGGAGGCCTTGGAAAAAGGAGAAAGAACTGTGTTTAACTGGTGTTCTGGCCGTTTGGGAGTGGGGGTAGGTGGGCAGGTAGACTCCCATTTTTTCCCCCCCTTTGGAATTAAAGGTTGGACTTGATGACCCTGGAGGTCCCTTCCAACCATAATGATTCTATGATTCTATGAAGCCATCAGACCAACGCAGGACCTTGTGACCCACCAGGAAAAGCAGCTGCTCCTCACGTGCTGCCTGGCCGGCCATGGAGAAATCAGAAGACATTTTTGTAGCTATAAAGAAATTTATTTGGGGATGAGACTTTTCACTACTAGAAGCCAGACTCTAAGCTGGCCCTCAGGATCTAAATCACACTTTTTCTTTGGACAATAAATTTCAAGTCGCGCTTACTGTCCTAGTTCTCAAAAAAAGGAATGATGATGACAAAAAATAAACAAAAAACTATTACCTAACTGCGTTCGTTAGTTTCAGCTGAAGCCATCTTCCATCAGAAACCATAGGATCTGATACCCCAAAGTTCTCCCTAGGGATGTAGATGAGTAGAGTAGCTCAGTGCTTTGTGTACTAGAACTGCTGGATTTTGTCTCGTATCA
>VZRW01003228.1:289657-313749 GCA_013398125.1 Aegotheles bennettii | reverse complement strand
AAAAAAAAAAAAAAAAAGTTTAACTGCATGTGCAGCCTCAGCTCTCCAACCACTGCCACGCACCCACTGCTCGCCCAGAGTCAGCCTCTCCTCCCCCAGAAAAAATCAAATACGAGGAAAAAAAATAATCAACCCCCTCCCCCCCAAAGGAAACATCACCAAAGCCACGCTGGTTCAAAAGGAGCGAGTTCCTCCTGAGGGCTGGCGGTGGTTACTCCTGGGTTACTCCTGGCTTACTCCTTGGCATCCTGTTCCTCTCCCTCCTGGGCACCATCTTCGCTGGCCTCCTTCTCCTCTTTGCTCCGCTTGTTCTTTTTGTGCTTGTGGCGCCGATGGCTCTCCCCCTCCTCACTCTCGTGTTGTTTGCTGTGGTGGGGAAGGAAGGGCAGGAGAATTTACCCCGGAGCCTGCACCAGCACAGCTCCACCACGGAGCAGAGCCCAGCAGAGCCTGCACCTGGACAGAGCGCTTTGATCTGGGACCGCCAGGAGATGGATGAGAAGAGCTGAGGGCCCAGTGGTGCCACTGAAGGCTTCAGTGTGTTTATCTGGGCTGATCTGACCATCACACATGGCTGGGCTGAGGGCAGGTTCTGCAAACCACTGGAGGTGGCTGCTTCACACCCCACACTGCGTCAGCACGCGGGCCGGGCAGGCAGCTCCCCCACAGCCTGCTGCCAGAATCACTCTGGGATAGGTTTCATAAGTGTCCTTCCCACTCCTAAGGGAGCTCCAACAGTTTTGACACATCTCAAGCCTCAAAGTGAAGCTCTGAGGCTGCTGAGAGAAAGAAAAGTCTTAAATCTGAGAGGGGTTTGAAACTTTGACTGCTCTGAACATCTCAGGGAAACCCCTGGACTAGAGGCAACAAAGGGCTCAGTGTAGCTACAGAAACAAGCTCATCCAGTGCCACCCCTGCCATGGGCAGGGACACCTCCCACCCCACCAGGCTGCTCCAAGACCCATCCAACCTGGCCTTGGACACTGCCAGGGAGGGGCAGCCACAGCTTCTCTGGGCACCCTGGGCCAGGCTCTCCCCACCCTCACACCAAACAATTTCTCCCTCCCATCCCATCTCCATCTCCCCTCTGGCAGTTGGAACCCGTTCCCCCTCGTCCCATCACTCCCTGCCCTTGGCACAGGTCCCTCTCCAGCTTTCCTGCAGGGTGGGTTTCCTTGTGGGATGCAGATCCTGCTTCTACTGCTCACTCAAACAACCTGGCACTTCACTGGCTTTGTGCTGTACAACTCCTCAGCCAGAGCTGTATTCCAGGTGCAGCTGGAGAGCTGTGGACATTGCTATAGGATTTCTGTGACAGTCTCTAGAGCTGACTGTGGCGTGAGGGTGACAGAATTATATATAAGAGGACAGGAAAAGGCAGAATGAATTTCTCACAGGAAGATGTATGGTCACACAGTCCAGACACCCAGCTCTGTGAGTGGGGACAGTCAGCTGTGAACACCAGTGCTTACCACAGCTGAGACACCAGTTTAGCAGCAGAGACACCCAACTGGCTGAACCACAGAAGCTCTGGCTGAAAAGCTCCCGGCTTTGAGTAATTTTCTGACTTGTTTAATAAATGGTTTCATAATCATTAAAATGAAAAAGAGAACAAAAAATAAAAGGCTGCTGCCTCTCCTCAGCACATGCCCAGCCATCTCTGGCCAGCAGCAGTGGCTTATGCTGGAACAACATGACTGTCCTCTAATATTCAAACCAGCGTCAGCGATTTCCTTCAGACTGGTCACTGTGCAGTGAACTGGGAAGGACAAGGAAACCCTTTCATCTTCCTGCAAACGCCTTCCACAGGCTCCAAAGTGGAAGTGCCTCAAGCAGGGACTCCGCTGTGCACTCAAAGTGGCCTGAACCAGAAAGTATTTCTCCGTTTGTGGACACTTCCCACCCTACCAGTCTGAGCAAGACAGAGCACCCACGTGTGGTTTAAGGAGCAGAGGAAAAGCCCCCTCATTTCCACCCCCCGTGCTAGCCCAGCTCTGTACATTGAGCTCTGGAGCAGATTCTGACACTGCTCTGGTGAATTCTGTCCTGTTCATGCACTCATGTGTCTAACACTGGACTTCAATTCCGAGTAGATTAAGCTGAGAAATAACCCTTAAAGGCATTGGCTTCTTAGTCTGGTATCGGTTCAGCTTCCATTTGTTTTGTATTCCATTTTGATTATGGCCCTGGCCTTTCTTCCCACGACTTTGTTTCCAGCTCTCCAGCAACCAGTCCTCTCTTGAAAGCTTCTTCATCTCCTTAAGGATGAGAACAGCCTTTTGCCTCCAGCCACTATGTAGGAGTTTTTCTGATACCAATTTCCAAACAAAGGTAATTACCTACAGTTGAATTTCATCTAAAAGAAGGAAGTAGAAGCACAAAAAACCCAATCAAGTCTGCTCAAGTCATTGCCAGGATGTAAACTGCCTCAGCAACGGAGCATTGGCTCAGATCAGAGGCCAGACCTGTTACTTCACTAGCAGAATGCTCTCACAGGGAGATCATCTGTGGCAAATAACATTTTCCCCAGAAAGCTGCAATTTCAGGACATCCTGCTCTGCTCCAGAAGTGTTTCACCTTTGTCCAGATCACCACCAACCCCACTAGAGAGGCACTGGGCAGAAAGCTCTGCTCATGTGGTGCTCAGCCTCTGGCTCCAAGAGGAAATTTCAGATTACAGGCTGAAACAAGCTCTGCTCTGCTGCATAAGGACACATAATACTGAAAGCTGATGCTTCTGTTACGGCTTTGCATGTTGCTGTGTGTGTACCTTTTTCACAGTGGGAGCTACACTGTTCTGTGTGATGTTTAGCACAGGTTAACCTCACCTCTGTCAATCAGTGCTGCGATTCTGCTGGCAGTGACTCAGCATCCCGCCAGCTGCTTTACCGAGACCTTCCAGACACAGAGGACTCCTCTCCCTGTGACAGAGGAGCCTCCTGCCCAGGGACGTGCCTGAGAATGCTCTCCCTGCCTGGGTGTCGCATCTCAGGACATCTGCAGGTCACGGGAAGCCAGCGTGACCCGGGGCGATGGCTCACTCTGAGAACACCAAGCTGCTTCTCTGCAGCTAAGGTGTGTTCCCATCAACAGCCCTGTCCAACCCTGGCAGCTCTTACCGTCTTGATGATTTATGCTTGCTGCTGTCCTCCTTGTCCCTGTGCCTGCGCTCCCGGTGCCGATCCTCGCGCTCCCGGCTGCGGTCCCGGCTCCGGCGGTAGTCACGCTCGAAGTCGTAGCTGCGCTCTCGGCTGTAGTAGCGGTACCGCTCGTCATCGCTTGAGAAGAGAGAGGAGAAGTGAGGCAGAGGCACACACCACTTGTGGACCTGGAAGTCAGGAGCCACGTTTATAGGACTGCAGAACCCCATCCTCACCAACAGAATCTGTCGCCTCTTACTCTGTGGACAGGCTGAGGGATTCCTGCTGCTCCTGAAAACACCTGTAACAATAAAGCTGCTGCTGCTTATTGAACCCAAGCTCTGACCCAACACTAGTTTCTCACCACAGTGGAATAACTTTCTCTCTTTGCCTATTACAGAGCTCATTAGCCCAAACAGCTGAAGATCATGGTTTTCTTCTGGCCTCTCAAGGCAAAGGCTTTACAGAATCTGTTCTCTGCATTGGCCAAGGGAGCATCTCAGCAGTGGGCACGTGGCTGATGTCTCGGCACTTTTGACCTCACAATCCTTCCAGAGTATGTTCAAGACATCCAGCTGCCTTGTTCAGAACCAACAGACACGCTCCTCTTATCATTCTGCCTCCCCTGGTGCTGGATTTTTACCCCACAACACTACTGTGCCAGATAACCTGCAATTCTTTTGTGCAAGTTACACTAAAGGCATATTTTCAAAAGTTCAAAAACTCAAAATTGTGAGCGTAGCTGACATGGTCTTTCTGCCTACACCTGCTCAAGGCACCTCACTCAATCCACACACAGGAGTGGGCATGATGTATCCCAAAGTTCAGATACGTCCCACACTCCCCTCTACACCTCACAGCCCCTATTCCAACTCTGAAAGCCAAAATCTAAAGGGTTAACAAGTCCCACAGTGGGAAAAAATATTCAGACTCTGAGAGAAAGAAAGTGTGAAACATCACCCTAAAGCTCCTGGAAACAAGCTAGACAAATCAATGTCCAGGATCAATCATCTGGGAGTGCTCTGAAGGACTCCACGGAGCATGGCTATGGCCCTGCTTTGGCAGGCAGGATCTTGGAGGTCAGCATGCTTGGGAGCACCCAGCAATGCCAGCACTGTGCTCAGCAGCAGTGTGACCCTGCTCAGGAAGTGTGGGAGTCCCAGCTCTTCAAACTGCAGCCAGTTTGTCTTCTGCTCTGTTCCTCCCCCTCCCACCCAGAGCACCCACAAGCTTGGAAGGAAAACAAAAAGAGTTAAAATAAAAAAGGTTAGGGAAATGTTGCCCTGTTTGCTCAGCCCCTGGGCTGGGGAGTTCCCCAGCAGGCAGCACCCCTCTGCCAGGAATGCACATTCTCATCATGTTTTGGATGACTGCTGGTGTTTCTGAGACTGGAGCCTGTAAAACACCGACGCTGCCTGTGACAGAACAAAAAAGTGATGGGTTTAGGAAGAGTCCTTGCAGCCTAACCTTCACTTTAGCTCTCTAGATCAACACTGGAAGGCTGACAGCCTCCTTCCACAACTGCTCCCAGCCTTGCTGTCACCTGAGATCACATCAGTTCCCACCAAGGTGGTTGTCTCCAGGGCTGCTCACAGAAACGCCTGGATTTCCATTTCCATTTCCTGGCTGACTCCTGGCAAATGGCACTCCTTGCCCTGAAAGCCTCTGTAGGAGAGCTGAGCAAAGCACGGGTGGTTTTCCCTTTGATCTGACAGTTGCACTTCGAAGACAAGAAGGAGCTTCTAGAGCCAACATTTCGCACTGAGCTGTGACATACCTACTCAACAGAGAGGGGCTATTTCATTTACTGGCCTCACATTACAGGTGGGAGAGCAAGTGCAACTGGTTCTGCTGGATTTAAACAAAAAACAGACACAGGACATCAGCCAGTGACATTGGCTCCTGGTTTGTCCTCTACTATCCAAAGTAGCTCCTCCCCAGACACTTCAGAAGATTAAGCTTGTACAATCTATAATCCCACCCCGCAGCCAAATATCCCTTGAGGCCAGAGCTCACTCCTGGGGAGCTGTGAGCAGCAGCTGCTGAAGCCCAGCACTCACTTGTTGTATTCACTGGTGGTCGGAGTGCGGTCCCGGTCTCTCTCCCTCTCCCGTTCCCTCTCGCGCTCCCTGTCCCGCTCGCGCCTCGAGCCCGAGTACTCCCAGTGGCTGCTGCTGGAACTGCTCGTGCCTTTGTCCACCGTCGTCACCCAGGGTGTGTGGGATGTGGATATGGGTGGGTAGCTGATGAAACCTGAATCTGCAGCGAGAGAGCAGAATCCTTGTTCATCTGAAGCATTAACAGCATCCTCTCTGTCCCCCTTCCCAAAGACACCCTCTGGAGGTACAGCTGAATCCCAGAAGACAACAACAGCCCAGCTCCCTCCTCACTCTCCCTTTTTACTTTCAGCAGTTTGCTAAGAACTCAAGCCAGATGAGTTTAGGTAGCCCCAGGCTCTTGGCCACCCTTAGAAAGTCTCACTTCTCACCTTGCCTAAGGTGGCAGCCAGGGAGGGGCAGGGGCACTACCTCTTAATGAAGGATGTCACCTGATGAGCCCAGAGGCACCAGCACTTCCCCATCCAGACTTTAGCCTGCTGGGTCACATCCCAAAGCAGTGCCAGCTGCTGAAAAGCTGCACATAGGACAGTACCTGGGGCACTCTTTCCTCACACTACCCACTCCTCCAACCACCTCCTGCAGAGGAGACAGCCCAGTGCTGCCTGTGATCTGTCTGCTCAGCAGTGAGGAGGTGGCACTCCAGGTGCTGGTCACTAAGGAACTGGGAGAGAATATGGGAATTGCTGGCAGGGCTGCAACAGGGAAGTAAAGTTGCTGAAATCCTGGTGCTGCCTCTCTTCTTCCATTACAAAACAAAAGGAGCCAGATGTATGTGCCTGTGGGCAAGGAAGATGATAAAGTGGGGGAGGAGGGCATTCAGAAGCTCAGGAGAAGATGTGAGGCTGGGTTTTGATTGACCCTGAGGGTGGGGGAAGAGTGTGAGCAAGTTCATGTGCAAACTAGCACAAGAACATGCTGCTGAGGCACATGGGGAAGCTGCTCTGCTGCTGGGTGTCTGCACTGAACACAGTGACCCGAGGCTTAGCACAACTACAGATGCTGCAAAACACTCAGCTTTCCCAACACTTCCTGGTGCAGTCAAACTCTGCACGTGCACCTAGTGACTGGGATCATTTGGGACACAAAATCCTGAAGTTAAAGCAAGCGTGATGTCCATCAGCTTAAGGAAAGCCCAAACTATCAAATAACAGAGAACCAAGACTGCAGCAGTCTGGCTGTTTGCTATTTTCAGTGCTCACCTGCAGAGTTGTAGCCAAACGGAGGCGGCTGCCTGTTATTGTAGCTGGCTGGCTGGCTTTGGAGAGAGAAAAAGATTGAGTTACCAATGGCAGTGACCTCTCCCAGGTACGTCTGGGCTGCCACCTTACCCCATTTTTTCTGAACCCTGTGGAACACCCTCACAGGAAACCCACGGCTTCAGTGAATCCTTCACTTAGCACTACAGACCATCAGAAATGCCTACAAGCACAGTTGCTTTGCCACAGCTTCTGAAATTGCTGTATCTCAGCTGCTCGCCCTGCTTCACCCCTCCCCTTCTGTAAATCAGGCAGGGAAATAACTGGGAAAGAACCAATGCTTGCAAAGTACCTGGAGAACCTTTATAAAAACCATCTGGAGTAACATCGCATGCCATCAACTACTCTGCACTAGACCCAAGCACATGCCCAGATTTTATTGACTCCTTCCTGTGCTGTGGACATGACAAATCCAGGCAAACGCACAGGATTCCCTACAGACTCTGCTCTGCCCCCCACCCCCAATCCAAGGCCACACTAAGAACTACTGGCCCTGATTTCAGACCTGTCCTCCTCCCTTCCTCCCTACGGAGCAGCTGTACCAATGGCTCAGCCCAGGTGTGGTCTTACCCATCCAAGGTTGGAATAAGGAGAGCTGGTGGTGGTGCCAGAGGAGGCGGGAACAACCCTAGACACAGAAGGGTAAGTCATCACAAAGACCTCCCAGCTTGCCATGAGGGAACAAGACTTCGTTGCAGTTCAAAGCAGTTAAAGCATCTTTTTACTCTAAACAAGGCCCTGTTTGAAATGGAATCATTTTCCTTCGGGGTTGTATCTCCTACCTAAATTAAAACCTTACAGCTGTGTTAGTTCTGTAGGGGCATGGAAAAAAAATAAAGGAAGAGCTACCTTCTATTTTATTCATCTTAAACGTGAGATTCATTAAGGGGTAAACATTAACCCTTACAGTCCCATGGGAGACAGAAAAGTCTGGTTCTTGGGACACTACAGCAAAGGTTTTATTGCTCCATTGATTAAAATTAACTTTGTCTCTTACAAAGCACGTAACATAAAATTCACCTGGCTTTGTTTGTTTTTAAAGAAAGCCAATTTTCTGAGCACAGATACATTTAAATTTCATGAGAAGGCAGCACCAACAATGCAGAGGGAGCTGTCTGAAAGGTCTGACATTTTAAAAATGGGCCAAACACAAAACCTGTGAGAAGCTGTTACACAAAATCACAAGGCAGTATCTTCAAGAAAGCAGAATTAAGCAGGGGTTTATGAAGGCCACATAAGTCTTGGAAGCCAAAGTCCTCAACATTGACCAATCTGAAAGTGAGAAGGACACACTGACTGCTCGTAAGGGAGCTTCTTAAACTTGTATCCATAACTATAAGTAACCATTACTTTTATGGATAGTTTCCAATGCCAACAAGAAGAGATGAGCAATCCACTGGCTTGACTTTGCATAAAGATTCCTCTGTTTATCGGTAAACACAAAAAAAAAAGGAGCAAACTGTACTGATCAGAGTCACCTGACTAACTGCAGCTGCACTTACACTGAGCTAGCAGCTGCAGGTTCCTTTCCCAGTCAATGGAGATGGAGCCAGCAGTCAACAAAAGCATGGGACAACTCATCACATCTTACTGTGAGCACCTAAAATGGATGAGGAGAACCCCTCCCCAGGAGTGTGTCACTGCAAGAAGAGGTCACCCGAAGTCTCCAGCTCAGCTAGTGGAGATCTCTGCTGCAAACAAGTTGGGGGACATCTCTCACTCTTGGATTCTTCTTTTTTTTCCTTCTTTTCCTAAGATCTTCCAACAAAATGCAACACCCAGAGCATTTCAGTCACACCTGCTCACCAAGTGCAAGTACTTCAAAGTACTACTGTTGTAAGCACTAACTAATAGTGGTGGGTCATTATCATAATTAGCAGGTACTGTCCCTCATCTCCCTTTCCAACCCAGTTACCTGGAGTGGAAGTTCTTCGCCACCACCTGGTCATTCTGTCCACCTCACTCCTACCAAACAACTTTAATCTAAATGCACCTGACTAGCAACTGGGCACCGCAATATCTACCATCAAGACCAGTTTGCATCCAGTTTCACTACAACATAGTTCTTCCAAATCCAAGCTTACTATGAGCAGCCTCCTTCTAGTACAATGAAAACCAGCTCTGCAATATTACTGTACATAGAAAGGAGTATGGAAAGTGACATTTTAACAAACACAGGAATTTTCTCAGTCTGAGGGATAGCCCAAGCTCATGTAGGTTTTCCATCTAGGAAGCCCAGGGCAGAGCATGAATATAAAAGCACGGGCACAAAAGCTGTGAATCAAGTCCAACATGTCTGACACATAGTGAGGACAAGCACATCAAGTCCAAAGTGTTTGGGTGCAGACCTTTAGCAAGCACACGAATCAAGTACACTGAATAACACACAGGCAGTGGCCTGACTGCGTGTACGCGCCCACCATCAGCCCTGGATTTTCAGATGTAGGGCATCTGGTCAGAACTACCACTCCAAATGGGCTGCTAAACAAACAAGTACATTGGTTTTCCCTGGACTAGGCAAAATTTCCAGTAGAAAAAAAAACTACAGCTAGAAGAAACTCAGTTTTATAGTAGCTCCGAATTAGTGGGGTTTAATGCACAAGATTGGTTGTTGCATTTCTTTATTAGTATTCACCACCTCTCTACTGCACACCAGGGAGCAAAGGCTGCTGATGGAAATGGCATTTGTTCTGCTCAGTCTCACACTCCACATTCCTACACAAAGCACCCATTTGTCACTCAGACTTTTGCTGTGCAAGTGCCGTAACAAGAACTAAACCATTTCAAATCTAACTAAATGGCTTTTGCCATCTCAAGTTCTCCATTTCACTTTCTAGATTGGTCTTCAGAGACAAAACAAGATAGTATTAAAGAAGCCCTGCAGGTCATTATTTAGGTCCAGGATATAAGATAAGCAGCTGGAGTTCAACACTGCATTGGAGTTTATTAGCGTTAAATTAACTGTGCTCCAAAAGTGGGTCTTGGTGTCATCCTATCTCGTGGTACTTAATTCAAATGCTCAGATGGGGCCATCCGTGTGTTTGGAATCTCTTGTTACTAGGAGCGAGTTAACACCTACCTGGAATAGGACCGGGTGGTGGCAGACCTGTGGAAACAAACAAGCAAGCAAAACAAGTGAGGAGAACAGGTAAAGCATGTCACCTCTGCACCTCGGGCTGGACCTGAATGCACACCTCTGAATACTCCCAGCTGCTCTTACAGAATTGCTAATTCCAGCAACACTTGGAATTGGCCACAGCCAGGATCCTGAACTGAGCACCCTGCTCATCTGGCACAGCAGTTCCCATGTTCTTAGCTCCCTCCACAGATAAACAGGAACCTATTTCTTTACATTTATCAATAAAGCAAACACCCAGAGGAGCAGCTGGCCTTCGAGGAACAGCTGCCACTTTTCAAGTGTTCAAATGCTGAACAGGCTGATGGAGACCCTGAACAACGACTGGCCAGGTCTAAGGGTCTGACTGCTCAGCTGTGCCATAGCATTTAAGGATGAAACCTTTGGTTTGCTCCCAGCCCATGACTGGCTCCAAGCCTAAGCCTGCCTGATATTACTGTGTGAGCACATACCTGGAGGATGCAGGGGAGGTGGAACAGAAGTAACTGGAGGAGGAGGGTGGAGGAAGTGTGGTGGAGGTGGCCCAGCGAGTGGGGGAGGTGGAGGGCCTGCTGGTGGTGCAAACGGCTGTTGCTGAGGTGGTTGTTGGGGCTGTGATGGCTGCTGAGGTTGCTGTGGGGGTTGTGGCTTACTTCCGTGGTCTCCAAGGACCTTAGAAGGCAGAGGAAGGAGAAGAGAGCATTTTAATCTCTTTGGGCCTGCAGCCAGGACCTCACTGTGCTGGCATCAAGGGAGCATATCACCAAAACAGACAGCACTGGGATACTTGGGAAGACCAGGCTGTGCTATACCCAGGGGATAACATCTTCTGGGGAGGAAGGAAGGTTGATCAAAGCAATCCATGTGCTTAGCAAGGTATCTTCAGCATTATGAACACATTTTGTTCGTGGGAACTGAACACAGGCTTCAGATTAAAAGCTGCCACATTTGAAGGTGACACAGTAGTGCTTCCTTCTAATTTTTTTAACCCAATTTCTCTCTTCTGAGAGCAGCAGGAGGCCAAATTTTGCTCTAGGTGGTGCCCACATAGGTCAAAGGAAGACTGGATTCCCATCTGTCTGACAAAAGCAGGTCACATACCCACTACTGCTGAAGGAATGATCAACATGCAGAGACACCAGAATGACCTGGAAATACAGGTACCAAAGCCTGTAAGTGGGAGGAACAACAACCATTTCCCAACAAATTCCTTCTCTTAGGCAAACTCTTTTTTTGGCCATTGTTGGCAAAATTTGGAAAACTGACCACTAAAAAACCCAAAAAACAGACCACAAAACCATGTAAAAACAAACCAGGGAATTGTGTCTGGACAGGGGAAAGGTTCCATATTTGAGGTTTTTTTGGAGAGTTAAGGGTGGTTGGTAGGAGGAAGGTGGTTGAGAGAGAAGAGTTCTTGGGCAGATAGTCCTCAAACCTTACATATAGCACCCTCCTACCCAGAAGCCAACCAGAATATTATGGTCATACACTGGACATACACTGGACTGGTCTAATGGTTAGGAATATGATGGGATAAAGGTTGGACTTGATGACCCTGGAGGTCCCTTCCAACCATAATGATTCTATGATTCTATGACATGCAAAATCAAAACTGAGTCCACTTTTAAACCTCAGGCTTTTACTCCTTATTAGGGGACAAGATCCAGTAACACAGGCCCACCCTAAGCCTGAAGTCTGAGCTATACCTAATGATGCTTAGACTAAATGTTACTTCAAAGTAAAAAGAAACACAAGCCCCCAAGGAGAAGTCCTCCACTGCAGAACTGGAGATTCCAACCCAACAAACGGAGGGGAAGGGAATAATCCACAGAAGAGCCTCCCAGACACACACCCTGAGGAATGCTTTGGAGAGCTGATGAGAAAAGAAACTCGGGCCTCACCATTCAGATGGGAAGGCCAAGCTTTAAAGGATAATCCCTAGCTCCTAACAAGACCAAGCTTTTAACACAGAAATTAATTCAACTTGCAGACAGGAATGGCATACACACACGCCTCGACAGGGCTGATATACTACTGATATACTACCTACTTACTGCTTTGCAGACAGCAACTGTGCCACGGGAGGTCAGGAACACATAAACATTTGCTCAGGGTTCACCAGAAACACAATAAAATCCAGAATTTGTCAAGACTGTGCAAAACACTTACCTGAATTGGGTTTTCCTCAGAGGCATGCTTATCACGACGTCTTCCTTCTACTCTCCTAATTGTGCCTGCCTGGCCACCGATCACATCAATTGTCCCACCCAGCTTCCTGGTACAAAGCAGATGCATCTTTTTAGGCTCAAAGGCATTAGAAGGAGCAGTTTTCCTCACTATCAGACAGACTTCTCTCATATATTCTTTTCCACCCAAGAAAAATCTCTACAGGCAGTGCTCAAATTGGACAAGAGGTGAATTCACTTTTGAGCAATTTGAGCTCTGCTGGCAGGGGTGGGTCAGGTCTCTCTGAACACCCAGAAACACAATCCATAAATCACAACATACAGGTGTAATAACACAGGTTGCACTCTGGTTTAGAGCTGAAAACCTTTACTCACTCTCCAGATCTGAACAATTATTCCAGATCAAAAACCTCCTGAGATACACATAACAGCTGGAAACAAACCAGGCTGATTTGATGGCACTAAGGAGGGGGACAGAAAGTATAAAGTGCTTAAATGCAAACAGGCTAAATAGAGCTTTACAGCTAATACTTGAAGTATATAGCTGGTTCTCTCCTCAAACTAAATGGAAAGTTAGAATACAAGACTGATTTCTGCAAGACAGGTGTGGAAAGGTTGTAATGTCAATAAAGAAACACCCAGATCCCCAGGCTCTGGCTCTTCTGGTTTCACGTAGCTTTGTTTCTCTGAAGCTTTTGATAAAAAAGAAAACATCAACCTCATAAGGTCCAAGTGGTTTTCCCAGCAGAGGCTGCCAATCAAAATGACTCAATTGTTTTACTTTGTCCAGCCTTGTGGATCCACTCTCCCATTGGAGAAAATAACTAATTAGCATGCAGCACAGTGTAGTTCAGAAACCAATAGTGCCTCTAATCAGCTGCCAGACGTGTCATCCACTTCCACTTAAGGAGGCAAAGATTAACATTGTGGGAGTAAGAATAAGCCCAGTAAGCACAAACAGCCAGCAATGGAAGCCTTCAAAACTGAGGTATTTGCCTTGTTTTTCTACTCTCAGTGATGTGACCCTGCAGCTGGGATATAGGTTTCCCTCCCTGTGTAGCACTACACTGAGGATATCACGAAGGAGAGGTAAACAGGCAGGTAGGGGTTACACAACCCTCAGGAGAGCACTACTGGAGACAACAGTTAATGCATGACCAGAGTAGCTTTCTGTAAAGTTTAAAAGCTTCTTCTGTTCCAGGCTTGAGGAGATTCAGATATGGCCCAGGTGGATCCAAGCTGCCCCTATGAAGAACCCATCATCTTACCTGTTAGGAGGAGGCCCAGCCTTCATTCGTCCTCCCACCAGAGCCAAGAAATCTGTTTTGAATTCTGTTTTGATGATGTTGTTTTCCACTTCTTTTTCAGCATTTCCTGTCCTTCCCTGCTGAACCTATGTATAACACATGGTTTTAATGCCCTTACTTTCAACTGAGTGTAGCATCAGATTGACCCTCAGCAAAGGAAAAGTGCTCCCTTGAGGAACAAACAAGCAACAAGCAACCTATTCTTCAGTTAAGGTGGAAGACATTTCTGTAAACCAGTTTGCTATCCCAGCCTCGTTAGAAGTCCATAAGTTTAATAACCTTGTATCCTTTTTCATGTAGTCCTTAAGTCAAAACTGGAAATAGCAATACTTGTATTGACTCTTTGGCTGAAGTTCTGAATAACAGCTGTTGGCCACCTGATGGACTGCTCCAAAGGTGGATGGCCAAGGCAATCTCCAAACACAAAACTGCAACAGTCAACAGCAACAAGCAAAACAATCACAGATGTCCAGCTCCCCTCTCGGCACCTCTCACACCCACGGGATCTTCCAACCAGACACCCCTATAGCCAGGTAGCCTCCAAGTCAACTGGAAATTCAGTCAAGTCTTGCTACTGTAGTGGTTTAAACCTGCCAGGAAGCTGGAACTGTTTGTTTCATAGAGAAAAGATTTTTAGTGGAGAAATTTGATCTTTAAAGATACATTTTTGTATTTCTCAGCACCGAGAGGAGCACAGAACAGTTAGGTATTAAGGTATCTTCTGCTCTTATCTCTCATCTCTGATTACAAAAACAAGTCCCAGCTTTGTTGAAGCCATAGGCAGGAGTAACATGTCACCTACCGTGATCTTATTCTCAGTGCTGATGGGAGGAGCAGGATCCAGCCCAAGCTGAAGCCGTCGCTGCTTTTCACAATAAGCTTTCCATGTTTCTTCATTGAATCCATAATTAAAGTAATCAGAAAGATCAGCACCTGACAAAGGGAGCACAAGTTGACATAGGGATTCTAGCAGACCTGCATTCTCAAATTGTCCTTTAACTGCTTAAATAAAGTTTAAAAACCCAAAAGCCTTCTAGAAAGCACAGCTTACTCTCAATTTCATTCTGTCAGAAAGCCACTGGGTGCTGCAGTGGAGACGGCTGCATCTTTTGGTGGGAGGGGGACTGCAGCCTGACCAGCAATGGGACCATTTGGGACACAGATCACAGCACGTGTGCAGGGTATTAGAAGGGATGCTTGCAACCACCTATTCACCAAGTGCATTTTTTCAGACTGGTTTCTTGAAATTGTCCAAACGAGCTGAGTGCTAGGAAGAGCACAAAACAACGGTTCCAGCTACCAGCACAAAAATGAGATGGTGCCAGAGGACCTTTTTCTTGGCACATCTAAGCCAACATGTTCCACTCCTGACCATCAATGCCTTTGCTGTTTTGAGAAGATTCTGGGACTCACCCATTTCATGAAACCAGACTCAATTGGAAGTTTTTTATTGACACACCTCAGACTACACAAACAATTACAGTCATGAACCTAACTACAGCCTTCCAAGACTGTTATCTTCACTTCTGTGAAATGTGCCAATTCAGCATGCCCACTTCTGAGCCAGAGAGGTGGCCACAAACCGCTTGCCAAGAAAATGCAGATGCAGAGTAACAATCATAAGTGCTCTGTAAGGCACACCTTACAGCAGGAACCATCACAAAGCCTCTCTCAGCCTGGCTGCAGTGTCCCTCAAACATCCCCCTTACAAAGCTATTCCTAGACAAACCAATTCTAAAACTTGGAGCTGATAAATAAGGGCTAAGCAAAATACTGTGACATGCTGAGCTTGGATTTGCAGAGCATGGTTTAAGTTTATCTTCTCTGTAGGCCACTCTTCCTGTTGTACCACCCAAACACGCAAATTTTACCAGACTCAGCAACATGCCATTTACATATCTATTTTATCAGCTTATATTTCAGCCCTCTATCAGTTCTTCCACTTGGTATTTCTTCTTCCTCTCACTCACTTAAAGAGACACCAACCTGCTGAACAATTAACTGTAAAGGGTATAAACCTGAACAGCTGTTGAGTAACAAGCTATTTGCCATCCAAAATAAACTTCCAGGCCACACCTCTGCAGACATTGTCCCTCTGTTCAGCACTGTTTGAGGCTACCTGGCTTCATTTTGGAAGGGATCTCAGCAAGACCACAATGATTTCCAGGCTTTATCTCTGAACTTCACTTCATTGTTTTCCTTCTAACTTATTTTCTTCCTAGCCCCCTCTTTCTCACTTCACAATCGACAGGAAATCCCGTGCAGAAGAAAGGCTACGTTTGCTACTCTGTCTGTACAGCTCCTGTTCACCAGAGTGTGTCAGTGCTGGTTTGAGACCATCACACCTCGGTGTAGTTATTAGCACTGTTATGTACTCTGATGCTCTTCATTTCAGGTGGGCAAGAGATACAAAACCACGCCACAGTCAACCTTATAAAAGCATACTCACTTAGCATAGCATCATTTCTGAAAGATAAATAAAGTACAGGGGCTGGCAGGGAGAAGAATTATTCCTGAGAATAGAGGAAAGTGGATTTTTTGCTTCAGTTAACATTTCATCATAGCATGTTTTATGAGAGTGGCACAGGAAAAACCTGGATCTCTTTGGTTGCTTCTTTTACTTTTGCATCAGATTCAGATGAAAAACAGAAGTTTATTTGTAGCATCCCACACCTGTCCTGCACGAGTAGAAAATCTCCAAGCAGAAGTCTTCCCAGTACTAATCAGGAAGACAAAAGAAGCCATGCACATATCAAAACCTGCTGTGCAAAGTGCTCTTTGTCTGAACACAGTCTAGACAATATTGTCCAGAAGAATTAAGTGGGGACTGTTCACTCACAGTTATAGACCATGGGGCAGAATCTAGCAAAGAATTAGGTGATGCAGCTTTTATAAAAGAAGAATCCTAGACTTTCTTGTCAGAACAGACAGCATTGCCTTCCTTTTATTCAATTAGTATTGTACAGATATCAGTGCAATATTTTATGGAACTAGGGAATAAATAAAATAGAACAATAAAAAAAATAGTTTTTCCCCTTAGGGAAGCTAAAGTAATAAAGTAAACACAACCAAATTTTAGGGTGAAGCATGGCTTGATCAGTAAATGTCACTGATTGTCTAGACTGGCATCAGAGGCTGAGCAATATGTATTGTTCTGACTTCCCTGTTCCTTAGCAGCAATAAACGGACAGAAATTACATGTGACATTAAAGAGAGGCAACTGAAACTGCAAAAAATATTTACCACAAGAAACTGTGAGGCCCCACCTGGTTTCCTCCACGGTTTGTCTTCGAATGAATCTAAATCCACTTCTATAACAGGCAATCCATTTATATTCCCTGCGGCATCTAAGTCAATACCTTTGGGCTGCAACTTGGCTTTGGAGAGAGAGAAACCGTTACTACTTTTAATGCAATGCCTTTAATCCACTGATTTGCTGAGCAAATTACTCCAGTCAAAAATAAAGTGCTACTGTGAATTCACTGCTGGTTTTATAGCACGTAGGTAACCACAATCAACTTTTTAATAAAATTAACTTCAGTCGCTCTATAAAGAAACAGCTAGGGTACACAGCACTTGCAGTTGAACAGCAGAGAAGCAAATTGAACCCAGATTAGTGCTACAAACAGAGTAAATTATTAGAGCATGCATGAAATTTTCCCCAAATGATAAAAAATTATTTTTGTCCCCAGGCAAAATATTTATTTCTCCCTCCCAAGATACACACATTTTCTCATAACAAAAGACTTTTTTAGAATCAGTCTTAAGTAGACTGTGTCCTAACTGGAGTCAGCAAAAATCTGTTGGGTACAGATCTTCAAGGAGAATTTGTTCTATTTTCTCAGACAGAAGATAAGCCATTTGCATAAAGAAATTAATGGAAAGAAGTATATGAAGCCCATGAAAGGACAGTCTCCCATCTGAGGAAGGACAGAATCCAAGTTTCAATATACAGCATAAACTAAACTGAATGGTGGGGAAAATTTCACCTGCAGAAATATGCACGGCTGATACTCAAGGCCAGGGTTTGTTTCTTTTAGTATCTTACACTGCAAGTAGCTCAGTACACTGACCACAGAGTTGAAGTTCTTCTCCAAGCAATTTAGAATGTTTGGCCCCAGTGCAACAACACAGTTTAGAAATATTCTGGTTTTTTACTATAAAAGTTATAATCAGTGGGGGCTTTTTCTAGTTTAGATAGAATTATAATCAGAGTTATAATTAGAATTAAATCATTCCATTACACTCTGGGCCTTCAGACTGTCCTTGGAGCACTTATCTTTTAGGAAACGCACTCACTATTCCTACTTTAAATAAGGTGCACTAATTTTATATCCTTCCAAACAGAGACCAAGATTTGCAGCTGCTCCAGCTGTCCGTGCCAGATAAGTGAAATGTTGCAAAAGGTGAAGGATAAAAATAAGAGCAATACCTGAAGCAGATGCTCCATAGCCTCTACCCGTTTTTAAGTTTAGATTCATAGGAGTTCCCCTATATGGAAAAGAATCACTATGTTGGTAGTTGAACAAATTACTTGGTTGAAGATTTTAATGCAACATATATTCAAGCCCTGACATCCTTCAGAAGATGCTTAGTTCACCTGGGTTTATTCATGCCTCTATATGATTTTTAGTACCAGCTCTCAACAGTTCAGAAGTGAGATATTTCCCACATAAATTTCTCTAACTCTACAGAAACCCAGCAAACACACTGACACACCAGAGGATTGTCTTGGGCACAAGAGGAAAGGTTATCTCAAAGAGTGGTAGGTACCGTTCTGCCCAGAGATGCCCAGGGGCTGACTTAGTATTTAAATGGAACTGAACGACAAGGAAACCACAGCAGCACATAGATCACAGAACGAGGAGAGAAAGGTAGAGGAAGCAGACTTCAAAAAGGATGTCTGCAAAATCTAGTGAGCTGCTAACAGATGGAGCATTGCTGTTGAGAGTGATCCATCAGACAGAAACCACCTCTACAACAAGAGCAGGAAACTATCCATAAACCGGAAAAATCAGAAGATGCTGCAAAGCACACAAAGTCTTTTCCTTAAGAGGAAGGCTGCTAGCAACGAGCAAAACCACTGTATTATTATTTTTATTCTATGCAAATCAGGTAGAATTTTAAGTCAGTAACATAATTTCCTGGTTTGCAAACCCAGCCTCACCATTTCTGAATCATGAAAAAAAAATCAGACAGCTGAAAATTAGTAAATTCGTAGTTTATGCAAATTCTTATCAATACAGATTTTGGTTCTTGAAGTTTTCACAGATGATGAGTTAAACGTAACTTTCAGCCTTTGATTTTGCCCAATGAAGCACAGTAATTATTTGGTTAATTTTCCAACAGCAGACCCATGAATTATCACTCCTATTTTATAGATGGATTCTCCAACAAGCAATTGCAGGACAGAGCTGCTCATCTACTTCTTATCCCATTCCAGTGCTCTACCCATCACTCCCATGTCTCCTAGAAGACAGATCAGCTTTCAATCCCACTTCCAATCCCAATCAAGGTGCCAGAGCTACCCCAGATCACAAGTCAACACCCTACTCAGCAATACATACATGTATGATGGTGCTCCCGTTTTAATGTTGCCAATAGTAACTTTCACATCATCGTCATCACTGTCACTATCGCTGTCATCTTCGTCATCTTCACCGCTTGGAAGAGCCTAGCAACAAGAAAAGTGCACCAGAGCCCATTAATACAGAAAACTATCTTTATATTTTATTATTAATACAGAAAACTATCTTTATCTTTTATCTGTTGTATCTTTATATCTTCAGAGCACTGGGCCAGGCTGCCCAGAGAGGCTGTGGAGTCTCCTTCTCTGGAGACATTCAAACCCTGACTGGATGCATTCCTGTGTGAGCTGCTCTAGGTGGCCCTGCTCTGGCTGGCGAGTTGGACTGGATGAGCTTTCGAGGTCCCTTCCAACTCCTGACAGTCTGTGAAACTGATAAATTCCCCAGGACAGTAATCTTACATAGCTGGTATGGTGAAGGACTATTAGAAAGAATGATTCTGACAGAAAGACATAACCTTCTATTGCACTCCAAGGGTATACAAAGCTGGCTCTGGAGACAAAACCCACAGAAGTAACCAGCCTTCAACATGAATGGATAGGTGCCCACAAAGAAACTATGTCCTTTGAAAAAGTGACTCTACATAAGAACCAGGGTAAGATTTCTAAAAGTGGGGAAGGTTCAACTTGCTTCTAAGAATTTCATCATGTCCCACAGTTCCTTTCCTCTACTCTTTTTGAAAGACTGAGGGCTTCTCTGACACATCTCCTCCCCAGGCCCATGGTGAAAGTATAGAATCACAAATAAAAAGCACCAAAACACATTCACCAGGTTTCACCTAAGAACCCTTGAGCAAATACCCTCCCCATCACAACTTTTGTGGAAGCTGCTGAGGGGCTCAGCTTGGCTTATTTAGCACAATCGGTCCCAAAGTTGCTTAACTTTACGTAAGAACTCTATAGCTACCAGTTCTACTCCAGTGCAGCACCACTGCTGGGCCATAAAAGCAAAGGAAGGCTTCGAGATATCCAACAGTACAGTTTTGCAAGATGCACGAGCTGAATTAACACCTCATCACATCAAAAGGGTATGAGGAAGGTTTTCCTAACCCTCCCTCCTTTTCCACGGCACACAGCTTTGACAGAACTCTGTGTGAGCCCTCTTGACATACCACAGTGGCAGAGAATAAACCCATCAAAAAGCCTGGAGGAAGAGGGTGTGGAGAAGCAATCCCCCTCCTACTCTGTCAGCACTGAGCCACCACATTTCATTCCAAGAGGTCTGAGCCTGAATCAAAACTGACTCCCAGCACTTTGGGCTTTCTATCCCAGCGTTTCCCATATTTCACTGACTCGAGAAGTCATACTAAATATTGAGCTGGAGGTAACATCACGTTCTGCTTTCCCTGCTGGACTGCAGCAGGCCCTCATCTGCCTCTTCAGCAGACATGAGCAATACTCTGGGGCTCACTACACGAGGTAGGCTGAGAAGAAAAGCCTGTTGCTGCAGTTAGCATTGGGAATTGACTGTCAGGACACTCCTCCAGTACAAATGTAATGAATTCGGCAGCACTAGCATCTTCACACTTGTATCTTTTCATCCATGAGTATTGAGAAACACAAAAGTAACTCTCTCTACCATTTGCAGTGGAACACGTACGTGTTGTGACATCTCTCGGTCTTCATTGCCGCCAGGCCGGTTCTCCTGGGGAGCATCTTGCAAAGGATGAGAAGATTCTGCATGTCTAGTAAACATGAAAGATAAAAGAAAGTGGACAAGGCCAATCTAGAGGTTCACCCATAAACATTTCTAAAGCATTTCTCCAGGTGACTTTCATACAATGGCTTTATTCGTGTAGTGTGCTTATTCTGCTGGCACGTAGGTCAACTACATGACAAAAAAAAGCATTCATCCTTGCTTGGCTTTGCTTTATTTGGAAGGAATCAGTTTAGTGCTTCCAAAGAGCATCTGAGAGACAGCACGGCTGCCTCGCAAAACACCACTCAGCAGCTAACAGGCAAGTGGCAGCTACAATAGCTTTCAGCTTTGGTTCAGTACAATCACAACTGACAGGAGTAAGACCTTAACGAGCAAAACTTCACCTCATCCTTAAGGATGCTAAAAATTATACTTAGTAAGCAGCAAGGGCATCTGTCCCATAGAAATTAAGGAAGAAGTGATTTTAGTGTTTCTACAAATAGCTTACATTAATGAGCAGTTAAAATTCAAAGAAGAAAAGACAGATAATTATCCACCCAATCTTCTCATTCATTACAAATTAGTACTAACACAACCATGGCCAGGTTCAGATTTACCTCTAATTAAAGAGTTTGTACAGACGTTAATATTGTTGATTGCATTAGCCAAGCAAGAAAGTCAAACTGATACACACGTGCTAGAAAAGAGTATGCTAAGTGTTATAAAACAAAAATACAAAGAAAGATTGTTTTTCTCTAATGTCATAGGTAAAACCTAGCAGAACTTCAAAATAATTCCGGCTTTTCAAGAAAGACAATAGCCCAGGACCAGGAAACCCAGTTCTTCACCAGTACTTTGAGGAGATGTTGCTCTTAATTTAAAAACTCATGTCAGATAACAAACATGCACAAAATTATCTTCTTCAAAAAGAAACATACACAACACCTAACAGAATCCAAACACCGGTCAGATTAAAGCCATTTCGGAGGCAGCAGGAAAGGACACACCAAATCAGAAAGCCAAAAGATCACACTAATGCAGCTCAGAAAGCAGTCACTGAGCATAAAAAGGAACAAATGAACAACTTGAGCAGTTGCTGAAGCTCCCGTATTAGAAAAGCCCCTGTGTATTCAACAATCAAGCCAAGATCAAAAAGAAGGGATGAAGGCTCAGCAGCTAACCAAGGAAGCACAGGCCCCGTCTTCACCAAGTTCCTGAGGTGACAGCTGAAGACACTTTAAGTTATAAAAAGTAGCCAAGATTTTTAAGGGAAAATCAGCCTCCAAAAGTATTTCAGAGTTGCAGACATAGGCTATTACATAAAGACCAAAAGCTGTACCACTGGAGAACGTCTCACAGGTGGCTCCAAAACCGTTTGCATTTTGTTTGCCAAATCCAAGCAACTCATAACATTGACCTCAACCCCAGAATTTTCTTAAGAATCCAAGATGACTGAGTTAAGGAAGAGCGACAGGTATTACCTTCAGCTTCAAGTCACATGAAGTATCTGTGGGTGTGCATTAAAATTTATGAACAGGAGTTCAAATAAACATTTCCCAAGTAACAGCCTTTCCCTAACCTGTCTGCTTCCCAGGAATGAACAATCTGACAGGTCCACAGCCACCATGTGCATGCAAAAAAAATGTCACAGCTATTTAATTTTCCCAGAACACCACCGTAACCCCGTGCACTGCTGACAGAAGAGCATCCTGCACAGAGTGCTGGGATTTAATGCATCCTTTAGGCTAAGGAATGTTCATGGACACTGCATCCCGCACAACACTGATTTCTGCTTCGTGGGTAGAGACAAATACTCTAGACAAGCCAGCAATGCATCCCTGGAGCTGCAGCTGTTGACAACACAGCAAACAAAGAGTCATTTTTCTTAAAACACCCCACAGCTCTTCATTTAGGAAGATTCTCATTGTGCAACAAAGAAAAGGGAGGAAAAAAAAAGAGGAGAGGGAAAAAACCCAGGAGGGCTAGCATGGCCACTAATACTTTTCCTTCCTGCATCTTGCAGTTATTGGAGACAGTTGTTGGAAATTCTGATTTTTAATCCTGCTTGTAAAGTAAAATTACATTCAGATGGAAGTGACAAGGAACAATAGATTTATGCAAGTTAGCCATAAATTTCTATCTAAACTGAAAGTTGCTCCTTCGCACAAAGGGCATTTGATGTTTTTAGGTAACAATTCACCAAGTCTGCCTAACACTTGTTTTTGAACAAGTTTTCATATTCCCTAAGCACAGGATGCTCACTACAGGACAGTGTCCGTAACAACCTCAGAAATTCCCAATACTGAACTCACAATGACCTTACAGGACAATAAATACTAAAATGAACTTTTGAAGGTGCTGAGCACACGAAGTCCAGTGAAGATCAACTCCCCTGAAAGCCACGTTACACTTAAAAAGTGGCAAACAGGGAATATTTCTGCTAAGAGAAAACTCTGCTGGTGCAAAACAGACTGCTACAAATAGTGGAGTTATGGCCAAGGATGGACAATACTTCCACAGAATGGAAAACTGAACATTCTGTTGTCCCCAGTGCTTTTACCTGAAAGTTCTACCCAAACTACACATCATAGATCTCTCATGATTTGTTGATTTGATCGTGTCAAGATGTTAACCTAGGCTCAAGCTTTTCCAGGCTAAAGCACAGGCCCTGGTTTTACCAACACCAGGCCAGCACAAAGGCCAACTCTTAAGGCATCATTTTCCCCGGGGAATTAAACCGGAAAACAGAACTGATATAACTTAATCAGGAAGGGGGGGAAGAGTTAAAAGTTAGTCTTAGGTCAAATCAGTTGGCTGATCCAGCTCATTTTCCACATCCACAAAGGATGGGTCAGCCCAAGCGTGGTGGCATGAGATGGATGGGAAAAGGACAGGTTGCTGCTTCTGGCAGCAGCACTGGTCTAAAGCACTCAGGAACTGTGCTTGGTCTTCTTTGCAGCACATACTGTCATAATGAATAAAGAGCCTCTGGACTCACCCAGAAATTGGTCCATCTTCTTGCTTACCATTGGTGTCATCTGCAAAAACAATAATAATAATAAAAAAGAACATTATTCAAGTGAAAGAAAGCTGAATTTAAGCACAAAATGCATCCCAGCTACACAAATACCCAGGAGTGCCAGCGCGTTACGGCCCCAATGTTCTCTTTTCAACAAAGTTTGACTCGAAATGGAGCAACTCAAAAAACCACAACCAAGAAAGCAAAGCTATCTGCAGCAGTGAAGCCTCACACCACTGACACAGAGCAAAACTCAGAGCACATATCCACAGTCTCAGAGTGAAGGCAACCGGGTGAGGAACTGAAGTCAGCTGTCAGGGTCTTTATACAGACTTTTAACGTACCAAGGGAGAAAAACATGAAAGTATTCATTTGGAAAGGCTACGAGGAGGACAAAGAGGTTTGAATAGAGTCCTGCACCTCCCTAGCCACACCCCCCGTCCCGCTAGCCCAGGGGTTCACCCGCATCGGTCAGGTTAATGAGATCTGGGTGATTAGGGCACTGAAATCGTCCCAAAGCCCCGCGTTACCCCCGGAGGACACCGAAATGGTCCCAAAGCCCCGCGTTACCCCCCTGCACCGCGGGGTTTTGTTACGAGGACAATAACCACCCCCCCGAGGAGCCGCTGAAGCATCCCCTGCCGCCGCCCCGGGCCCTGAGGCCCCGCGGGGTGACACCCCCGGCCCGCACTCCGGGAGGGGACCCCCCCCCGCGGCCCGGGG
>VZRW01003228.1:265183-289217 GCA_013398125.1 Aegotheles bennettii | reverse complement strand
GGCGCATGCGCGGTGCCGGGGCGCATGCGCCGGGCGAGCGGCGGTGCCTGAGGCGGGCGGGAGCAGCGAGCGGGGTCCCGGGGCCTCGGCCGCGCTCCCCACGGCTCCCACCGTCACCGACAGCCGAGTCAGGCTTCATCCTCACCCCACAGACCGCCCCGCCTGCCCTGGTGCGGTGCTGGGCAGACACAGCCGCACAGGGCCCGGCCCACCACAGCGTTGGCCGAACACCCCCTGCCCTCAGCCTCCCCCCACCGTCTGGTGATCGAGATTAATCTTAAGGCTCCAGAGAGTTTCAGCTACTGAAATTAGCTACTCAAATTAGCTCAAGGTGGAGAGCAGGAGAGCACAAACAGCCAGTGTAGCCCCTGGCGGGTCCAGGAGTCCAAGCAGAATTCCCAAAGAGGTTTTAGAGGTGACGGGAGGCCAATAATGCTGCTACTCAGGTTCATTTCACAGGTTCCAACAGCTCTCATGTCAATACAGAGGCACTCACAGGACAGTGGTGATACTGTGAGAGAGTTCAGGGCTTTTTGGGTGGGATTTACACCACCCAGTTCTGGCTTTGCAGCTCTCAATTCCACATTTTACACCCTCAAGGTGTACCACCTCATGCTTGTTCTTCTGCAGTCCGAAGCCATCTGGTTGGTAGCTCCTTCTTCAGAGTAGCTGACCAGTCAGGATCACCCCTCCGGGTTTCGAGGCTCTTAATTCCATCAGTACTACATTGAAACCTACAGCAATGTGATTCTCAGCACTACTGAAAATTGTCAGAATCCCAGAATTCTAGGGGTTGGAAGGGACCTCGAAAGCTCATCCAGTCCAACCCCCCTGCCAGAGCAGGGTCACCTAGAGTCCATCACACAGGAACGCATCCAAGCGGGGTTTGAATGTCTCCAGCCAAGGAGACTCCACAGCCTCTCTGGGCAGCCTGTTCCAGCGCTGCCATTATAAAGAATCATAAAGCAAGTTACCTTTTCCATGCACTCAACAATGACAAGAAGTATCAAAAAGTTACCTCCAAAGTGTCTTTTCTCTTTGAGGTTCAACTGTGGCTAGGATCCATTCTTCCTGGTTGTCCCCTGCCTTCTGCTACAGGTAGAAAGAAAATGCTGACGAAACGCTCACTGTAGCAACAGGAGTAGGAGTTAGACAACTGTTCCACAGGATCCCCGAAGTACATTGAGAGTCGACCCCTGAGATCTCCTGGTCATACACCATCAACGGGTTCAGATTAACTTACACAGAGGTGGAAAAACACCACTCATACAAAGAGCCCCAGCAGTGGCCAACAACTCTTGTTGCCTATTATCGGATTTTACAATAGTTGTGGGGGTTTGGATTCTTTTTTTTTTCCAAATGGTCCCAAACCAGCATTTGAACCTTACAAACATTTAAGAACCATCTAAAAAAAACCCCAGCAAACCCAACAGGAATTAAACTATATTTGAATGGAAACAGCAGTTGAGATAACTGGCTCTAGTTTTCAATTCACAACTCCACATTTCAGCTCAGACGAAGACATGGACTGACCCTCTGTGGCTGCCTACCACTCAGATTGTCATTTTAAGGTCAAAATAAATTTGTCTTTGATGAAGGGTAAGATGTTCAGGTATATAGGAAACAAGTGTGGAATTAAGTTCATGAGCAGGCCAACGCTTGCTGTGGTTTCTCCTCGTCATTCCCTTTGTTACTTGTGCACTCTGGGCCATTTTACACACTCAGCCATAGTGCTGTTGTTTGCAGAAAGTCCTAATAGACCAGATTCTGCAAGTCCTAGGGCTTCCAAGTCTCTCAAATCAGGCACCCATCACAGCCACCTGGCACGTTAGTGCATTGGATACAACACTGCCAAAGCGAGAATTCCTTTTTACTTTTGTTGCCCTATTCAGGACACTTCATTGCCATCTGTGTCCAAGGACATCCCTGTAGATATTGGCTGGAGAACCAGTAATTTTCAATTACTCGTTTAGGCTTGCACATCACATAATTTACAATAGCTACAGATCAGTCACTACACCTTTTGTTTAATATATGTCTTTTAATTTAATTTAAAATTCTTTTTAGTCTGAGAGCTACCGTAATGCTTCCTTCCAATTCCATTACAATTTTGGATATCCCCTGTGACCCAGCGTGTTCTTAAAAAGTTATTTTTTTCTAGCAGAAATCTCAGGTTGTATTTGTTATCAGTGAACTTGGCTATATAAATCGATTCCCTGCAGAAATTTTAATTCACTTTCAAATGAAGGCTACTATGGATCATATGGTTCATATAAAGAATGTGAAATAAAATGTGAATGTATTAAAAGGATAATCCTCTAAACAGATCCAGTGATTACAGAAAATTCAGTAGTTCAGTCTAGACTAAAACCTGCCCTGTTCACATTTTTACAAAATAAACAGGTGTAAATCAACCAAGTCCAAATAGGTTAGCTCTACCAGATACACTACAACAAGGAAATTACTGGTTCAGTTGGATGGAGAAATAATAGAAAAAAATAAATCAGGTAAGGGACTAAGTAAAAGGGCTTTTAGAAAGTGACAAGCAGAATTCAGTCTTGGAACTAATCTAACTAATCTGTTAACTTCACAGATGGGATCAGTCAGTGACAAAGATTTTTTCACAGGAGGAATGGGAGCACATATACAAGAAGAGCTGCAGGACTGGGAGGACCACTGTAATATAGATATCAAGAAATTCAACATCACCAAGTGTCAAATCAAGAGTCTGGACTGATGGGACTAGTAAAGAGAGTGTCTGTTGGGAGCTTGTATAAACCAGAAGTGACCGAGGAGAGAAAGTCCCAAATTTATCACAGGATGACTATGAATCAGAAATACTGTACAGCCATTAAGGAGATAAGTATGATCCTTTAAATTTAACAGATCACATTCATTTTCACAGAAGACGGAACTATCTACAACTGCAAAACCTGGTGCCTTAGCCATGCGCCACTATCTGGAACATCTGATTGTTTCTGGTCACCCCTATTCAAGGAAAATTAATTCAGAGAGGAATAAATGCAAGCAAATGCAAGTAGGATGATCAGAAACAGAGAACTTCACTTTTGAGAGGAGACTAACATTTCATCTTGTCTAGCAAATGAAGACTAAAGAGGATTTAAGTCTCTATAAGCTTAACTAGAAAAATAAACTCAGCTGGAGCAGCACTTCAACTATTTATGCTGAAGAACAACACTGCCATGGCAGGTGTGTATTCTATACACTGGCACAGATGTTACAGTAAGCTTCACTACCAAACAGTTCTGAAAATAACTTCCAATAGCAGAAGTCAGGGCCAAATCCCACATATTGATAAAATGGACCTTTGCAGGTAGTCTGGGCAATCACAGCTCATAAACCCTATCAGGGGATTAACTCCATGACTCAGCCCAGCGCTCCTGTATTTGGCCTAACACCACAGTAACCCTCTCTAAATTTCCCAGACAATATTCAGTAACAATTCCATGCTTAAACAGCACATCAACCCCGATGCTCCTGGATTTGTCCAAAACAACTGAGGACACCGATTTTCAACAAAAACATTGCACATGCCCGTTTTAGGAATGCAGTATTCTTCCCTCAGGGATGAGCCGAAGGCTTTAATTTGAAGTCCTGCTTTCACAGCTACAAAGCCAGCCTGGTAACACACAAAAAGCTGCATTGTCCCATGTCACCATTCTCCATATAAACCAGTCATTTATTTTGCTAACACACACTATCTGTGCTCAGGTTCGGCTCCCTTTGAGGTGCAACTAAAACACAGGAAAAAACCCTCTGCTTTTCAGAGAAGAACACTGCAGCAAGAGATTCCTACAAGAAGTCCTTACAACAGAGGGTGTGTAAACCAACCAGATTATCTGGAAGACTACATGTGATGACCAGTCTGCAGTTTTTTTGGAAAGCCTTCCTAAGCTTTCCAAGCCTTGTTCTTTAAACCAATCAAACCATACCTGAAGTCCCCAGGACAAGGACCTGATCTGGCTGTAACAGAAACGTGTCTCATTTAAAGAAAATCCACCACTGCTGCCACCCCATTTGCAGCTGACCAGCAGCACGCTGCTACAGGGAGCGACGCGTATTTTTTTTCCAGAAACACACTGCACTATTCAAAAGGTTTTCATTTTTAAATTTAATTAAAGAAAAATGTCTCAAAGTGATTAAGCATGTCTGACTTCCAGCTTCTTTTAATGGCACAAGCCAGTGCAGTAAATTGTAGAAAGCGAGCTCAGTTAGAATTTTATTTAAAAAAACAAACAAACAAAAAAACCAAACAAAGAGAAAACTCTCAAGGTGTGGGGTCCTATTAAAAAAGTGGCTGTTCACTTGTAAACAGAGTAAAAATGTTAAGAACACAAAGTTTCATACAGCTTAAACAAAACCACTTTTCTGAAGCAGTACAAGTAATGTTACAATACCGTAAGAACACCAAAAGCAGGAAACGAAAAAAATATGGCAGAAGAATCACGTAACATTGCTTACTAAAATGGTAAGTTATTTACATTGAATAGCTTGACATTGTTATTGCTCCAATGGTAGTGTGCTGACAAGTAAATGAAGTAAACTGTCATAGTGGGACAACAATAAACATATATTTATGGTTTTGCGTATGGAGTTTTGTACCTATCAAGAAAAGCATAGGATTTTTTTATTGATTTATCAAGACCATATCAGATTTAGCAAAAATGTTTTCTGTTTTAAAGTCACCCATCTACAACTAAATCCATACTTCCTAGACTTGTCTGTGCATGTCTTGGAACACTTTTCTTTTTGTCCTCCTATAGTAAAACAGCTTCACGGATGGAGGCAGGGAATCAGTAGGTAAGAGCTTTGATGCTCTGCCAGTATTCTTTAATACTTCAATACTCAGATACAAAAACTTACTAGATACAAACCCAAATATTTCCTAGATAAGAACTAGAAAGGAAAGTTAGTGTCAACAACATGTTTATATGAAAAATTAAACACTGACTTGGTAGACAGTAACTGCTCTTAAAAATCTGCTGCAAACTCACACTACTGATAGTTACTAGTTCCCTTTTCTCCTTACTCACCGCACAATGTTCTCTCTTTTGTTGGAACCAGTCAAGGCACTTTCTTTACCACTTCCACTACACTTTGCTAACATTAATCTGTTACATTGCTACAAATTCTTTCTCCAATTAACAAGTATCCTCCATAAATAGGTTTACCAATTCATGCTGACTTCTTATTGTCAAAAATGAGATCTTCAGTCTCGTGAGATAATTACCCCTGAATGTTTTTATAATAAAGCAAAGGATAGCCCAGGCAGAAAAGAACCTGTAGACAGAGCGGAAGTGCAGAGTTCACAGCAGTACTTAGAGCTGCCTTCATCTTTAAATGAGCGATGGAACCTTTGACTTTCAGATGCAAATATAATACTGCGTGCTGGTTTTGTCTTTTGATGCAAAATTATCTACATATTAAAACATGAAGCTTACTGTGAATGGCAGTTTCGGCTCTCGTATTCTTTACTAGTTGCTTTTTGGCCACATATTTAAATGTCTATTAAAACACAAAAAGAAGAGACCCTTTCATGGTTTGAAGCCTATACAATTAATTAAAGACAAAGTAAAATACATAGAATTTATATACTTAAAATGTAAACTTTAAAAACTAATATTCTGTGCTTAAGTGCCTCGTGGTTCTCAGCAGAGACCCAAGGGCAGACAATCAGCTGCGAGCAGAGCAGCCGGTGGCACTGGATGTGGCCAGGCCCAGGGGAAGGGGATGAAGGGATGAGGGTGGGAAAGCAAAGCTGAGATCTTGCTCTGTCTCGAATCTCTGGTCATACTGCAGCAAAGGGTGGCCAGGGAGCAGCCCAAAGGGAGCAGGGGCTCCTGTAGCTCAGGGTATTCTCTCAGCTTGGCACAGCACTTCACGGAAACAAGACAAATCACACTGAGAAATTTTGAACTGAATACAATGAAGTCAGTAAAGACTGCAGAGGATTTCTTTAAGCAGCAAGACTGAAGACTGCTCAGCATTCACTGCTGGCAGTGACTAGAACTCTCACGCAGCTTGCCTGTTCTCTCAGTTGGGAAAGAACATTTTGAAAATATAGTCACATAAAGAAGAAAATAAGAACCTGCTGAGATTTCTGGAGTTTCTTACACAAAAAAAAAGAAAATCACTAACAAAGTTCTGGCATAACAGTCAGAACTGCCATTGTTCTGTTAATTAAAAAGCTAAGCTCTCTTCATTTACTCCAGAAACTCATTCATAAGGGAAATACACAGATCTGGGTGTGCTATTTCAGTTTTGGTTCACACTGCATTTTTCTGCCATTAAGGATTTTCTCTGCTTCCAGCTAACACTTGTCCTAAAAAAAATAAATTGGAGAGAACACTTTGCTTGTTTCTGTGATAGAAATCTGAGTTGCAAGGTGTGGCTAACGTTTAATTCAAACAACACAGTACATTTTTATTCATTATGTTACAAATGCAATTACACAATGAGTTGTCACCAATCTCCCAGTCTAATGAAACCTCTGCACAGATTTCGGACTCTGAAGAATCAATGTGTGATTGGGAACTACTGCAAGTGCTGGAGTCTGACACTCCTGACAGTAGGGATAGCACAAAATTTGATTTGAAGTAACAACTTGCATAAAACTGGCCTTCTGTAAACACTGTGTACAAGAAATCCGACCTACTACAGTTATTAGAATGCAATGGTATGCAACATAGTATTAGAATGCAACATATGCACGAACCCTTTCAACTGATCCACTTCCTCCCATCAGCATATTTTCAAACACTATGCTGATTTAGATAAAACTGATTTCCCCTGGACAGGATGCCATGTCACTTAACCGTTAAAATGTTGACGTTCTATTGCACTACAAAAATAATGAAAAGTGTTACTCCAGCTTTGATTTGGCTGTTTCAAATTTTTCTCTTTAGTTACAAAGGTCTGAGATTCTGAAACATTTTTGCCTTACTTAAAAACAAAACAAAACTTGACATCCATATATTCCTAATGTAAAAAGAGGCCTTAGGATATTTTGCTAATAGCAGCCGCCATCTACCCCACAAATGCAACTTTTTCAAAGGTGAACAATATTTAAGCTTCCTATTTCAGGTGCTACAAACAACACCTGAAATACTTTTTTTTTTTTTAAAAAAAGACAGAAATGCATTTTTCATCCATTTACTAAACAAAGTGCAACCGAGCCCTACACATCTGATAGTATGTACAAACTCATTATGGCTTTACCATAAAAACAGCATGTGAGTGGGTCTATACAATCAGAGGGATATGAGCAAATGTAATGAATAAAACCATGTCGGCCTGTTGGCAATAGAATAAGAGCTATATTACATTCTGTAAACCTTGGCATACCACACTTTACATTATGCAAAGAGTCAATATTTACAAATCCATAGTGGGTAAAATAATTAACCCCCTAATGTAAATGATGATTTTGCAAAGTGCAGGACAAAACCAGTGCTGTTGGTTGCAAGTCCTATGCAAGCAAGTTATACTAAAGTCATTACTACTAGACGCTTACCTGGACATTTCTATTGAGAGTTTATAGGATTGTGACATTTAGAATGAGATAAGAGTATAACACGGCACTAGGATGCACGTTTGAGGACAGCAAATATAGAAATTAATAAGGCAGCATGCTCAGAACAAGTTTAAGCAGCACTGATGTTAGATCCCTAGTGGCAACTGTATCAGTTAATGTTAAAAATTCAGAGTGCAACATAGAAGCCTCATTTAACATAAAAAAATGTGCAAATTGTTCTCTTCTTAACAAAAGAAAGTAACATAGCAAGGAAGATACTCTACTGAAGAACATTTTTAAGTCACAGCAAAGTAGACCATCTTCTTTCCAAAATCATCTACAAGGCACTAAGGGTAGAAAATGACAGGTAACATGAAAGACCAAATGCTGTTCCTCAGTCAGGTCGAAATATGGGATATTTTGGTAAGAACTCTATTAATATTACCTGTTGAAGAAGGGAAAAAGACAAGAACAGAACACAGTAACCAAAAAGTTCAAACCTTCAGCACAATTTCCATGCAACATTTGCTAGTATATAAAACTAAACTTAGCTGAGATGTTCTACAAGGAGGGAATGTTTCCCAGAGTAACAAAGCTGAGATTTCAGCCCTTTTGAAATCCAGGGCTTCTGGACACTTGACTTTTTGGGGGCGACTATCTCTTTTCTTCAAGCCTACACAATCTTCACGGATATACATGGAAGTGAAATGGGGATCAGTAGGACCACAGAAATATTTTGAATTCTACTTTCCTAAATGGACTGTCTGTCTTGGTTAAAACTTTATGAAATTTAGAGCTCGCAAAAAAGAGAAAGATCCAGACAAAAAGATCCAGACACACTACTATTAGAATGCAGTATTTCAACATAAAGAATTTGAATCAAATTCACTATGAATACCTGTAGAAAGTGGCTAAGTGTTAAAGAACTATGGACTGGTGTGGGAATCACACCAATGCACAAAGCCCCGGTGCGTCTCTCTGTAATTACAAATTACGGACCAAAACAAGCGTACCCACAGTGCAAGTGTAGAATTGTTACAACAAGAGAATGTGCTTAGTGGTGACAATTTCTAAGTCTCAATACATGCCATGGATGCTCTTGCTAAAAGTGGCCTTCACAGGTCTGTGTCAAAGACAACTGCACATTTTCCTGAGAGATTTTTTACAGACAGGTGACAGTCTAGTAAGTTAAAATATTTTCTCTATAAAATCATAGTTATGTTGAATACCAAATAAGTAACAGAACTAATACTTACATATTCCATCATATTGCTAGTTTCGCATTTCCTTTTACTCAGCTTCCAGTGCAAACCAAGCTAAGAAGATAATTATCAAAGGATTAATGCACACCACAGCATTGTTTTGATGAGTAACGTAACAAGCACTAGCATTATCAAATTATTAGAATCTGGAACACCTCAGACACAAGTTCAAGATCAGAATAAAGTATGAAATTACAACAAGACTGTAAAATTCCTACACGCTGATTATGCAAAAAAGCCCTTACTATTCTTAAAGCTGAAGAAAACAAGCACTGTAACTGTTCTTACCTTATGATATAGTCTGTTATTTTCCCATTCTAGTAACTTCTGAATTGATCTTCTAGTCTAAAAAGTAAGTCAAAACTGTATTATAAACAGCTCAGTTGCCAGCCTCATCCAGAAGAATTTTACTATTGCATTTCTGGCTTAATCATAGAATCATAGAATAGAAAGATTAATTTAAAGTAAGTTACTTTTACAGAAGCAGAACCACGGAAATGCAAAATTATAAATGAAAGTCCTACCACTTCAACTCCTCACTCCTCAACATCAGATCTTCTTCAACTCACCACAAGAGAAAATTAAGAACCATCTTATACTTGTGATTGTTAGAGTGATCAAATTGCTCTAATGTATAGACACACATACCCACAGAAGTAACACCATCTTCCCTACTCCTGCTTGATACATATTATTTGTACCCTCGAGAATTACATTAACACTACAACATCACATGGGCATTTATTTAGATTTTCACTGGCACAAGAATATTAAATATGGTTTTAAAACTGGTTTAAAGTTCATCTGTGTATCTCAAGCCTATTCCTCTGCAATAAGAAGATTTATAAAGGCAGCTCAAATGAGCTAAAATAAGTCCTGAAACTTTTTAGTGATACAGGCTTCAGTATGCAATATGCAATAACATAGTATGTCTTTAGTGCATTTCATTTTTTTTTCAACCAAAAACTCAATGCCAGCCAATGCAACTGTTATTTTCCTGAGCAAGTTGGAAAGTTTGGCAAAATGTTTCTGTTTTATCTTCTCAGAAAAGCAATGTCTATTCCTTGTTTTTGCATTTGGTTTGTTTTAAAGATCATAAACTCTTAAAAGCGAGAAGCATTACTTTTTAACAGATTTTTACTTAAGATTTTGTCCTGTAATTAAATTGTCAAGTGTGATACTTTTTTCTCCTAGTGCGCCTATGTACTATTTACATTTGTAGATAATGAGATTTTATGGCTACAAGTCTCACAAACTATGTAGCTGCAAAGAATATCATTTCACTGTATCTATTCATGTATTTCTTAAACATTTACTGCTGTGATAAACCAATTCTAAATGTAAACCATAAAGGTAATTAAGATCATATTTACTTGATATCACTAAAGCGCTTTTCAGAATTATTACTTTGGACCTGATAACAAGAGTTGCCAATTTTCTGTTGGGGGAGAAAGGAAAAAAGGGAAGTCTTTAAACTTCCCAAATAGAAAACAGATCTGTATTTGTTATTGATAGAAACAACACAGTAAAATTTGTCAAACCACAGCTCTGAAACATTATGGTATCTATTGTGTATGAAAAAGTGATTTTTAATTTTAAAAAGTTATTTATTCTGGAGTGGGGTTGTGAAGAGGAAAAGTAATTTTCACTCCAGTTCAGGCAGTCTTTGAAGGTCAGTGTCCAGTTCTGCACTCATTTAATTCAATTCTCAGACCTTCAGAAATCCTGGAAATTCAGATTATCATATACTCCATCCTGTCCTTTGAACTGAGATGGAGCTCCTCAAACTTAGCTTTCCCTTACACTATTAATTCAGTTGGTAATTTGGCATTTCATTAACAAATATATTTTTTCTAAGGAATAGAATGTGGGATAACCTTTTGAATGCAAGCGAGATGAAAAAAAAGGGGGTTGAAATAGGGATGATACTATTAAACATAGTTCAGTGTTACCAGTAATTGCAAAATAAATAGAATAAGAAGAATGAAACATGTACTTACTCTTTTGTTAAGACAGACTACAGGCCACAGGCTACAGCCGAGCGTGCAGCAGCAGCACAGACAGCCACAGAGCAGCCATTTTACATTGACAGGGAGATTCTTTCTTAAACAGGCATTCACACGACTGATGCTGGTCTTGAATTCTTCTGGGGCAACCTGCAACAGAAGTGCTGAACTTCAGTGGAATGCCATTACAGGTGTGTTTTCTCAGTGATTGCCTCTATAGGTTAAAATGTCAATAAAACATAATACCATTATACAAAATGACACCATCCTCTGAAACACAGTCACCCAGTGAGCATGAAAAATCACTTCCCTGTAACAAATTCATTTATGGTGCATGCTTTGCGAAAACTTGAATTAAAAAGCTGAGCATCATTTAGATGAACAGCCTCATCCTTATTTATTACACCATTAATAAATCAGTTGTCCCGATAACACAGTGGCCCCAAACAAAACTAGGAGTGGGACACAGCTGTGTGACATATGCACTGGCTACACTGACCAAAAAAAAGGATGACAGATATCTGGTTTCCAAGGGAATGTGGGGCAGCTTGGAAGCAAAAATACTTGTGTATCACATAGAAAAAAGGATAATATTGTCCAAATTAATTTCATACCAATGCAAGCCTACACTGTGCCTGGGTGAAGGTGGACCTCTGTCCACAAATAAATTCCTGAAGTGGTCCATATCAACACAAGGCCACAACGTCACCTGTGGCTGCTTCCTAAAACAGGGAAGCCCAGGAAGACATACATTGGATTATATTCAAGGACAAGAAATGCATCTTGTATGGGGTTATGAATAAAGCCTACCTGTTGAAAAACAACTTATTTAAATTGAGGAATATTCAGCAGAGCTTACTCAAAATCGTATTTTCTATATATTGTCACTGCAGAGTCCCAGTGGCAAACCACATTTGCTATCAGAAATAAGCTCCCTTCTCTGGTAGCAGCACGTTTCTTACTAAAGAATGAGAGCACTTACCTACTGACATACCCCAAACCCCTCATCTCTCTACAGAATCTAAATAACTTCTATCTGACAATTCATGGTATTGCCTCCCAAGATGGCACTCTTAACTATAACACAATCCAGTGTTTGGACACACAAAGCTGAATAATGGGATCCAACTTCAACAGACCTGACCAGCCAGGCACAACCAAAAAAAAATAAATAATAAAATTCCATACTAACTACTTGACATGTTGAAGAAAAACACCCCTAGAATCAGTCTGCATACAAAGCTGTGCAACTATGTAACCCTTTGAACCAAGCAAGCCCAGCTCTCTCCATTTGATTCTGCAAACAAGGGCAGTGACAATAAAAGTGTTAATTTAATGACAAAGACTCCTTTCACCAAAGGAGCAAAACTATGGGACAGGAAACGGAGAGGACCTGATTCTGCTACCTCCACCTATTCACAAGAGCTAAATTCATTAAAACATTGCAGGAAAGGGAGTAAATAAATACAACATCTGTTTCCTGGCCATTCAGATCACCAGGCAGTATAGAGTCAGGGGTCATCTGTGTTTGTACACAAGCCAGGCCTACAGTTAGTAATGTAAGAACCTAATGCAACATTGTGATTATTTTATAGCAGGAATTATTAAGTACACAGAACACATTTCTTCAGCAATTATACAGACTCACTCTCCCCAGTACTAAATAGACTTTCTTATAATTATTTTTACATATATAAATGGAGCAAGTAAAAAAAAATTTCTTTGGACTGACTGGAACATCAACACTTAAATAAAATCTTATAAGAGACATTTTAGTTGGGGGGTGAAAAAAAAAAAGAAAGAAAATAGTAAAAAAACCCAGAAATCCCACATATTGGGACACTTTGTAATATGGAAAACTAGCCTGTACTTGCATGTATCTAAAACAGAAGGTTTTACAGATCTCTGGCAATGCTGGCTCTTGTATTTAGAATATAACAAATATCAGAGGCACATGAGTAAGATCATTTCATCTTCTGTGTGGCAGCGAGTTTCATAGTAAAGTACATTTGGGTTGGCTGTATGCAGTACAGTAACATTGTACAGCTCTGCAGTCAGACATGCTTCAAATTGAGACCACATACATTAACAAATCAGCATTCTCAGCTCTTAAGGGAGTTTACACGTTCTTAATATTTAGATGATTTAGATGTACACAAATGGCACTTTCTTTGGCAAGTCTTGAAATTTGTACATGTATCATTCCATCTGTTTATTTCAAAGATAAAAATAAGTAGGTTTTTTTCCTGACCCCATTAGTACTTCTGTGATGAATCCCACTAAGAAAAAAGAACATTCCCTTTTCTATTAGACACAACGTTTACTGGGCCTTGCCAACAACACAACCCAGCCCCAAAGCACAGCTGTACAAACCTATTGAGGACAACAGAATCGCACAGTCTAGAATTTAGTTTAACGTAAAGAAATCTTACTGTCAGACACAACACTCAACATGAAAAGTCAACCAGATTCTTAGATCACAGCTGGCAGAAAAATTTGGGACCTGATCAGAAAGCACTGGGGTGGTGGGATGAGGGCGTCACTGTCAGTATCAGGTTAACAGTTTGATGCTACTTTCTAAGAGCAATGTTGACACACTCTCCTTCCTGTAGAGCACTGCAAATGGCTAAACTAGAAACCAACCCTGGATGCCAGCAAGAAACAGAGAAAATTCCTATTTCAGAAATTCTGGTGTGACATTTACCTTCACACAGTATCATGAAAGCACAGCTTCTACCTGCTAATGCACCAAATGCTCTCGTGTAAAGGTGAATCTCTTGGTTGCAAAATAAGATGAAATTATGTAAGATGGCTTTGGCTAACCCAAACCATAGGATATAGTTCTCCCTTTAGGAAATGTAATCACAATAAGCAATTCTTTCATTTGAAGCTAAAGGAACCAGTGACGAAGATAAGCCTCACTCTGTGATAAACAGAAGCAAACCAGTTTTGCTGCTCTCAGTTTACAGCTCACTAACAGTTAAACACTGTTACACAGTGACAAAGAACAAAATATCTGAATGAAACAGTATCCAAATGAAACAATCACGGAAGAATTCTGTTGATTTTCTGGCATAATTCTAAATATCACCTTTCTTGAAGGTACAGATATTGAAAGGTTAATACGAAACGATTAATGTATTTCAAACAAACAGAGAATTAACAGTGCCTTGTGCACAAAGCAAGCTCCCTAAGAAAGTTGTTTGAGTCACTTTGGGAAGCCTCTCAGAGAGTTTCTCTCTGGGTCTTGAAAAGGATGAGATAAGTACATAGCTCCTGGCTGTGCAGTACACCTTGTAAAGAGACATTAGTTCCTTTTAGGTCTTTAAGGGAGGGGAAAAAAAACATAAAAGGAAAGGAGGGGTGTCATAATATTTTACAACAGGATGCAAGAGAATCTACAAACACAGGAAAAGAGCAAGTAAAGCCCAGCAGGCCTGATCTTTCTCTTCAATCATCATGATCACAAACCCTATCAATCACATGTTGCAATGGGATCACAATACCAAGAGCACATTTTATGGCTTACATTTCCCTGCATTGCACAGTAATCTCTGTATAGGACCCTCATTGTTTAAAGATCAGGGCAGGAAACTCAACTTTTTTCCTTAAGGTTCACTGCCTCCATCATTTTCTTGTCACCTGGAACAGTGTGTGCTATTGTGCCATATATCATGAGAAGTATTTTGTTTAAAGCTTTTAAATGCTTGTTTTAAAAGAAATAATAATCTTATAAAACTGTAGCATACAGAATTTAAATTTAGGCCAAAGTCAATCAAATTATTAAAAGTTAAAATATTGCTTCTGTATTGTGTAGTCAAAGCTTTTCTTAAAATACTCCTTGGAAAAGAATGCACTGCTCAAAAGCCTACCTCACTATTTACAAACCAGCTGAAGCTTGGGCCTCATCCTGCAAGATAAATATTAAGTCAATTTAGCTGAATTAGCTAGGCTCAACATCTGACCTACCTGATATTTTCCTTTCCTTTATTGTTTTATTGTCTGTGCTTTATCCTCAAATATACACATTCACCTCTCCCAAAATAAACCATGTCTCAATTAAATATTTAAGATTTAATTACATGCATCTTAGCTTGAGGCTAATTTACAAGGACTATGCAGACTCTGTAAAAACTGAGAGACGAGGTGGTAAGGGAGATGGGTGAAGAAGGAGGGTTATTTCACATTAAAAAAATAAAATTAGTGGAAGGTTTATTATCATCATTATGTAAATGGGCAAACTGAAGCTCAGGAAGCTTAAGTAAATTCCTTAGTCTAAATACAATAAGTTTATGCTTCTGGGAGAAACGTGTGGCTGGATAGTTTTATTTATTTAGGATTTTTATTGTGCATTAGATAGATTTTCATCCTGTGTTTAAAAACCTAGATCTTCATCTGTATTTATTAAAAAGAAAAATGACACCATAGAGAAATCTACCAACCCCACCTATTGGCTTCATGTTTTACACTCCATTAGCAGCTGGGATATATTATTAATATCAATTCACAGTGGACAACAAAGCCTTAATATAACAGACTTAATGTAACACAGACATTCTGAATAAAGTATGACACTGCCTGGGTACTAATGCAAGTTCACAGCAAACATTTTAATCACAAATTGTTAATATAAACAGTCACTATAATATTCATAAATTTTGTTTTCATAAAAGGTAAAAATTTGTATTTCAAGAACAGTGGAAGATCTTGAAGCAGTGTATCAATTGACTACAGTGCTTATTATTGTGAATTATTTATCAGGGTACTTGAAGAAAACCTTCTTACTGGAAAAAACTGAGTTTTCATTTTCAATAGGGATAAAGGTGATTGACTGCCAAAACCAGAGGAAGAAGATTATTTCTTTCTTGCAATTCATGAAAGTATTAAAAACCAAAAAACCCACAGCTGTGGTTTTTAATGTCTTTCATGGCAGTGCGTGGCAGGCAGTGAGAAAAATGTGTTTACTATCTCATCTGAGTGGTGTTTTCCTCTCACAGAAAAGAACTAATATATTTTCAAGGTCTTCTTACTCAGAAAGCCCCTCAAATCCACACATGAGAAAAAGATAACAGGATATCAAGCTTCTCAACACAAGCAGCATATCTCCATACAGTAAATGCCTGCTCATGCGATTTATGCTGTCACTGATTAGATCTATAGAACAAGAAGGGTAAATGCCAAGTAGAAGAACTTCCTCTTGCCTCTCTTTGCTAAATTAAGTCCAAGCAGGCAACTGAACTTTGATTTAAACTTTGGTTCACTGTCTGTTTAACAAGAGGGGGACAATCAAGTGGAAAATGTGACAGGCATTGATGCTCATATTAAAAAGTGTACGTTTGGGGCTTGGGTTTGTTTTGGTTTTTGAATATACATACACGTATTTTAGAGAGACAGAAAGAGATGAAATTACACAGTCAAATTATGCTCTAAAATTTCCTGCTAGGTATTTTCTATAGGCTGCTTATTTATAAAAATTACAACTTGACTAAAAGAATCTGCAAATTGTTATTTCAAAACAAAATAAAGCCAGATGGATTCAACACAAGTATTTTATTCATTATACTCTGGGGGGGAAATGAAGGAGAGAAACCTCAGGTGGATTTGGCAGAACCAGGAAACGCCACCCAGCTGCATATTTTTATACTGTTAATATGACTCAACAGCTACTGCAAAAGGCTGCAGAGGTAGTGTAGCTGTATGGTATGACATCAGAGAAAGTAGTAAGAGCCAAATAAACTTTCTGCTCATAAATTCTGGAAAAAAATACACAAGGGGATATAAAAGGAAGCAAAAGAAAAGCACTAGAGTGAAACAGCAGAAAGAAAAAAATCCAAGACAATAAGAATTCAAAATGTAAAAGTCTAAAAAAACCCCACAATTATGAAAAGCATTTAGGACCATAACCAAGAATTTGATAAGATTTCATTAATTAATAGCTACTGATGAATATTTTTTAAACTTGCAATTAGTAAGATGACAGGACTCGAAAGAAAGAGACTTGTCACCACTAATTTTCACAACTAAAAAATTACTGTATTTCTGAAAAATGTACTAAAAACCTACTTCATTTGTAGATTTAACACTATAATGTTTTGTTCCTTAAAGCTTCAAATGAAACAGATTCTCTTCCAGAGATCTGTCTAAATATAAACTCCAGGCTTAACACACATATTAAAAAGAGAAGTCTAGTATTTGAAATAATCTAATTCACACAGGAGGGAGCACAAACTCCAGCTATCTATAAAGCAAGGTTAAGTGAGTCTTGCTTTCATGTAGATTGCCTGCATGAAAACAGTCTGATGCCATGTTGAGGTGATTAGAATGTCAATAATGATAGCAATCACTGAAAACCATTTTTTTCTTGTTTAAAAGTACACTGTGAGGGCTGGTCATCAACCAGGACAGCGTTAATTCAACAGTCATCAGTGCAGCGCTGGCCTGTGCTGCACTGTGGACTCATGAGCACATATTTGTAAGAACAGTTTAATCTCACACTTACCTTCCCTGTAAGAACAGAAGGAAATTCTGTATCAAACTTGTTGCTCAAGCCAAACCTTGAAAACAAAAGAGACAAACAAAATATATTCCACCTAACTTATTTTGTTTCCCTTAATAAAAAAAATTATTAGATTTTTGTACTTAAAAAAACCCAAACTCTTAATTTCTTTTGCCCTTACATTTACATCATTTCATGAGCTTCCAAACTAAATTTATATGAGGTCTTGTATATCATTCATACGGCCATTTACAAGACAGAGAAATACAGCTTGTTGCTTTACTTCAATACCTTCAAGTTGCTAAAAGCACAAAAATTCTTTTATGACTGGATGGGAGTAAGTTCCAGTCTTTGTAATGTTTAAGGAAAAAACCTCCAGCTATTAAATTCCAGTTTTACTAGGTTTGATAATCCTTTTACTGCTATTTATCTTACTCATGCAATTTATTCACATGCAACAGATAAAGCTAGTTATAAGGAACCCATTAATCATCATCATCAAAATTCATAATCATATAGTTTTAAAACACTTATTTGGGCTGAGTTAAACTCTCATGCAAAACATGGAAGAGCCTACACAAAGAACAGTTTTAAAATGACTGAATTTTGAGAAAATTAAGTCTGAGGTATCACTGAGACTATTCTTTATTGAAGTGTTCTTGTTATTGAGCAAAAAGAAGTTAGTTAAGCTCTGATGGTAAACCTGTAGCTTCTGCAGAACAAGAACTCTCATCTTCCATCCCTTCTACCTCACTTGAAATCTTTAACCTTCACAATTCAGTAACTTAAAATGCAACAGCAGCTGGGCTCTCAGCTTCAACCTTTGTGTTTTAACAGAGCTTAATGTTAAGTCTGTAAAGTTAAATGTGCTGAACATGAAATTCAGTGTCAGCTTTGTTAAACTATCTCCCAAGTATTTTTATTAAAAAAAAAAAAAAGAAAAAACCCACAAAAGGATCAGAGCCAAAAAGAAGAGCACAAATACATTTAGCATTGCAATATTTACTGTAGAAACAAACATTCTGGAGACAGAGCATTTGCTTTGAGTCAAACTGACACCTGAAGTACTCCTTACTGGTCACTGGTACAAATACTACGAGTGCTGAACTGGCACCAGTCCCCCATCGTTATGCAATACACACATACTCATGTGCACAGCGTAGTAATTCAGATACTCAGACTTGGCAATGGTTAGAAGTAGGCAAAAATGTAAAATAAACCTTAAAAAGAGAGAAGCATAATAAAAGAACTCGTGCTGTCTTTAGAAATCCAGTGAGTGAATTCAAATGTTCATCAGCAATACCATTGAAGTCCAATCCAGCAATACTGGTGAAGACTTAAATTAGTCCCTTCTGGCTCTTGTAAAGAGCAGCACACTGGAGCACCAGTTGCATGAAACATTAAAAAAACCCAAAAACCCAAAAGATCTTATTTGAAGTGTTTCTCAAGCTTTGTCTTTCAAGCTATTCTAAGCACTATAACCAATTGCCACCTATTTGCATTTGTTTCATTCAACTTATTTTCATTGAAAAGTTTCTAGGAGTGGATGTGAGGGAACTGAAGGTCAGCACAAGGTGGGCGACTGCATATTCAAGCGAACTGGAAAGCCACAATGTTACAAAACAAACAATAAAACCAATAAGATTTTAGGCAAACACAAAGGTTACTAATAAAACACTTCCATTCTATGTGAGCATAACCTGGCAAGTCAGCCTCCACATTTTGTAGCTTTTCTTTTTAAGCTGAAATCGTCCAAGTTTTGTTATATTATGTATTTATTTTTAAGGAAGCTTGAAAAGCAATGAGGTAGCCTTTAGTCTTTTCTGGGTTTTTTCAAAGACTGAATGATATGAAGCACTTACACAAGCTTGTTTTGGGGAATAGGGATTTTTCTGTTTACCAGCAATGAAACTACCTGAAACAATCACAAAGTTGTAGCAATCAGACAACACAATAAATGAACTACTGGAAATCCCATGTAACCACGCAGAATTATTTACTCTACCCATATAACAGACTAATTCCACTAAATCATGCCAAAGGTCCACCTAGCCCAAAACAGTGACTCCTACAGTGGCCAGTTGCCCAGGGAACAACAAAAGGGAAAAAAATAAATATGCATATGTGTACTAGCATTTCCCCAGAATACTCCTCTGACCTTCACTGATTTGTAGTTCAAAAACTTCCTAAGCCATAGGTAGTGTCTTTTATCTCGCTGGTCACATACACTCATTAAAATTCCCATTGCACCACCAGTTTCCATAAAGAATAACATAAATTAGTGCTTTCTGATTTGGATCTATTAAGAACACAAGAATACATTTTATTACGCTAAATTTGAAGGCTGATAATGTCATGAAATATATTTAACACTCAACACTTTTATCAGCTGCCAAAAACATTCTGTTCAGTTGCAACACATCAAAGAAAGCTCAGTTACAGAAATGCATCTCTTTTACACTGACACTTGCAAAGGGCTAAAAGGATATAAAAGGTTCTGACTGTACTGAAAACAAGACTATGCTGTGTTATACTACTACTTTTAGTCAGCATCCCTGATGGCCTTTAGCACTCAAGTGTCTCTAGAAGTTTTACAAACTCTCCTTGTGATGATTTACCACATAGTTTAGAAGCTTTAAACTCCTATTAGATGGGGGGGATTAAAAAAACAAATAGAAAATAGGTTTTTTTAGAAATGTTGAAGCAGAATGTTGTATGGTTCTATAGCTTTGCAAGAAACTTTATAAAAGTATTGCAGTGTTATTAGAATATTTAATGTAAAATGGTTAAGACCTAAAGTCTTGATTAAGAGATAAGTAACTTCATTAGACCTTCTACAACAGACTAATGATTGAGCACAATTTGGCCTATGAAGCCCTCTAAAATTCAGTATATTTAAAAATTACTGTGTAAAATAAATTCCAGTACCTCTCCTTTAAATCGTTTAAAACATCAGTTGGTTGTGACTTATTTCTGAGCTGGTTCTCTGAGTCCTCAGTGTAAGTTGCCTGAAGTCTAACATTTAGAAATTCAGATAAATCACCCACATACTCAGGTTGCAATTCTCCCACTGAGTGACAAACATCTCTAAAAGCAAAGCACTGCTGCCTATAGGCAACACCACTGGAATAGAACTAGGATGTCCTCGTTTTCTAGTTCTCTCTTTTCCTGTTTTAATGTATGGCACCAGACAAGTCCCATCATCTCATTCTCTTCCATTTGTGAAGTGGACAGAATGCAGCTTCTCATAGGGAGCTGCAATAAGATATATTCATAAATCCTGCATAAATTGAAGATTGAAAGGAACACCCTGAATCAGCAGTTGCAAACCCCACCTAAAACAGGCATCACATTATAAAATTCTTTCTATTAGCTTGCAAAGCAGAAGGAAGTGGGATCTCCTGTTCCCAGAACTGAAACAGGAAGATTTTGGAGAACACCATCTCATATATAGAACAGACATATTCACAGCTGCTTTACCTTTTTATTTTTTCTTTTGACTCAAACAGCCCTTTATTCTCATTTTCCCCAATACTGTAGTCATTAGTCTTACTAGACTACACAAGCTAAACCCATTTAGTCAACTCTCATACAACCCCCTTCCAGCACGGCTCCTTTCCCCACAACCAATCCAGGTTACATTTAGCCAGTCTTGGACAGACAAATCTCACAGCCTACATGCTATTCTTTATCATGATTCCTCTTAGCTTTGTACAGCATTGGAGAACATAGAAGACATTCATCAAGAGCCCTGAGCTGGAATCTCCTTGAACACTTTACCATTTCTCTTCCTAGCCTAGGAACTTTCCTGATGAAGCCAATGGAACTACTGAAGAGCATTGTTACCCATGAATAATGTTTTGAAAACCTAAGTTTTTGATAACTAGTGGAAGGCTGAGGTCATTTGCTATTTTAAATATGTGGAATCGGCTATTTTAAATCTGCAGAAGAGGAAGTAATATCAGACAATGATCAAATGTCATCTTATCACAACTGAGAGCACCTGGTTCTTCTCTGTCTTCCCTAATTGATGACAGTAAGGTTTTTCATTAGCACCTGGACTGGGGATCCCTGGGGCACTCCTAAAGAAAACACAATGGAACAACAAAAGTTAACTTGTATCCCAAACTAGGAGTTTTGCAGACTTAAGCAGGAACCACAAGCTGCATACTAAGGGAAAAAATATGCTTAATGGCTATTTCATGACCTCATTAGTATCCATCCACATGGACTTAATGACATTGAAAAATTACATCAGATAAATAAAAACTTATAAACAAGTTAGGGATTGTTTACTGTTCTGGTTTTGAAAGTTATTGCTGTTGCTTTAGTAGGCATTATGACTCAGTCTTCACTAAAAATGTTTATGTTGAGATATTTGGATACACCAGTCACACTGACTATGCAAGAAACAGCAAACAATGGGTTTGTAACTCATTAAAACAGAATTTCAGAAGCAAAGGCACTTACTAGGTCCTCGTAATTCCTCTGTGCTAAAATTCTCAAGCTTTCTGAAAACAGTAAGTATGACTGATAGTGCATTTTTTCAAAGTAAGAAGCTTCTGAAGTGAAAGAGCGTTAAAAAAGACGAGCATAAATTTTGCTAACTGCTCTCACATACATTCTCTCTCTCTGTGAGTAAAATAAAACAAATAGGCTTTACATGATCACTCTTACCATGCACAGGGGTAAAAGGGTTAGCAAAACAGTCAGTGGAAAAAGCAAGATCCTTCTAAAAACCCTCAGAAGATTCTTGGAATTTATATTTAGTACTGCAGGATACTGCAGGAGAACTGTTAGGGGCAGAAGCTCACTGACGAGGTCATAAGAATAAAAACTCTCATGCAAGAAACTAATGCATAGTTTGAATCTACTAACTTGGGAGTTTTCTAAGAGGACTGTACATGAAAAGCTGAACCAGAAGATGACCCTGGAATTAGAGAATTATCCCTTCGCTATACACCAAAAGTATCCAAGAAGGCCAGTGTCAGATGAGGAACAGAAGGCATCTGAAAGAAAAATCCAAGGAAAACAATGGCTTTTTAAGAATAAGTTTTTCTTTTCTTCTTTTTCTTTTTAAATAGAATAGACTTGTTAGGACAGAAATTTTTATCAGCAATGTTCCAGGCAGGTTCAGAAAACCAAGACAAGTTTTACTCAGTGATATATCTCACTTCAGTAACTAAAGCAAGCTGCTTCTGAAGCCAACTCATTTCAAAAGCAGCAGCATCCGTGTGATAAAATATGACAGAATTTCAGTTGATACATATTAACCAGAAACTCTTTAGGAAGCAAACTATTTCCCATTTAATAAGGAGGTTAGGATTACATACTACAGTGTCCAGGGTTTAACTGTATTTTATTGATAACCTCCACTAGCTGTTCTTATTAATGTAAGATTTAAAAATATGTCATGAACTGATAAAAGCTGCCTTCTACCATGCAGGTAGGTACACCTGTTACAGGAATAAAGCTGGGAGGAGTGGAAGTAAGGGAAAATAAGGTGGATGGGAACTCAGTTCAGGCAGTTATAAGGGTACATAAGCTAGCTCCCGATTTCCACATCACTTACAAGTATTGCTTTCTTTTGATGCAGCCATCACTAACTGACAGAGTCTTGGAGACACTCCTGCCCATGCCCAAAGGATGCTGGAGCCAAGAAGCAACTTTAAGGAACATCACTGATACACAAAAAGCATCACAGCAGACAAAGCAAGTAAGTGTGGAACATTTTTTTTTCCAGTTTAGTAATTAAAACCAGCTAACTAATAAGATGGGTACGTGGCATTCTGATCACTTTGCTTGTGTTATGTCCCTCCTTCAGCCAGGCTGAAGCACATGCTACTTGGGGTCAGGACAGAAAGAAATCCCATCAACACAAGCAAGTACGGCCGTGGTGCAGCAGAGCAGCTGCCCACTGGCACTAGCTCAGTGCAAACCTGATTCAGACTTACATGATGGACCCAGTATCAAATCCAACATTAGTTCTCAGGATGAGAAAGCCTTCCCCACCCAGTGTTTTGCTGCAGAGAGCTAGATCACACTGCACCTATTTACGGAGAGAAATGCGCATTCTTTTATGCAATCCAGAGACAGACCCAGAGCAATACAAGCTTGATGGAACTCTGCAATACAAAAATGTCAATACCTCCCTCCCTGCCACGGAAATGACTGCAACATTGAAGCACTTGTTAGGAGTGTACTTTGTTATATTAATTCCTCCACTTGCAGGAGTAGGAATATTAGGAAAATCCCTAGGAGCAAACATATATAAGGTCACACAGTTTGCTCATCTTCTGTTTGAATGAGCAGCAAACATTCTGGCTCTTGCTGCCTTCTAACGATGAACACACCCAACCTAAACCAAACTCACAGCTAAGTTTGGAGCAGGCAAAGTACAGCAGAGCCATGTGCGGCCGCTGCAGCGCAGTGCGGAGGCTCCGGGCTCAGCTGGGACAGCCGAGGGTCACGGTGTGTCCGTGCGGGCAGGCTCCGACCCTCGCACCGTGTGCCGGTCCCTTCCCACCCAGCAGATCGATGGGAGAGCACAGCCAGGGCTGACCCGCTGCTGCACCGAGCCCGCCGGCTGAACTTCACCCGCTCCGTGCTGGCTCCGGCTCGCCCCCAGCCACCGGGAGAGCGCGTTAGGAGCAGAATTCCTGTCACGAACCGGCGGTGGGGGGAGCGGGGCTGCAGACCGCGGCAAGGCGGGCAACGGGGGGGGGCTGGGGGCAAA
>VZRW01003228.1:103270-264826 GCA_013398125.1 Aegotheles bennettii | reverse complement strand
GCCCGGGAAGGGGTTGGGGGGGGGGGGTGGGAGGCGCGAGGTGTCTGTGAGGGGATTTGAGGGGGTGAGAGAGAGGCGATCCCTCAGCTCAGAGGGGTAGCGCCGGGCTGTCCGCCCTCCCGCGGCGGGGACGCCTGCTGAGGAGACGCGGGCAGCGGCCGCGGTCTCTGGGGAGGCGGTGCCTGCGATAAGGGAGGGGAAAGTCGCGGCCGGTGCCGCTGACAGGAGGCGCCTCAGGTGCGCGCGCCCCTTCCCGCCGCTCCCCGGGCGGGAGTCGCGAGGGGGCAGCTGAGGGAACGGGGGGGGGCGGGAAGGCAGCGGCTGCTCCTGCGCTTCACCCATTTCCCGGGTGTATTTCTGAGACGTTTTTAATAAAAACAGCCCGGGGGGAACCGCCCCCTCTCCCCCTCTCCCCCTCTCGCCCTTCATCGCCTGCTCGCTCGGGTTTCGCCCGCGCCGCTGAGCGGGCTGGCCGAGGTGAAGGTGAGGGGGGGATGGCGCTCCTGAGGCGGCGGGTGGCTGCTGCAGCTTCCCGAGGCTTTCAGATGGTCCTCGGGGGGTTGCGGGCCGGTCTGGATATTGAGTTCTGTGCAGGGTAGTGGGGTGGTGAGAGGGGAGTAGGAGAAACGCCAAATTTGGGGAAGAAAAATCCCTCGGGATAGTTGAGAGCAGAGGAATGCCCCTGCCCCCGGCACACAGGTGTGAGCTATTACTGAGATAGCTTTAAGCACTTCATCAGTCACCTAAAGCAAAGGGAAAGTAAGCCGGAAAAGTATTGGTGTTTGTAAGTGCAATATAGGAATCGGAAATTGCACTCTCAGAGGGTTTGTAGATTGGTTGGGTTTTTTTTAATATCGGTGTAGCCACCCTACAGTGATGTGTGGGGTCTGGTGTGTGGCCAAACCAGAATTCGTGACCCACAGGTACTGTAAAGAAGGGAATTCTCCTCCTCCTAGAGAGGGAGAGTGGGATTCCACCCCTGTCTGCTGTTGTGAGGAAAAGACTTCCCTCATAAATCGTCTTTGCTGTTTTTCAGGACTTTCTAGACTGCAGCAAAATGCAATTGACTTGGTTGTGGAAATTTTTGCTGCTTCCGAAAGCAGAACTGTGTGAGCTACAGCTTTATCAGTGCCGTGTGCTTGTACTTCAGCACATTATTCATCTTATGTGGAGTTTCAGGTAAACCACACTCTAACGAGTCGAGAAAAACATCATAACCAAGGGACAAGATGATGTTATAAAAGGAAATTAAAATACGCGTTCTGTGTTCTCCCGTTTTTTGTCAAAGTAAGTTTTTCTTGTTTAGTGGTGAGACACAAGAAATTTAGTGTCAAGAAATTGCAGAGAAAATAACTTGCATTTGCAGAGAAAGTAACATCTTTTCTCATAACAGGGAAAGATTACTAATGAAGTCCAACATCTGTAAGTGCTGTTTGACATTTTTATATATTATTTGGAATGAGAGGGTGACAAAGTTTGCCACTGAGATGTCTCACTGGCTCCAAGCTGCACAGAGCTAGGGAGGGTGAGGGAGTTAATCCTGTTGCAACCTTGTCTGACAGTTTATGCACGTTATTCTGCATAACACCTAGACAGACAAGGGAGAAAGGCAAACCATGGAAACACAATTACAGGTGGTTGAGGACCAGCCCACAGCCTGCTTATGTGAATAAATGAGAGTGGAGGGTCAGCTTCTGAGAGCTGTAGTCTGGGATTTCACATGGTTGTGACACTGCCCTGCTGGCATGATCCAGCTTTCACTGGGAGAAGCGCTTCTGCACTGGCTTGGGATGTGGTGCTTAGACCCCCTTTGGATGCTGTAAAGCCAAACCCATTTCCTGTCCCTTGCATGTGTTCTGTTTGGTTCAAATAACAGACTGTTGTAAATTTTCAGAGGATGAAATAAAATGAGAGACAAGCAGGATGTGTATTAAGTGAAATAAAGAAACCATGCACTTGTCTGCAAAGATTTACAACTTCAACATTAGATATGACAACAATGAGGTGCAGGTGGTAGGGAAAGGTGTAGTGAACAGTGAGAGGTCCAGTACCATGCGTGTTAAATTGAAAAGCCCACATTTAATAAATAAGCTAATGTTACAGACATCAAACTGGGCATTGTGACAAAAGCGAGCATTTGGTGGAATTAAAGCATAAATTCTGTTAGGTGCCCAAACAAGTTGTAAAATAATTTGCTGAATTGAAGTGTAAAATGAGGAAGTGTAGAGTTTTGGCATAATATACTGCATGACCTCTTTGTAATGAGTTTCTGAGGTATTAGCAAACCAAGAAAGGAAGTCTCTTTAATTGAAAAAGATACTTTGCTGTACTAGCTTCATACTTAAAGTCTTATGCTTTTTAATTAATAGATGGAAATCACAGTTCAGCTGAAGTTTCAGTAGACTTTTTTTTGTGTGTCTGTGGGTTGTCTCCTAGCAGGAATGATGACTGGAGTAGAAATTGACCATTTTAGAAAACCACCTTTTGTAACCTGTATCTGCATTTGAAGAATGCCTGCTTAGGACTGAGTTTCAAATGTAAATACTATCAGGATTTGCTTTCAGTAGGATTTATCAAACTTTATGGTTTCACAGGAGGAAGTATTTAGATTCCTGATTTTCAATTTATTTTTAGGATGCTGCTTATTAGATGAAATGATTATGTCATAAAATCTGAATGATTGGTGGAGAAGATGATGGTCTCTGGCAATGTTTATCCACGCAAATCCCTTCCTTTCTTGGGATAAAAAGTATTCTTATATAAAGTGTGAAAAGAGAATGTAGGGAAGATAGGAGTTCAAGCACAGGATTAAATAAAAACACTATTGAGAGAACATGGGAAGTGAATGCTAATGTGGGTCTGAGAGATACTGGGTCTCCTTCCAATATATTTTTTTCTTTTTTTTTATCTATAAATCTCCACCACGCAATCATTGTTCCAAAGGAAAGATATACAGCAAGAGATGTCATGTTGGCTGTCATAATTCACTCATTTCAGACACTTGGGTGTTTCAACAAAGGAAGAGGTTGTTGGTAATAGGAATATACTCTTGGAGTTTGGAGGATGTATCTTAAGGCTGGTGGACAAACCATCATGCTTCTTGATCAACATCAACTCAAGAAGTGGAGGGGATTCAGAACTTCAGGGCCTCACTGGAGATGCAAATACCTTGGTTTTGATACAACAGAAGTGTTGTGCTTTTCAAAAAGAGTGCACAGAATAAGCAGTATTGGACCTCACCTGTACTCCCTTCCTGAGTCAGTTCATGCAATCTGAGATCACTGATTCCTTTTTGGGAGAGAGAATTCAGACTACAAACTCTTGAGAGTTTTGTGTTGGTACAGGGTGCTGAGGGGTTTTTTGTGTCTTGTTTTGTGTTTTCCCCTGGTTAGCTTGTTTCTTCAGTTCCTAATGTGGAAAGTTCTGGAAAGACTGAAATAAACTTGTAGAAGAAGCCAACTGCTGGGATGTGGTGGTTAGTAATGAGATGTCTCTTGGTACAAATTATTTCCAGTGGTGTAAAATCACTGTGCGATGGAAAAGAAAGCAGTTTTCGTAAGAACTGTTTCCACCTATGTGACACATGAGCAGCTTTGGAGAACTTACTTTGGTTGGAACCAGGATTAACTTGACATAGGATCAAGTTAAGCTGTGGTAATGTCAGAACATCTGTGTTTATGTATTACAGTGCCTTAGAAAACAACCACTTTCTGTCAGTGCTGCTTTCAAACAAGTTTCAGTTAAGCTTTCTGTTTTCTTGGTTGCCCTGCGTATGCTGGGCTGCTGGTGACTCATACTGCCTTCCAAATTGATTTTTGTACCTTCTGTGGATGCGTTATACACTAATGATCCTACTGAAATTACCTGCAGCATATGCCATCGTGCCATTTGGGTCAAGGTTTCATAATTTAAGAAAGAAAAACACTATCACAGGTGAATGGCTCAACAGAGGGCTGAATGCTAGATGGCCAAGTTGTCATCATGGATCCAAAAACCATTATCAGCTGCTGCTTCTCATGTGTGATTGAGGTTAAAAATGTTTGAAATGCCTATTAACTCTTATCAACTTAATACTTTGATCCGTTAACTGAAACTCCCCAGATATTCTTCCTATCTCCCCAGATAGCAAAAGCAGAGCAAATAAAATATGGAATATTAAAATTAGTGAAAACTTAGAACATTTTAAATATCTTATAATAGGTTCTCCTCCAATTTCTAGTCTAAGCTATCTGCCATTACTGTAACAACAGATAAATCTGTAATTTTCTTTATTTTCTACCACAGATCAATATTTAGAAGGTAGCTAATGAAGCCAAATCACTGTGCTGCTGCATTGAGTCTCAGCATGAGCAGTTTGTGGTCAAATGTTCCTTCTTGATTAAGTATTTATAGATAGTGGGACTGAGAAAGGCAATTGTTCCCAAGGCTTTGGCACCTCTACAGCATTCTCATAAGAATAAAGATGATTCAAATAAATGTCAGAAGGGATTTGCTGGCTGCTTGAATTAGACAGTTGTGTGATGCAGAACTTTCTTTTGATATCAGCATGGTGTTAAAGTGGCTCGCTTCTTTGCAAACTCAAAATACCAATCAAACAGCTGAATTTAAACAGTGTGATGGTTTTCTATTTACATAAACTGAAAAAGGCAGGAAACTGAGAGAGCTAGGGGAAAATACCCACTGGGTGAGAAGGATTGTGTTTGATTTATTATTATTTTAATTGCCTAATGGTGCTAAGGGAGAGTCTAATTAAAATCTCTGGAGAAGTCTTCAAAGGAAGAAAGATAAATATTGTAAAATGTTATTTATAGCCTTTAGTGTTTCTTCTCTCTCACATAAATACAAAAATTAATACAAGAGCTGGATCACATCTTCTGAAGCTTTTCCTTACATACGCCATGTAGAAGAGTCCAACGTAACTGCCTCGAAAGTAGTAGCGATGTAGGGACTTTGTAACGGCAGTAACTGCCACCCTGATCCTTGTGTTCTGATCTTGGCAGAACTTGAATGTAGGATGGGCTCCTGTCAGGCTGCTGTATAGTCTTCAATGGGCCTTTAAAATGTGCCAGCATGTAGTTCTGAACTGTGTTTTGATTTGGAATAGCATTTTCTGGCAAAAAAAAATATGGCGTAGGCTACAGTCAGATACACTGTCCAAACCCTGAGAGCAACAGAGGGAGAATTTTCTTTCAGCTGCTTGCCATTGTCTCCTCTTTCTGGCTTCCCTTCCTCCTGATCTGGTACTATGACTGCATATTTAATTGCTTTCTAATCCAGTTTACGAAAAATGATCCAGGTTAGTCTAAAAAGATTCAATAGTGTTTTTTTCGCTTGGATTATTTTGAGAAACAGCTGTGACACTACACTTAAATTTAAGGGGACATTATGATCTAGATGAAGGGTAGTTATGCGCAGTACAAGACGGGGAATAACTTCTTATCTGATTTAGCTGTAGCCAGAGAAGTTAATCTGATACCGGTTTTAGGCTTAGAGATAATTATCTAGTGCATGAAAGGGGCTGTCCCCCAAATGTTGTTTAATATATTCTCTGAATACATTTAAAATAGATCTGATGGAAAAAAATCGGGTTGAAGATCATAAAAAAGGAGAACACTTTTTATTTTCAAGACTGATTTTAAACATCTCATAGGAGATGTTTTGTATCAAACTCTCATTTGACATCTAAAATAATCTCATTTAAAGATGTGTCCCTTATTAACAGTGGTTGTTCTGAAGTACTATGAATGGCTTGAGTGGCTCTTCTGCCCAGTTTGTCAGAGCAGTGTGGTGCTTTCTGGCTGCTGGCCAATCCCGAAAGGTAGACTGGGGTTTGTTTGAAAACTGCAAGATGATAATTTTGAATATGGTGAATGTGAACCTGGTAAATAATCACTTAAGTTTTTAATTTCAATTTTTATATAAATTAGAAGGAAAGAGTGATTTCAAGGTTCCCTTTTTTCTTGCATGTCTAACGTATTACTAATGTGCATGAGAAATTGCTGCATTTCTTACAATTGAACTATATCTGTAACTATTGCTTAGGAGATTGGCATACTTGAATACAATTACATAGGGTAAAGAAGATTCGGTTTATTTACATTATGTTTCTTCAGTGTTTTTCAGTACATTTAAACATCAATATTTATTAACATCTACGGTTTACTCTAATCATATAAAATGTAACAAACCAAATATACCCAGCATCTTATATTTTATGCAATAGTACTCTATTTTATAATCAGTTCACTTGGTTTTCTGTGTATATATGTGATCATACTAGAACTACGTTTAGTTGAATCTTCAGTTGTGTCATTCTGTGTCAGTGTCTGAAGCAAATTACCTTCTACTCAGAGATTTTGAGTGATGAATCTGAGCAGCACAAGTTCCCTGAGATTTTTGCAATAATTAAAATATTTTAATAATAGTCCCCAATCCTGTACTTAGAAATCAGCACTCTGAAGGCAGTTAAATGGGAATGGTCCTTTGCAAAGTGGTTTTTTTGGGGGGGCAGTGGGGAAATACACTCTTGCTTTTTCGTTTTTCCTTCCCCCGCCCCCCGTTCATTCTGAAACTATGACTTGATGAATGTCATTAGGCTGTAATCCATTTATTCCATGTGGTGGTGGGAACAGAGAGCTAGATATTTCGTTTGGACTGAGTGAACCAGAATCACTGTGAGCTGAGCCGCCGCTGCCATCAAACTGAGATATTTTCTTCTTGATCATTTTTCTTTCTTTTGCTCGGCGATTCTGGAACCAGATTTTCACCTACAGCGTTATAAATGATGTCTGATTAATTCAAAGTAGTGGTCAACTTTTTACAGTAATAATAGCAATGGAAATATAGATACGTTAAAACCAATCATAAAAACCCAAAACAAACAAAAGAACCCCCCCCAAAAAAAAATAATCCCTAAACAAACAAAAATAACCCCCACAAAACACTGGATTTGTGCAGTGAAAAATCATGCATATGTAAAGACTCCTACCTGCTTGAAATCTGCTTTTACTAATGTATTTTCTTCCCTTATATGACAGTGTTTTCCTTATCACTATATTTTTGTGTTCTTATTTCACAGTTTTTGCTATATCCTTTAAGGTGTGTTGATATGATATGGTTTAGAAAGTGTAACCATTGCTTTATATTAAAAATCTCAGTATTGTATTCCAGTTATCTTTTATTACCTTCCAAGTAATGACAGCAGAAAGCAATTAGCTTTGTCTGCCATGAGTCCTGTAGGAATGCAGATAGCTTATGTGTTTTGTCTACATTATACTTGAGGGAAATTTACCAGTCAAAAATTGGATATCTTTAAGAGCAACAGCTCTGTGAAAGGAAACTGCTGATTTCATGCGGTATCACTGGTTACTCCAGGCATGTCTGTGTCCCACATCAGACAGCTTGCATAATGTTAAGGCAGAGGTTTTGAATCTTTCATAACTGCAGTTCTTTGAAAATTTTCCAATGCAGCTATGTCCTACTGTACATCAATGATAAACTTGGGTTTTGTAGTTTTTGGGACCACTTACGGTCAGTGAAGTATAATCTATGGACTATTTGGGTTTGGGATTGAACATGACTGCACTACAATATGTTTATAAAAATCCAGTACTTGATCATAAAATTCCAAAATCTGCGCATCCTTACACTTCCAGCCTCAACTGGTCCCTCTCTATTCCATGTTCTTGCACAGACTGAATGCAGAAGCAGAGGTGGCCATTGAAAGAGGGCAGTATTTTAGAGAACTGAATGTGTATATCCATAAAGAACAAAAGCCTGTAAAATTCTAAAAAGAAAGATCCCTTGTTTAAATTTACCTGGGGGCAATAAATCTGGTTGCTAAGGTATGAGGTACCTTATTAAGTATCGCCAAATCTTCCCCTATGCTCCAACTGTGTCAGGACCATTGTAATTCTGTTATATAAGGAGGGTTGGATTCAACAACAGTCACTGTATTTGCGGACTGCAGAGCTGTGCTTCCCAAGTGTGCTTTCCAACACAGTGATTTTAGGAAATTCTTTATCCTGAATCCCTCTGGTCTTTGTGTGAACACAGCCAAGGTACCTGGGCTCCTGCTCAGGAGACTTATATTTATTCAGGACAGAGCTTAAATGTGTACTTGATATAAGAGCTGCTTTCCAAAGAAGCAACAGATCTGAGTATGCACTTGAAAAATTTCCTGAACGGATACTCTTGGCTACATATATGTGTATGATAGACATAAAAATTTAGCACCAAATTTTGTAGCCTAAAACATTCTGCATATAGTGAGTGTGAACTGCTATTATAGGTGAAGTACCTGTGAATGTACTAGCAAAAACAAACCTGGACTTGAAAATCAAAGGCTGTAAAATCTCCTCAAAGTGAAATCTGACTGAGGAAGAATGTGGCCTGTGGAAATAGTGGCAACAAGTTTGGAACAAAAAAATACATAGGTACCTCATTTGATTGTTCTTTGAATGCTGAGTTTTCCTTTTCCTGGCTTACAGCTGAAATATATCCAATGCCTTGGATATTTTCTGGCCACCATTTTGCATGATTGCAAGAAGAAATAAAATGGTGAAGGCTGTAACTATTGAGAGCAGAGCTAAGATAAAGTTAAGCTGAGCTGCTGGCATTCTAGCTGACTAGCAAGCTGTTATGCGTATAAGAATAGGTACTTTTTCTAGTATAAATGAATTCCTAATGTTTAGTTTCTGTCAAATTAACCTGTTCATTAATTCGTATCGGTGTAGTGTGTTCTCTGTGTGTGAAATATACTCACAAACTTTAGCCTGGTTGCCTTGGCACTACTTTTGGATACAGAATGTGAATGCTGCTCCTGTCCCGTGGCAGGAGCAGTGTCTGCTGGATGTGTGCGTACGAAGGATGGATAGTCTCTGTGTACCTGTCTTTCAGATAGTCCCAGGTTTGCTGCAAGTTCTGACTTTCTCCTTATTGTAATGTATCTGTTGCAGTGAAATTCCTTCTCTAATTCTAGTCTCTGATGATCTGTGTAAACAACTCGGTACTTTTCCTTTGTTCTTGTTTTACCTGTTTAAGAAAGAAATATTATTAATATGTTGAATTTGATTTTTTTTAATAGCATCTTTCTTGCAAACATCTCAAACATTTTACAGACATTCATTAAACTACAGAGTACTTGCATGGGATTGTTTTCCATGTCACAGAGAAAGAATATGAGGTGCAGGGTGAATAAATGAGTGAGTATTGGTTATCATAACTCTTTCCCTCTTTGTCTCCCTCTCTCTGTGTACGTACATTTGAATGTTGAGCTGAAGTGAAAAACATCCTGATGCATCTTAAATAATTCACAGCAGTATGTAATTGGTGCTGGCTATATTTGATCTCAAAGGGGTTTCAATTCAGTGCTTATTGAAGTGACTTCCGTGTGTATGTGGCCATAAATACACAGGATTTCAAGACTGAAGTTCAGTCGCTTCTTTTTTTTATTTGTGCCACGTCCTAAATTCTCTGTTTGAGTTTTAGAGATCAACTCTCTAACACAAATGAATGTCCTGCTAGAAATGCTTTCACTCTCTTGTGTGGCCATAGGACATGCTTATAAATTCAATAATAATTTGAATTTATTTTTTCAAAAAGGTCCAGTCTTGCAAGATCCTGAGTGCCTGTAGAGCTATAACTGGAGGTACTCTGTGTGCTGAGCTTTCCTTTCGAGTTGAAGGTAATTTGTAAGATGAGGCAATAAAATACTTGTAAAAGGATTTCAGTATCATCCTCTCTCTAGTATATATGAAGTATTCTTAAATCTATTGGATAAATACTGTTAAGAGAAGCAGTACTTGATTTTTAGATCTCTCTCATTTCATAGGCTTTTTAAACAATTCTTCAAGTAATAATAATACAGCGAGATCACTTTTCAACTTATTTGTTCTCCTTTTGCACTTTCAACAGCCAACTAGATAGTTTTCCTTTTCCTTCTGATCTTCCCAGGTTTTTTTTGATGTGAGTCTTCTGGGACAAACTGTAGGACAAAGACTCCTTTAAAGTGGTTCCCTAAAATCCATTGAGGTGTTAAGATGAAGCACACGCCACACAAAGGAGCGACAAGGAGATCTTATCAAGAACCCCTTTCACATTCAGAAACACAAGCCAATTGGTTTGGAATTTACAAGCCCTAAACAAATGTCAGACTCTTTCATCTTAGCAGAGGAAAAAAGGACAGAAATAGATGAAGGAATATTTTTCCTCTGTTCTCTTTATGCTCACCGTTGGTCCAAAATCAAACTGCATTATTTTTATCTGAAGGCTAGAGGCAGACATAGCTTAAGACATTTTGAAATACGCATAATGAAGGATGTTTTCCCAAGTCTTATGCCACTTTGACTTCTAGTGTACTAGGTTTCCTGCCTAAATTTGCAGGAATAAAATGATCATCAAACTAAGTTTACGTTTTTTTCAGGGTACAAATTGTTGGCTTTGAAATATTTGCTCTAAGTGATAGTTACAATGTTAACAATAGTATAGATGTTCAGCTTCCTTGTAAGCTGAAGGCTTAGAAGGTAATCTTTGAAAACAAGTTAAAATTCAACAGGGTTATTTCGGCTTCACTATAATCAGCAAATATAACCATGATTTCAGGGGGTGGAGAAAAGGAATAGTTTTCCCCATTCCCCTTGGTCATAAAATTCACAGAGTATTTCTTCTGAAGACAATAAAGCTAGGAGAAGGCCTCTTTATTTGCTGTGAAAATCATCACCCTTTCCGGCAATATAACTCCTGAAGAAAAGAGGGAGAAGGAAGAGACAAGACTGCATATCAAAGCAAAGTGAAGTGTTGAAAGGGTCTGTTGCCTCAATATGACAGATAGGCCTCAAAACCTCAGACAATGTAGGCCATTGGAAAATAGATGTCACAACTAGTTTACAAAGAAAAATAAATTAGCATTAGAGCAGAGGCCTGGCCTTTTTTCCTGCTTTTCTGTTTTGTTTTCTGGCTGCGTTTCTGCTGTGATGTAATCTGAATTACTTGTACATCACTGCTGCTTTAAATAAAGACGTGGAAGGTGTTGACTGTAGTTTAAAAAAAAAAGCTGAGGCTGGACTTGCAAAATATAAAATAACGTTGTCCTTTTGTTTATTCCCCTTAAAGTCCATTCTCTTTCTGATGAGGGTCCTTCCCAGATGAAGTTCAATATTAAGTTTTAAAAGTTATAAAATCTGTTTTCTGGGCTCTTGTTTACATATGTTCTCTTCAGTAAGCTTCATGCCTTGAAGGCTCAATCGCTCTCAAAAAATACACATTTTACACTGTTGTTTACATAGATTTTAGAAAATAATTGGTCTGAAGTTCTTCTCTTAGATAACTGAAGTTGATTGGGAATTTTGTCATTGCTTTTTAATGAAAAAGAGAATCAGACTAGGGAATTCTGTAGATGTTCTTTTTCTCATTTTGATGGCCTGGCTGGGTGGGGAGATACCTTTACCAAGCCAATTTTTGATGTTTGTTTTTTAAAACTTCTTATTGCCTCATCTGTTGGTAATGTCTGTGTATTTGAAATAAAGAAAGGCTTTGTTCTGAATAGATAGTTACTGTCTTTCAGTAAGAAGATATATAATTTCAAATCAATTTTTATCTGTTGAAATGACATAGCACTTCTTTGTGATGCTTTTTCATCCTGACAATTGACTTGGTTGGGTAAATTGTCATTTCACTTTTCCTGCAATTTAATCTTTTATATCAAATGCTAAATATGAATATTGAATCAGAATGTAGTGTATTTAATAGAGTCCCCCCAAATAATTCCCATTTTCTTTAGGACAGTATTTCAGTAGGTTCCCTCATTTAATTAGAACTGTTTTGATTTCTGTTATTCCGTGCTGCTCACATTCATCAATGTGAGTACGTACCATTATTACATACTGAGTTTAACTGAAAAGTAAAATTACTAAAAAAGAAAATTGGTTCTGTTCTGGCTTAAACCAGGACATAAAGTTAAGGACATACACATATTTGTGTGTATAAATATGTCTGTAAATTTTAGGGCTGTAATTCTGAAATTTTAAAGCAATGAACTATATTAAGTAATGATTATATTGAAGGGGAGGAGCTAGTAGCTACTTCGATAGCATGAATAATATTATGGTAGTAAGAAAACCAGAAAAAGTCGGTTTCAAAGTGGTTGTACTGGCATCAAGTAAATTATTTTACATTATCTTCTAGAGAAAGCATTGGTAAGTTAATTTGTAGCTCTATTAGCTATTTTAGCCTTGCCACTATTTGTTTTAATTTCATTTTCCGCAACTTTTTATGTGTCAGTATTAACATTTTCCAGTTTTCACAGTTAACATTATTTTAAAAACATCAGTGAAAAGTCAAATCTATTCAGTACTTTTCTTGTTTTGCAAACTACTACATTTGTGCTTTACACTCCCAAACCCTTTTTTTAAGCTGAGTTGATGTCTTGAGCCCAATTCTGTGAAGTCCTGAGCTGTTTTTAACACTTCAAAGGATTGGGCTCTAGGAATGCACAGCCTCAGGACATGTATCTATTGACAGGCCCTGTTTCACCTGTTTGGTATTGTTCATGAATTATTTTGGCATATGTGTTAACTCTGTGTAAGTGCTTTTCAGACTAGAGGTTAATTAAAGCACATAACTGCTTTTCTGAATTGCATCTATATTTTATGAAGTTGAGCAAGTGTGTGAGAAACCTTTCAGGGTCTTTCATGTCTGTGCAATAAGTGTAAAACCAGGATTTTGATTTTTAAGTCTGTTTTATTCTTTAAAAATGCTAACGCATTTAAAATTCAGTGACAACATGCCAGAGTTAGGGTTGCCTCATTGACATTCAGCAGTCTCAATTGAATTTGGTCTACACTCAAGTCTTGCATCACTTCTACACCTGGAAATCTCCAATGATGTTAATGAAGTTACTGCTGATTTACGTGAGTATACATAAGGGGGAAAAAACAGACTATAAATGCCTAGCTTTGAAGACCTTTGTAGAGACTCCAAGTGGAAGGATGGCACTGTGATATCTTCATATTACTAAGCATTTTGTATTTAGTAATAGTGGGGAAACAGTGTGTATCTGCTTTATAACTAAGAAAAAATTACCAGACTAATTTTGCTCTCGAGTAATAGCCACTTGAAGGAGGATTGCATCTCAAGCAGCAGCGCTGATTTTCTGTCTCTTCTGAGATTGCTCCGATTGTAATTGCTCTTCTTTCTTTAGAGCATGTTCTTTGATGCTCTCTAACACACACTTACTACTTTTAACCTTAACAATAGATTCAGCAAAACTTGCTACACCCAATTTACACCTTGGGAATATACACCGAAAGGTTCATCTGGTGTGCAGCTTGTGACAAAAACAGGCACATCAACGAGTGTCACTTTCAACAAAGTGATTTTTAATTGTGCAGTTGTGGCAAGCTGCAAAATTCTGGTGTGTGAGAAAAATACGTAAAACCGATTTGAAACTAAATGAAAAGGAAGCTTAACTGATGAGTTATGTGGTCTGCAAACAGTCTCTGCTGATTATTTGAGTCAGATTAGTTCTCTAGGAATATTTCTTCTCATGTAATAAATCTAGATAGAAAAATATCTGACACAGGAACAACAGCAGAAAATTGCATAACGGCTACAATTGGATCAGAGCACATAATTTTATCTAAAAGTATTGAAAAGTCTGTAAAGATTTAAAAAGATCAACCTGATTTTATATTGATATTTATCTTGCGGCACAACATTTTTGCCTGTAACTGTTAAACGTTGCTGCATTCCTTGTTCTATAACATTCTCTAGAGTATCATGTGTTTCATCCAAAATGCTTTACAGAATGTTAGAACAAAGATTCCTGGACTTGAGTGAGATGTAGCCATGTCTAACCACAACAGCCATTCCACTACAGTAACCATATAAAGCCTTTATGGGATGAAAGTGAAACTAGTGCAAATTTAGTTAAAACTGCATTAAAAAGCAGTAGGTTAAATAAATGCCATAAATGACCCACCAACCTATGTGCTTCAAGTAAAGTTAATTATTTATAAAATGAGTGATAGTAGAAGGTGTTTTTACAGGTTGAAAGCTGAATATACACTTACCAGTAGTGTTAGCTTGCACCGTTTTCCTCATCCATTCGTAAGAGCTGTGCCTTTGGCAGTTGGGAGAGATTTGCTGTGTATTAATTGTTTCTACAGGAGGTAACCCCCCAGATGCAGCAGGATGGAGGGAGCTGTAATCAGCAGAACTGTAGGAGACCTGTCCAGGAGACGAGCCATTGATCTGTGCAGCAGCCACAGTGCTGGAAGGTCCTGGGCCGTAAGCGTTCCAGTCCTCCCTCTGTGGGCCATAGTGAGATCCCCAGGTTCCTGCAGGCTGTCCATGGGTGTCCAGAGTTGGCACATGATGATATCCCATGTAATCTGAATAGGGTGGAGTAGACACAAAGTTTTGCACTGGCAGGTTGTTGTTACCCCTCGCAGATCCTGGGTACATGCTGTTCTCCTTATCCAAGAGAGAGCTCACATACATGATTGTCACAGATTGTAAATGCGTTGTCACAACATCTTGTTCTTCTGTATTTTCTTTTGCTGCTTAAAAATAATTGTGTTTGGTTTTCTCTAATAATGCCACTCTGCTTGGAATCTTCTACTTCATCCTCTTTTATTATCAACTGTGTTACCAGGTGCTGGTGGTAATGGTTTACCAAGATCTTGTCTGACGTCAGCCTAACTGCCTGCCTCATAATTACATTTACATTCAAATGAAGGGCTGACCCACCCCACCTTTCTGCTAGTTCTGGTGCTTTCTCTTTTAGAGAACTTTTATCTATCCTATTATCCTTCCCTGATATTCAGCAGCGATTCCAGTACTGTAAGATGATGCAACAGTTACTTGCATTTGTAACTTAGTACGCAGACCTTCTTTTAAGAAAAGATAGTGGTAACTATAATAACAACTTTGGTGTTCAAATGTTCAAATGGTTCTTGTCTTAAGCCTTTATTTTATGATGTGTTGTCAATCAAGAAGTAAATCTATTACTCAATTTCTCAGACATTCAAAAAAAATTCTCATTTTTACTTCTTAAATTAAGGGGCACAGTCAATTTTAATAATCATAAGTCAGTAACTTCAGAATATTGAGCACCTTGTAAACAGCATGTCTTGAATATAATGGTCTGAAAAATATTCCCTTCATTATTGATGTCTGAAAGTGATTTTCCAACATGGGAGAAATGAAGGCTCTAACTGTAATGCACATGTTCACACTCTCCCTGTACAGAGTGATTTAAAGAGATCCCTTCATCTGGTGGCCATTGCAAACTGATAAATTTTAAAAAGCAGACAATAAATCTTCCTAACAAAGATAGTGCCAGAAGTACAAAGAAAATTACTGTAAAAAGTAGTGAAAAAAGTCTTTTATTAGGCCCAGTAATGTTGGCTTCTGTTTCAAACTGAAGACAACCTTTATCTGCCTGAAGGGCTGGTTCCTTCCTCTGAAACTGCTGTGTAGTTGTCTGGTTTCAGCTGTGGCAGTTTAGGTAAGTGCAATCAGCAGGGAGAAACAACTGGGTTATCAAGTTAGTGATCAGAACTGCCTTGATGCTTTTCTGTGAAGCCCCTGACACATGGGCACTCTGTAGGTCAGTGTAAGCCTTCCCACTGAGAAAAATTGTTCTGAAGGTGGTTTTATGTGTTGTATTAAGAGCTTGATATTAACACAGGAGAACTAGGCTATACCTCCTGACTTGAGAATTGCCTCTATGTTGTTGTCTAGCTACAATTTGTAGGATGAATTTGATATATTTTTATCTTGGATTGATTTCTTTGCAATAAGCTATTTGTTAAGGGATATGCTTGCAAAAGAGGTGCAAATTACAATGAGTTGTTTCCCTTTACAAAGGTGTGGTTTTTCATTCAGTATCCTTTGTATTTTGACACTACTTGTATTCACACATCCCTTCTAATTCCAGCACTAAAGGATTCTAAGTGTGTACCTAAGGACAGGAAAGGTATTCCTCTTCTGTTTTGCTTTTTTGTTTTGTTTTGTTTTTTTTGAGGAAAGACTTTTTAGTGAGAAGTATAGCAAAATCTTTATAATTAATTTTGCTATATTTACAGATTTCTTTAATATTCCTTGGGATCCTGAGAATGTTGAATGTTGCATCATGGGATAGGACATGGAAAAATTAAGACCTTCTGTAATTGGTGTACTCATATAAAAGCAGACAAAAAAATCAGAAGACTTTTGTTCCCTTCATCTTGAAAGAAAATGAATTGTAATATGATTTTTGAGAACTCACAGACTATTTAGTACTGATGCGTACTAAAAAAGAACAAAGAACTCAGCTGAGCATCATCTAAATTAAAGAAGATATGTTTCCTATACTGGAAGTATCCTTGGCCTATTTGTGAGCATTATGCCAGCAGTTAAGTTCTGATGTATTGCTAAATGTGATGCAGAGCTGTCAGTCATAGGCAGATCCACAGGAAGATGAAGTTTTGCCTTCGTTGTCTGTATCTGAAATCCGTTGATATGGTACACATGAACATTGGTGCCTCATAGATTTCAGATCAGGCACATTGTTTGAATTCTACTAAGCACACCATTTTCATATCTCAGTGAATGACATTTAATTTCATAGACTGCGTTAGATGATGGTAACATTTTCAGTCCCTGGCCTTCCTTCTTTATGGGATGCCTCTGCACATACCCCCCACAATTTCAGGATCACCTAATCCTATTTTTTGTATCTCAGAGCTTTATCCCTTATTCTCTGTTCTTCTTTTATCTTTTGTTTATGCTCCTCCTTTCCCTTTCTTGTTTTGCCTGTTCCATTATCTGAATTTTCTTTAGATCTATTTCAATTCTTCCCAGAACGTAATTAGATCAAGATATGCCGATGGCGAATTGCTACACTGATTTGATATCTGCTAACAATAGTAAGCTTTGAATAAGGCATTTTGTTTAAAAAGATTTACATAGCAGGATAAGATTGCTGGGTAGGACTGCAGATTTTTAACACCAAAGTGAGAATAAGATAACTAAAATGGCTACATTCAAATGATCTTCTGCACCCTTACTCTTATGACTCCCATTTTGTGTAACAGAGCCATGTGGATATATTAAAAAGGAACTATACCTTTGCATGTAGCCTAGTAGTTAGAGGGTACCAAAATTTTGGGGGTGATGTTTTTTGAGAGCTAATTGACTGTTAATCTGAGTCTGCCTTCCCAAGAGTAATTTCTTGGCCATGCTCATGTCCTTTCTGCTCAAATCCAGCCATGTCAGTGGCTTCAGAGTCACAGAACCACTGCATCTTCAGTGTATAGCAACAACTTATGCTGTAGTTTCAGGAACAGTTTTAGTGGGCATGGCTGTCAGAGGGAGTAAAGGGATAAAAAAAAAAGGTGACCTGCCCTTGTCTTGCACTGTGAGGGGGTGGCAACGAGTTGCTGGTGGCAGAGGAAGGGCTGCTGTGCTGCCAATGCCTGTGTAAAGTGCTTGTGGAACTGTCCTGTTGCCATGAGCCCTCTCCTGACTTTCTGGCGTAGAGGGCTTGACACCCAGAGATCTCATCTGTACAGAGGTCTGTATTTATATCATTTTCTTCAGTGGATGATAAAGACAGGATAGGAAAGATTTGTGTGGTATTGGCAGCAAGAGTGCTGTGCTCTTTGGCATACCTCAGAGAGATGGATTGCCAGAATAACTGAACTTCAAGGTTATAATGTTCCATTTTTTCCTCCACCAGTTAAAATGCTATGTATAATTTGTCTGCTTAGCCAGTGTCCACAGGTGCTGCCTAACTGTTTGTTGAAGTTGTATATACATATGTGACATTAAATGCACTTTGAGATCTTTGAGGAAGAAAATTTTCTAGTGTTCTAACAAGTGGGTGATGAAAATGTAGCAATAGCAAGCAGTGTGATGATAATCATTGGAAATACTAAAATTTTGTTTTTACAGGCAATGCAGATGGTATACTGTGATACATGTGCTGTTCTAAAGAGCATTTCCAAACCCGGTAGCAATAATATAATCACAAACGTGCGATTAAATGTTTTAATGACTGCTGTTATAACTGCAATTTCAGGGACTACTGTTAGATTAAAACTGGCCTGTATAACAATTACTGATACTAAAGGTGTTTAAAGTTACTCTTCCTTTTATATGGAGATAAGAAGAAACAAATCTGTCCCTCTTTGAAGCTTGAAGTTTATATGAAATCTACCTGGGGTTTTGTTTCTGAGGCAAAAAAAGGAGGTGAGCTTAGCCTGTCCCATTCTGGCCAAGATGACAGGAATACATTTGTATTCTTGCCTTCAGATGATCACTCGCAACGCACCAGTAACATCAGGCTTAGGAATCCTTCTTGCCATACCTTTCTAACTGCATGCCTGGAATTTCAATGGAATGGCTAGCTAAGGACTTTGTTACTGAATTGTGTATTGCTGATTGTTTAATGCAGTATTTTGGAGATGTTGTTGACCCTTTATTGAAGCTGGGCTTGGCACACACACACATTCTTCCTGAAATTAATAGTGAGCTGTGTAAATCTTGAGGAAATGTCAGTCCGACTAGTTGGAAAAAAGTCCAACTAGTCACGAAGGAAGACAGATGCTCTTGCTTTCACTGTGTTTTATAAACACAAAGCTGCAGCAAATTTTATTTACCCTTTTTAATTGGGCTGGTTTAGTATGCAACACCCTAGATAGGTCTCATTTTCAGGGCTGGAAATGCAAGCATGTGCCAAATTGTATCTCCGTATTGACAGATGTGGCACAGCCTGGAGAGCTGAATGAGCAGTGGTAGCTGAACTATTTTTACTTACTGAACTGAGCTCTTCTGGTGAAAAAGAAATGGATACATCATAAGTTTCAGTTATGTACTGAGTGTCTCTCTCGTTCCTAACATGTATTTCTTTTTCATAAGAGACCAACAGAAATAGAAATGTCAGTTGTCCGTGAAGCCTTCCTCAATGGTTTCATTTTTAATTCCATGCTCTGAAATTTTTTTCTTAACAAATCCTTTTGAAAAATGAGGAAAAGTGACTTGCTGAGAACATCGTGATTGTATTTACCTTTCTATCTATTCCACTACAGCTTTCCTAACTGCTGCTAACAATGGCGTATCTTTAATTTCTTAATGTTAACGTTTGCATTTTAGTAAGAGTAGTGACAATATATTTCATGTGTGATCCGCATCAGTGTTGTATTTGCCAGGAAAGAATGGTCTGGAGCTAAAGTAAGGTCTTACTTTCCCGAAATTTAAATAATTTAGAATCTGCTACAGAATCAATACTTCCAGGAACAAGAGTCTTACTGCTCAACAAGCAGACTGAATACGGCAGGAGTTACAGCCTGCACGTGAACTCCAGGTTAAATCCATTCTTTTTAGCAAAACCATGAAAATGAACAGCAAATCCTTTACTGATATTATTGGTTTCCTTCCTGAGTCATGCCATGTAGTGCTCTCACTTACTGCAACTAATTCATGCTGAGCAGAGTACAGCTAGATGGGATCATTGGATCCTCACTATGGAGCCCTTGAGACATTCTTCAGTGTGGTCATTCTTTCATGAGGTAACAAAGGAATCGATTGCCTTTACTGTTTGCCATTCTTGCCATGGTTTATATTCCTGGCAGACTGGCACTTCTGTTACACAAATTTAACTCTTTCATACTCCCAGATAAGAGAGGTTATTGTCTATGTAAAGTCTGTCCTGCCTCAGAGTGACTGTATTTTATTGTAGCTTAGAAGACCAAGAACATGTAGGATGTATCTTAATTAAGTTTATTGTGGTACCTCTTAGAACAGAGTTTGTTACAAAATGTACGAGAAAGTATTTGTGCTCTTTGAATATGAAAACAGCTGGCAAACATTTTCATCCTAAAACCTGTTCCTGTTCCATTACCCGGGGAGATTTGCACGATATTGTGTCCAACTGGTAACATCCAGCATCTTTCCAGTGTGAGCGGCTGTGTAAGTCATTCTCAGGGATGTGTCATTTCAGCATGTGCTCTGGGTGTAAAAGCTTGGGTAGGAGTGAGCCTGTGCTGCACTGGCAAACTGAAAAAGGGTGCTAAAGAGTATGCCTTTTGATTTTTATGATAATATCAGAATGGATTTTTTTTCGAATCTGCTCTTTGAGTAGAAGGTAGCACATACTCGATGCTCTCTCATATGTACGTTAATGATTGCATAACCCCTCGGCAATTGCAGATGCTGCATATTTGAAGTTTTTTGGTTTAGAAATGTCATTTTGAATTGTGTATCTTGCTTAGTTGCATGAAGTTTTAGTAGAAGGTCCTGTGTGCTATGCTCTTCTTGATCTTTTTGTACCATGTAGGTCACAATTCTCGCTGGGTAACGGGGTTTAAAGGTTAGTGAATTCCTCTGAAAATTGGATATACCTTGATCATTCTTTTAATCACAATTAGGATTAAGGGCTTAGATATTCTTGTGATGTAGTCTAAGGTATGCTTTTCTTCTTCAAGGCACTTTGCTAACAACCAATCAATCTTCACAGCAACTCTGCTTTAGTGTCCCTAGTTTTTAGATGTGATAAAAGTTATGTGATATACTCAAAGTCAGGAAGAAAGTGTTATTCTGAGGACTGGCACCAGTATTTCATGACTCACAATGCTGGACTAGAGTATTTTCAGTTGATTTAGCTCCAATTTTATGTCTCTCTTATTTTTAATTATACACAATACAACATATAAGCAACTACTCAAGCTTCTTAGAGAAAAACAGTTTTCTTTTGGTTTTGGTGGGCCACTGTTTAAAGGATTAAAGCACAGTGAAAATACTTAGTTCAATAGATTGCTAGCGAGTTTTACAAAAAATTGAACTACTTAAAACAACTACTGGCATAGCTAGAAGGTTAATAATCTCTAAGGTATTGCCCTGGTTTATAGATACTGCTTTTGGAGCAATAAATTTTAACCTTTGAACATGTGCTTCTGCAAATAAAATCCAGCCTTATTCTGTGTACTTAACAACTTCTGATTGGAAACACATAGCAACCTATAGCAAGCATGCTTTCAGCAAACTGGAACAGAAATGAGGCAGATCTTCAAAGTGGTCACTTATCTTCCTCAATAACTCTTCTACATGTAAACAAGATAAACCAGGTCATTTTGCCAGATCCCACTCTCTTTGAATGATGTTTAAATAATTCTAAAGAGAAGGAAGTTGTGTTCAGAAATATTTCTTTTCTTAAAGTTCTTTCATGAAGGACTTTTTTTTTCCTTTTTGAAATTCTAATACAAAATTAAACTATGGAAATGTGATTAAAATGGGTAGCTATAAACTTGATCCTGCAAAACCAGAGTTCTGTGCACTTAGCTAGAACTAGGTCCTAAATTATTGTATATCAGTACAAAAGACACAGTTTCCCTCTGTATTCTTACCTTTTTAAAGTCTAAATCTGGAAATTTCAATTGATTTTTCTCTATTATGCAAGCATAAATCTGTTTAATTGACTAATGTAAAGATGCTTTTCTTGTTGAACCGTTTCAGTCTCTGTTAAGTTAAATATATAGGTGTGTATGTGTATGTATGAACTGTAGGTAAAATATCTCTAGCATTTCCCTCTGTAGACACAGTGGCTGTCCTGTGTATTTCCAATGGATTCCACTTTTGGACATATCTGATGGATATCTCTTTGAGAGACCAGCGTTTTAGTTTGGTTGCCATGCTCATCAATATGGGTGGTAAATCACTTTTGTTCCCACATGCTGTTTGTCATGTTCTGCTTTTCATAATATGTGGAAATCAGTAGGAGTTTTTCTGTTGCTGAACTTTGAATTGCAGTTTCTTCATCTCATTTATATTTCCTATGCAAAGCTTCAAACGGCTGTTGCCAGCAAATGGAGCAGCATTGTGAAAGGAAAGAGTGGGACTTTTACAATGTAGATATGTTTAAATTTAAAGTTGAAGCTTTACTCTTTTTTAGTGCTGTCCTTCTTGGAACTGTAAAATGATAAATAAAATGAAGAAATAGTGAAAATTGTCAGCTCTCTGAACCATGTTTGTCTACTTTTTGTAAGCTGTTTTACTATCACCCTGCTTTTAAATTGGTATTAAATTCAACAACAGACCAATCATGAAACTCTGCATGTTCACTTGCTACAGTAGTTGATACCACATTGGAAAATGATTATGAAAAAAAGTCATTTATTTTAATGTTCTTTATATACAAAGTAATTTCACATTACCAAAATTCTAATAGTACTATTTGTTATAATTAAGGAAAAAACCCCAAGAATGTAGTGCCTAAATGACTTAATGCTCCTAAGTCTTATTTGCAAGAGTGACAGAGATATCTAGGACGACACCTTGATGAAAATTAGTGAGGATAGGCATCCTAAATTGCTAAATTGCTTCTGATGACGAGGGTATAACTTCCCAAGTCACTTGCATGCTTTAAAAATTTTCCCTTTGCAGACAAAAGTTATGCACATGCAATTCATAGTTGTATTAGGAAGTAAGTGTCCAGATTATTCTTAAGTACTGATTATCTACCAAGTTCTGTTTAGTATGGAAAGGGTCAGCACTTCAGGAACTGAGACCCACTTAAAAATTGCTGAGAGCTCATATTTAAGTTAAATATATGTTTGCTTTGTCTTCCAATAATTCGTCTTCTCAGACTTTTTTTTAGTGTCACAATAGCTTTGAAAACTGGACCAAATTTAAATTAGTTGAATACAATTGTTACATCTTCATCCATAGTCTATGCTGACTCATGAAATGCAGTCACTTTTTAAAATACCCACACTTTTAAAAAGGATTTCCACCCCTTTGACCTTTTTTTAGGATACAAAATTAGTTTGATATGATTTTTCTTCTATCAAAAATGAACTTGGGCCAAAATTAACAACTCTAGAATGCTTTTAAAACTTTTATGGTAAGATTGAAGAGTGCGTGTTTATAGCAGTGTATGGAGCATTGGAAATCACACCTGCCAAAACCAAAACATTCCAAAAAGCTCATCTCTGACCTTTGCCCTTAACATGTAGTGAGTGCAATCACCATGACCCAGGCTTTCCATCAAGTGAGTTAAAACGTATAAGCCAGGTTTTCATTTATCAAGATCCATGTGTAAAGTCCATGAAAGTGAGATTAGTACATGGAACCTGTGTGGAGATCAAAGGAGAAGGAACATACTCTTTACCTGGGGATGAGGGACAGACAGAACACTTGCATACAGCTGCCGTTGCTACCTCAGCAATCTTGTATTGCCTGTGGCCCGTTTTGTGCTTTTTTGTTTTTCTTTGTCTGCAGTGTACTGTAACAAGTGGCCATATCTGGTCCTCAGCTCTCCTCCCTCCCAGTGCCTACCCACCTGCTGCATGGCTGGAGGGAAGCTTGCCCTGTGGCACAGACTTGGCAGGGCATCCTCTTGCAGAGGCTCCCTGCAACTAGGACACCTGGCACACAGCAGTTCCTTTGCCCGCGGGGACTCACGCTATCCTGCAGGCCTGGCAAGTGGCTCTTGCTTTACTGTACTTGAAGCTTATGTGCACAGAACTATGTCATGCTGGGGACTCCTGAAAAACAGCTATGGCTGTCCTCTCTCTCTCATACTGTAGTGCTCCATGTACTGGTGATTTATAGTGTTCATTCTGCAGTAGCTCTTCAGGCAGCCTCACTGAGAGGCCACGACCTGCTGCAGGTTCCCGTTGTGCTGCAAACCATTCATGGGAAGAGGAGGTGGGAATAAAGAACTGGGCATTTCTGAATGAGTCTGTTGGTCAGGAACTGGCATCGGGCTCACTGAGCCAGAGTCACTCTGCATAGAGCCAAGATTGCTGCCATCAAAATGAGTCATTTTCTTCTTCATTAATTTTCTTTCTTTGGCTCTGCGATTCTGGAACCAGATTTTCACCTGCAGAGGAGCAGAGGAAAATTTTTTTCAGTTGCTAATAGAATATAATGGGGTCCTTTATGGGTACAGTCAGGGCTCATAGGAAATACCAATTGCATGAGGACCAGTGAGAAAGGCAGTGGCGAACTGAGACAACAGAGCTGTTGGCTTGTTTTTCTTGTGGGTAATCTTTCCTATCTGGTAATAAATTATTTATTAGTAGCATGATAAAAAGAGTTTTTTAGTGTTAGTTTTATGTTTTCTTATGGAATGAGCTTTGATTTAATTTTTTTTTTTGTAGAAAATGTAACAGAACAGAATCTCGTGTCATAGTGATGGCCAAAAGAATCTGAGAATATCTTTACATTGAAAACTGTGTGCCTTAGTCAGAGCAAGTCAAAACCTGTTATTGGCCTATAAACTGAGGTACAAAAGCTTTCCTATTTGGCTGCTGCACATTAATTGGTTAGCCCCAATGTGTAAGCCTATGGAAATACACTTCTGAGCAGAATTTCACCAGTGCACTACTCTTGGTGCACATTACTTTGAAAAATTGTATAAGCTGTGCCTTAATAACTGAGTGCCTTTTATTGCATTCATAGATAGAGCCAGAATCTGCTGCTGCTTCCACAGTCCACTGCTTTATGCCATAGTCATTGTTCTGCCACAGAAATGCAGTCATCTTTGGGAAGAAGTGAAGCAGCTGTTTAAGAGTATATGGGTTTTGGTTGGCATAGAACAGGCGAGAACATGAGATGAATTTGATGAGTAATGGTCAATTGAAAATACAGCAGAACTAGTTCAGGTGTGAAAATGTGAATATTCTTTGGCAACCGAAAAATCTTTGGATGTGAATCCCTGATGTCAGATTTAAAGCAGTGCACACCAGCTATTTATCTTTGGAAGTGCCTCTGTATTATGCCTAGTCAGTGCAATGAGTCAAGCTGCCCCTCGTTGGTGTTCAGATGACAAAGGAAACTCTCTTGTCACCATTTTCTATGACGCAGAGAAAAATGAACGGTTTGCTAAGAAATACTGATTTGGTTAGTTATCCTTTGCTAGGATAGTTATCCTAGGTTAACTAGATAACTTAGGTTAGTTATCCTTTGCTAGTTATCCTTTCACTAGAAAGTGAAAGAGAATGATCGGAAAGGAGGTAGAACAATAAGAGGTGATAACATCTGTGTCTACTAAGTTGTATTTTAAAAGGAAACTAGTGGTGAAGTCCCAAAAACACCTTAAAAAGTCTCAGTGGCAGTCTCAGTGCACTTATCCTTGAGACATTACTATTCCCATTTTACAACTGAAGAATTCAGATGCACACAAAGCTTGTGGACATCTGAACTAAGTCTCTTAACTCCCAGGCTATCATCTGAGACATTTGGCAGTTCATTTTGTCGTCTTAGTTTCTGGAATATCATCTCAGTACCAAATTATGTTCCATTAAACCAGTCTCAAATGCTCTCAGATCTCTTGCACTTTGATTGTGCCGAGATGGTCTAGTTTCACCCATGAATTTGCCAAAATGTGTGAAAAAGTGAAACAGTCTGAAAACCAAAGTAACATTTATTTCAGAATTACCCTCTGGCTTCAGTGTTCTCAACTGCCTTTGAATTTAGGTTTTTGTCCTGGTTTCTTATTATGCTAGGGATGCGGATCTGCAGCAGTCATCCAGAGACTTTTGGTAGGCACTTCAAGGTCGTATGCCAATTCTTAAAGAAATGCAAGTAACTGTTAGACTAAAAACTAACATGGTCGGTTGCCTGTCTGACTTGGTCTTCACCTGTTGCCCTCCTTCCTTTCAGTGTTTTTTTTTCCACCGTTCAGTTGAGCGAGTAACTCCTCCCCTGAAGTCTAATTTTCTTTCTTCTTTCTTGTCCTCATCATCTCCTTTATTTCTATATCCTTCCTATATTAACAATGCTCTGTTTTGCTTTTTTTTCCCACTAGATATTATATTTCCTTCCTTATTTAAACAATTACTCTTTGTCCTTTTGTCTTGAGATATTCCTTCCAGTGTCCAGGATGGGATTTTGGCACAGCCAGGAAAAAGCTTTGCAGAAAATCATTTCAGGTTTTGGGCTGAGTGTAGTGGAACTTGAGTTAGGACAGTGTGTATTCAGTCATATTCATACAATGGGGTGAAAGGGTATTAGTGGGAGTGTAGATCAGGTATTTCTTTCTTAATCTTACATTTTAAGAAGTGACTTCAGAGATGTAGGTTTCATGCACTGGAATTAATTTCATTCATGACATATACTGGTGATGGAGAGCAAATATTGCAAAAACTGTCGTCATATTTCCCCAGTATATGTCAAAGAAATGTGTCATGTCTTTTTGTATCATCACTTCAAATATGCTAACAAAAAGGTTTGTCAGGAATTATCACTAAACTAGGGCATTTCAAGTAAATATTGTTGGTTGTTTACAGAACCAGGTTCATAATTTTTAATTTCGGCATAATCAAGTTATTAAGGTTTGAACAGCCAGCAAAAAGACAGATAGTGTATTTTTTTTATACCTGGTTGAATAAATTTAATTTTCAATTATTAAATACTCACATTCAGCAGCAGATTGAGAAATATTTGCAAAATGGGTATTTGCTTCTCCATTTCTGTAAGCTCTTTCAGTGTGTGCTGTGTAAGACAATTTCAAGTTGGATGAGCAGTGCTTACAGATAGGTGGATTTTGGACTATCCCTGCTCAGTAGGGCCCAGGAAACAGTGGTGAATCAGGCATAATCTTCTGAATAATAACTGATGGAGAAAACAGTGATGGTTTGCAAATAGAAAAGACAGCTAATGAGCATATTATGTCCTGAAATCTATTCAGGGAGATCAGTCAGTAAAGCTTTTAATTTTCTGTTTCGCTGCTCACTTCGATGTACTGCGTCAAGAAAAACTCCCAAGTAAAACAGGACTGAACGTGGGCTCAGCCCATGTTGTGAGTGTCTTGGTGGGAGATCTAGCTCGGGATTTTATCTGGGTTGTTGGCAGGAGCCAGCTGAAGTGCTTGAGAGTCAGAGGCCGTGTACCTGCCTTGCTTTGGTAGGGGGTGGCACAGCAGTTGCAATTTCATGGTTGAAGAACACAGCACAGAGCGGTTCCAGAGCAAATTGTACATAGCTTCTGACCAGAAAGGGTTGTGTTATGATTTACATTGTGGGAATAGAATTGGAATTTGGAGGGGGTGGAGGAAATAGGAATGGAAGAAAGGAGTAGCAAGTGTGTAGGAAATCTTTAACAAAAGCTAAAAGGCAGCCAAAGAAACAAATACCTTCAAGTGTCCTGAACAAACTTGAGCTCATCACTTCCATTCTCTGCTAAGACTGACCTTGTTGAAAGCAGTTACAGAATTCACATTGACTTCAGCAGAACCAGGACTTCTACTTTAGAAATTTCAGCAAAAATTTCTCCCTACTACCGCTACCCCAGTAAACCAGAGAGAAATCCAAGGAGGATTTTGTTGATATTTTTAAACTCGTGTTTCTCAGGACAGGGCTGTATGGAGGACTGGTGTTGGCTTTTCCTGTGTTGTTGCACAGTTCTCGGATGTCGTTACAAGAGCTGCAGTAGTGCTGATGGGATATTTAGAAATGAGTGCAAACAGGGCTGTCAGGCCATTCAGCTGGATAGTTTGTGTTCCTACACTGCAAAGGGAACCCAGTTGCATTGTTTGGTTATTAGAGGCATTAGTATTTTTGTGTTCTTAAGCAGTACGATTATGTCCTCAGCAGCAATAATAAATTTGAAGGAAATCCTGGATGGGTGATCCATACTCTACCTGTCTCTCGGAAAGTCTTAGGTTTGCAGCAAGTTCAGACTTCCTCCTGATTGTAATGTATCTGTTGTAATGAAATTCCTTCTCTAATTCTAATCTCTGATGATCTGTGTAAACCACTCGGTACTTCTCTCTTGTTCTTGTTTTACCTGTTTTGAAAGAAGAACACATTGCTTCAAGCTAGAATTTTTTAACTTTAGTAACACAAAATATCTGGCTTTACATTTGAAAATATGTTTGTGGGTATTTTAGGCCTGATTCTCTGTGCACTTACCCAGAGTAACTCCCTTGACTGCAGTGGACTCGGTCTTGATTTACAACACAAGAGGTTTATACCATCAGATTTCGGGTTTGCTCCTTAGTAAATAGATGATAAACTGCTTGTCATATCCTTTATCACCCTTGTGTTATCATTTGGGAAAGGGAAGGCATTCTTGTTAAGAACAAGGAGCCAGGAAACCTGGGTTCTGTTCCCCACTCCAATGCAGACTTCCTGCCTGGTGTTGAATTGCTCTGTTTCTCTGTCCCTAAAGCTGATACACTGCTACCTTCTTCAGAGGGAAATTGTGAAGGATATTTTACTGCATAGAAAATACCGAGAGCTTCTGAAGTTCCTCATTTCTTGTTGCTAGAAAAATTAATATAGTATTGTGCTTGTTACTGAAATTTGGAGGTTGTGTTGTTCCTTCAAATCTGGCACAGTCTATCCATGACTTAATAACAGCACGGGGAATAGCAACAAAGATTTTCAGATGACAGTTAATAAAAAAGAGAAAAAGGAAGCAATAAACTTAACAAAGGACATCGAACAATGATGGAACTGCAGCATCTGCTCTTTTGCAAGCAGCACTGCTACATCTTTTCAGCTGTGGGTGCAGCTGACTGAAGCAGACATGGTTCAGCAGTATCTGGGTTGTTAAAAGGTAATGGCAAATGATGTGAGCCAGTGAACACAGGTGCAAGTAGCTGAAATTTTATGGATTCCATACAGGATAATTTCTGAGGACAGAATGTGTTGGCAGTAGTGGAAGAGAATTGAGAATGGGAAAGGCAGCTGATGCTTCCTTTCTCACCCACCTCTGCTCTCTTGTTAATCTTCATATTAGGCAATCAATATATCAGAGATCAACACCTGCTTACAGCCAAGGTCCCCAGGCCCTAGCCTAAGGTCTGCCTACCTTTTTGTTGTGTTAAGACCAGTGTTACCTTGTTCACTAACCACAGTCTTACGACTTTTTTGTGCTTGCATATTTATAGGGACATTTCTACAGATGTGTATATTTAAACTGTAAATTGGCTGGGGCAGGGAATCTGTTTTTAGTTGGAATTTATTGCAGTGTGTCCCACTGTGGTACTGTAGGCTGTGAACCTTTGTGTCCTTAGTGGTCACTGTAGTAGAACAGCCCCCTTGGATTCAGGTTCTTTCAGATTATGCATGTTGTGGTTTCCTGCCTGTAGCAGTCTGCTACTGCTGCAGATGTGGCTTCATATGACAGCTTATGTTTGCTTACAGATCTTTCCCTGAAAAGACTGCATACATGCCTAACTCTTCAAAAAACAGATTCCTCAAACTCATAATAATTGCACTTCTAATAAGAGCAGTTAATTTCGAACGGAGAGGACTGCAATAGGTTTTCAGGCAGTGAGTTAGTAAAGTTTCAGTCTCCAGTAGATCACCATGGCACACCTGCCCCAGAGCAACCAGCTTCCCCCCTGCAGGAGAGGATAGCTGGAGGTTTCATGGACCAGTGATATCGAAGGCCTGGTTTCTCCCCAGCCCCTCCTTCCAGCTCCCCTTGCTTTTGAAGTTTAAGTAGCACCCAAAGATCAGAACTCAAGGTACAGAACTATAGCAGAATCTTGAAGTACTTTATCCCATAATTCATTATTTAGTTTCACAGGATAATGTTTTTCTTCCCCATCTGTGGAGGGAGACATAATGTCTCTTTGTTTTAATACCTAAACATATTTATGTTTAGCATTGCCTTTCACTTGCTCTATGCACTGTATGCTAATGGCTTGAGAGCCGTACCACTTTTTTCTCTTCCAACATTTGACAGTCAGTACTTTTCTACTTGTAAGAATTTTTGGCTCACAAAGGATTGTTTGCATTAGAAGGTTCTTCAGGCCCTGATCCTTTCTGTCCTGTTTGTACAGATCCTAGATACAGAGTTGTTTAACACTGGAAGTCCTGGTCAGTGCAATTCTGTAAAGAAATGTTACTCCTCTGGTTGAGGATAATAACCTGTTCACCCTACCTGACAGGGTTGCTGTAGGACCCTTCCCAGGCTTGTAAAACAAGGCCTACATCAGAATTTGGTCCTACAGCTTCCACGCTCCATGGAAAAGCACTATGCATTAATAGGGAGTTTACAATGCTATAGACATTTCCCAACTCTCTTGAGGCCATCAGCCTGTTTACTTGGAATATTTCAATAGGAAAAATAGGTGTATGCATGTTTGTGTTTGTCCTTATGCTGTGGTTTCCACTCAATCCATGCAGCCAAAATCACTTTGACTGAAATCTGTTAACTTCCCTGTGCTGTGCTTGGCTGGAGTAGATATACGGGAACATTCTCATTTCAGTAGCATTTGTATCATTGGGAGATGGTAGTGAAAGCAGAATTAGCACAATTATGTTTACACTGATAATCAAGTGAAAAGTGCTGTTAATTTTACAACATTATGGTAAGAATTTGAGAGTCTCTAAAGAACAGCAGTTATTCAGTTCAGTCCACATAAATACTAGGACATTTGTTTTCATTCATTCGAAGTGTAAATTGTTTATTTAACACATGGTCACCTGTGGTGCTTTAGTGCTTCACTTGATATTTTTTAACTTTTGATCTCTCTAGCTGATGGTTTGGTTGGGTTTTTTCTCCTCCTTAAATGAGAATTTGGGGTCATTCTATGGGACAAAATGTTTAAAATATTTCCTTGGTCTCCTTTGTGTTGTTAAGATGCAGTACACAAAAGAGCAACAAGGTGATCTTATCTTGAACTCTATTCTCATTCAGAAGCCATAGACAAATATCAAATGTTCTATTGCCAAAACAAAGTGGTAAACTTCAAGATAAGCCTTCCTGTTTCTGGTTTTAAGTGCTTAAGCCATTATTATCTGAGTAGGAGAGGGTTGGGTTTTTTGCTTTTTGAACTGAAGAAGAAATTAAATGTATGTGGAAAACAGAGCTTTGTCCCACAAAATCTTTTATTTCCATATGAGTAGCTTTCAGTTTATTTTTAGTAGGAATGATAATATCTTGCTTCTTTTTTGAAGAAAAATTCGGGGCTTTCATGTCTAATTTCTTTCTTTAAAGTAAGTTAAGAGAATAATTTAAAAAGAAGGAAAGCAAAAGCAGAAAATTTCTTTCCTAAAAGTCAGCAGCCATCTGAGAAAAATTCTTTATGATTTGTCACATAAATCTTGTCTCTAATAATTTGATTTCTTTTGTTTAGAGTAATACCCTCAGTGAGAGACAACAGATAACGGGAGCTGAGATCTGCCAGAGTCTTCTGAGAGGATACCTTTAGTTCTAGCAGAGTCCTGGTTTAGTCTGTTAGGCCTTTACCCAGACTCTCATTGATGTCAGTGAGAGTCTTCCTAATGCCTTTGTTGGATGCTGGGTTGGAATTAGTCTGCATATGGCATTTCCTTTCAAAGGCAAAGTGCACTTTTATTTGCCAAAGTTAACAAACAGCAGCAACAAAACCTATTGCTAAATAGTTTGAGACCTTAGCCTCTAAATTCCATCTGTTAGATGGACTAGATGCACTCTACTGCATTTTCAGCCAAATCTTGCAGACCTTCTACTTGTTTTATTTACAGTGATGCATTTCATTTCAAGGAGCAGTATTACCTGGGTAAAATTTGAGGTAGGACTAATGGATTCACCCCAGAGAGAGCAGAAAGATGTTCTTCATTTCTCAGACTTCTTTAGGAGATAATGGCAGAATTTAATGATGCAATGATAAAAGTTAATATTTTAATCCAACTCTTTAGTCAAATCCTGCATATTTTACTCACTTGAGTGAAATTACCAACACTTAACTCTACAATCTTAATTATTTTTTGTTAGTGACAGATTATTGTTTTAATCAGCAATATAGTGTCAGTTTTATTGGAAATGTGTTCTGTCATGGACACATACTACGGAATTGCAAGTGTTTGGAGAGGTTAGTAGTAGTTGGGTGAAAGAAAAATGAAACAAAAGAGCTTTGAAGCAACTACCTTTGCAGTATGACTGCTTTTGTGTTGGGGGAGTGGATTTCCTGGTTTTAATGAGCTATTTAAGAACAGCGAGTTTTGTCAAAAACCTATTTTGCAAATAGGGACTATTGAAGAGGGCATTTGGAGTAACAAGAAATAAGATATTTCAGACTTAGAAAACTTTTCATGAGATATAGTTTAACAATCCTGTTCTATCACATCCACTCTGGCAATTTTTGTGACTGGCCAAGTTTTGAGTTGGGGGAAGGGAACAGCTTTCCCATTGGTCATAAAATTCACAGGGTATTTCTTCTGAAGACAATAAAGCTAGGAGAAGGCCTCTTTATTTGCTGTGAAAATCATCACCCTTTCCGGCAATATAACTCCTGAAGAAAAGAGGGAGAAGGAAGAGACAAGACTGCATATCAAAGCAAAGTGAAGTGTTGAAAGGGTCTGTTGCCTCAATATGACAGATAGGCCTCAAAACCTCAGACAATGTAAGCCAGGAAAGGGGAAAAAAAAAGCCACCATCGGACCTCACAACTAGTTTACAAAGCAAAATAAATTAGCATTAGAACTAGCCCTGACCCCTTTTTCAGTGCCTCCTCTCTTAACTTTTCAGGAATACTCTTCGTCTACTGAAGCTGGCATCGTTCATAAAATCATAAAATCCAAAAGCTACCTAATTTAGACAGAAGATGTCATAACATAGAATAATGTTGGATTACTGTTGGATTAAGCATTGTAATCTGGATTCTGTAGTTTAATATTGTTTCAGGGGGAGTTAATGTCTATACTTGACGATTGCAGGTTAATTCAACTCAAAATGTGAAACAGCTTTCTGGCCTGGGGGCATGCTCAGTTCAAATCTGTATCTTTAATATGTTAGCTCAGTACTAAGAGAGAGATTAGTGTTAGGTTTTGAGTTTATAAAGATACAGACTGCCAGGGATCAGGCCTCAGAGTTATATTTGGGACTTTTTCTTAATATTCATGCACTTGTGTAGGAAAAGAAAGGGACAGATTCTCCCTGGTATAAACTCACTGACTTAACTGAAGTTGTGAAACAAAAGTAATTTTAAATGAGTCTTGAAGATGGGCACTGTGCTGCACATGGTGTTCTGTACTGTTAAATTAAAAAAAACCCAAAGCCACACACTGCCATTGTATTGGAAAATGTTACATGGATCCAGTCCTGTATAATGTGAATAATAATATTCCTGCCAGAATTCTTAATGGCATGGGTAGGACTATTCATTATTGCAAAGCTGGGTGCATAAAGGTCAGTGAAACATGGTGAGATTCTGTGTTTGTATTTTCTTCTGGGTCTTGATCATTCATTCTTGTTACACGTATTCACATGACTCATGCTGAAAAGAACAGAATAGGATCATAGAATTGGAACCTTTCAACAGACTGAGAGTTTTCCTTTCTATTCTGTTGACCTCTATTTAAAATGCTGATGTGTTCAATTTTGAGTATGTTCTACTATTCTGTAATAAAGCTCATTGGCCTTCACTCTGCCAGTGTAAACTTTTCTATTCATCTTCATCATACAGAATTAATTGAATTCAAAGCAGAGTAGTTTTTATCACAGTGATTGGACAGACCACCCTGTATGGATTTTGCTTGACAGAAGGATCCAACCTGCAGAAAAGGTGGATTTCTAAGTGACAAGATCAGGGGAAATCCTGTTGCCAATTACTGTATAGACTAAAAAAATGAGTGTTTAACTGGTTTTTTTTCCCAAGTGTTGTATGTTCTTTAGGCATTCAGCATTTTGCAGGAATGGCTTCTTCAGAGGCTTAATTATTTTCCTTAAATTTGAGGGAATATAACTTCTTCCTTCAAAGATGCTATATGTTTATAGTGTGTTTGGTAATGATGCTATCAGCACCTGTCACCGGAATCAGAAAAACTCTCTGTCTTCAGAGCATTTTTTTTATTGAACAAGAATGATAGGAGAGTTGTCCCCTATGGGAAAAGTCTCTGCTCATAGTTTACCTCCATTTCAAAACTTGTTCCCTCTCTGTTTTATGGTAACATGAGTGCAGGTTTTAAGATGTACTTTCAGCTTTGTGAGCAAATTCTCACTGCTGTTGGAACTGTTCAAACTTGCTGTTCTGGGTCCAGTTTTACCACAGATGTATGTTTTCACACAAAGGCAAAAAGTAAAGTCTACTCCTGTGTGAGTGATCGTACACCTCCATAAAAATATTGAAATCAACAGGAGGAGATTTGCAAATTGTTCTAAGGTGGTTTTATTCTACTTTCCATCAAAGAATTTGCCTGTAATTATGCTTTATGTGTATGTGGAATTACCACCTCGAATCTCTGTTGTGGCTTTGTTTTGTCCTCTGTTACAATTGCTAGTTGCCTTGGCTTGCCCTCTCGAAGACTTGGTTTAGGACAGGAGCAGTGTAAAGGTTAGAGAAGGGTCTTTTTCAGTCAGTGTTCTTGGCTGAAAATACAAAGATGTCAGTGTTTCCTCGTTCAAGTGTTCTGAGTTAAAATATATTTTCTTTCTCCTGTACCCTGGACACCTTCAAGCAAGCAGTGACTAGGTGTTGGATTCTACCTGCACTGCATTTAAGATCAAGTACCAGTCCCCCTAGTTACAAAGCTGCTGGAAGAGACATTCAGACATCCTTCAACCAAAGAGAGAATGAGTGGATGGAAGCCTTATTAGGTCTCTTTTTTGTAAGAAATGCATTCCAGTAACACTAAACCATAATCTTGCATTAAATACTGAGATCTTCCAGTGGTTTCAAGTAGTATAATCTCATAAACTTCACTTAACACCAGTTGAATACATGGTTTTATATAGGAAGTTATTTTTAAAGTTACAGAGTAAGACTTAAAATAATTTTTTCTTTTGTTCCAGATTAGTTGTGTATCAAAAGAGTATCAAAAGACCTGTAGGGTGTGAGACTGTGGTAGAAATTTCAATAAAGTATTGTTTGTCATCTGTCAGGTGAGGAGGCCACAAAGCACCAATAAGATAAGCTAATCATGAAATCTCTCGAGATGGAAATGTCATTCATTCTGGGCCTTGTTTCTGTACGAGTTACAAGTCAGACTACTCAATGTAAGTAAACCTTTGAAAAGAGTCTTTCCTAATCTCAAAGGGATAGGATTACAGGAATATTTCTTGAATACTTTCCAGAATATCTTGCAAAAATCATTTGCCTTGATAATTACTGTTTCCATAGTGAAACAATATTATTATTGATAACCATTATTTGGCAACAAGTAAGGAACAAATAATAAAATAAATTTGTCTAATTAATTTATGTTCACTTCAGATAAGTCTGAGCCTTGTTTTTTCCATCTTTAAGAATAGCAGCTCCTATCTATTTCACAGGGAATAAGGAAATATAGTAAATAATAGGTGTGATTCCTTCACTCTTGCCTATACAGAACCTTTAGTGAAATTCCTAAAGGGTTTGCAGAGAGAGAGAGCGGTAATGCTCAATGTATGCATACAGCTTTAAGGATGCAAAAAGCAATGGATTCCATCTAAGAAAATGCTGAGGATTTTGAGCATGATCCAGCAAACAGCATAGGTACTTGCATTTAGCCTTGTCACACATCTGAAGTCACTTGCGTGCTTGGAATCAAACTCACTTAAGTGCACTGCTAGATCTGACATTGCTGTTAGGGCAAATTTAAAAAAAAATATTCTATTTTTTTGAAAAGGGGAAAACCCAAAAGTGCCCTTGCTTTTAAACAGATGAAAAAGAGTAAATGAAGAAAAAGGAACCAACTCCAGTGAAGCTGATCTATTGGCACTGAGCATTCCTGGCCTAGAAAAGAAAAAATAAGAAGGGAAGAAGCACCAGGAGAATTACTTATCTGGATTTTTCCCTAAAGCACAACATGGTACCTATTAAATGAACAGATAGGCTCCCACTAACTCCAGAGGGCCTTACCCTGGCCCATGGACATTTGGGAGGATATGCTCCTATGGCATGCTGATTTCTTCAATTCTTCTTGAGATGAAGATGCTCAATATCTTGTTGGACCATTCCAGAATGCAGAAGCTTTCAATACCTCCTGTGAATGCTCTCACACTTGCAGGCTTGAAATTTGGAAGGCTAGAAAGCCCTAAGCATGCTTTTTATGCAGGCAGTTAGAATGTTATTGTCTATGATATATATATATATATACACACAAATATAATATCTCTATATTGTGTGTATATGTGTGTGTATATATATATGTATCCCACAGTGTCCCCACCAATAAAAGGGACATCACAGACAGATCAAATCAGGTCTTTCTCTTAGAGAAGCTGCAATTTAAATCCACAGGAACAAGAGGCAGGTAGGTAAAGAAGAGATGAGAAGTAGTGGTTTTCTGAGCAGGTATTCTGCCATCTGTAAGTCATGTAATTTGTGAGCAGTTTTGTTGCCCTTGTAAGGACTACTCTAAAGTAAGCTGTAAATTTTTGCAAGACCGTCTCTATTTTGTTTTTTCTTCAGTAGTATTCAGTTAAGAACTAATATGATTTAGAAAAAAACAACTACTTTTTTGTTTGTTGTTTTTTTCCCCAAAATTCAAATTCATCCAGAGAAACAACCTACTCTGATTGTCCTGTTAACTTCTATGGACTCTCTATGAATTAAAGTTGTGTTCAGCAGGAGTTAGAATGACTCTGTCCATATAAATTAGATGCATTATTTTAATAAAGACAATTTTTCTATATAGTTGTTTTCATTTTTACTTTCCCATTAGAGGTTGATTCGGGACTTGTCTTGAAAACTATTCTTTACAGGCACATATGGAACAGAGCTGGAGCAGGAGGAAGGGCTTCCTGGGATGTAACATTGAAGTACTGTGAGCATCTCTTTAGGGGAGATATTGGGCATCCTTAATTTCTACTGATCTTGGTGCATGTGAAAGCTGCTCAGCACCTCAGAAGATTGAATACTTTTATACTGCAGATTGTGCCTCTCTTCTCTTCAGACAGTTTTCCCTCTTTCTTTTCCTTCTCCCCTTTCTTATTTCATATTTTTTGTTCTATTCATACAAGATACAGATTTTTGTTTTAGGGATGCTCAATATTTATATTTTTTCTATTGTTCCTCGTCACAATCAAACAGAACCTTTTTCTTATGGTTCATAGCTTATTTTTACTGGTTAAGTATAATTGAAGGATGGTTTTGTACTCGACTATTATGCATCAGAGACTGATCTGCCACTGTATTAACTGATTGTGTTACCATGGATCTTTGTATTCCTGCATATTCTGAGAACTACTACTACAAAGTGAAGCAAGCCTTTCCTTATCATTCCTGTTTTTAAAGCGCTGACTCATTGATCTTGCAAATCTCATTTAATTTCAGTGTTCTGATGTTTAGAGAGATTGTTTCTAATACAAAGACTTATTTCTGACCCCTCCTACTGTATATATTTTACTTGAGCTTTTCATGTGTTTTTTCATTTCCCCTAAAACTTGAGGAAAATAATCAAAATAGAGGTGGTGAAATGCAATACTTTCATAATGATCTATTTCTGTAGACATGCTACTTTATTCCAATCTACAGGACCTCTATTAAAAGCAATTATTTGATATCACAACTTTGTTTAACATATCTGATGTGAAAATACTTCACTGTCAAAAGACATTGCTTTTCATTGGCCTCAGCACTAAAGGCTAAGAAAGAAATATAAGAAATAGTCAGTTGATCAATACCAGCAAGCAATAATCTAACCAATATTTCAGCACTAGTAAGAGAATCCTTCAGAGCAATTAGGATCATTCTTTGTTAAACTGTACTCTTCCCTCTAAATGGAACCTGGCAAAAAAAACCCCCAACAATGCAGGAAAAGTAAAATCTCTTCTCAGTGTAAAACCTCAGTGCCCCCATACCTGTAGAAGTGGACTGCACCGTTTTCCTCATCCACTCATAAGAGCTGTGCCTTTGGCTGTTGGGAGAGATTTGCTGTGTATTAATTGTTTCTACAGGAGGTAACCCCCCAGATGCAGCAGGATGGAGGGAGCTGTAATCAGCAGAACTGTAGGAGACCTGTCCAGGAGACGAGCCATTGATCTGTGCAGCAGCCACAGTGCTGGAAGGTCCTGGGCCGTAAGCGTTCCAGTCCTCCCTCTGTGGGCCATAGTGAGATCCCCAGGTTCCTGCAGGCTGTCCATGGGTGTCCAGAGTTGGCACATGATGATATCCCATGTAATCTGAATAGGGTGGAGTAGACACAAAGTTTTGCACTGGCAGGTTGTTGTTGCTGCACCTTGCAGATCCTGGATACATGCTGGTTTCTTTATCCAAAAGATAACTCACATACATGATGCTCACAGCCTGGCTTTGTCTTGCTGGGACATCCTGCTCCTCACAGTGTTTGTTTGATCTCTCTTCCCCTCCTCTTTCTTTCTCTCTCTTTTCTAGCCCTGACTGGCTCTATAAATGCCTCATGCTAGCCCTCATGTCCCTTTACTACACATGATTAACAATGGTTTTACCAGGTGCTGGTGGTAACAGTTTACTAAGGTCCTGCCTGATGTCACAGATAACTGCCTGCCCCAAAATTACATTTGCATTCAAATGAAGGGCTGACCATGCAGGCAACCCCACCTTGCTGCTAGTTCTAGTGCTTCCTTTCTCACAGATCCTTCATGTATCACCATCCTGGTTCTATACTTTTTGAATGTAGTTTGAAATCTCATGGTCTTCAAGCAGAGTTGCATACATGGTTAACCAATAACTGTTTGGACAGTAGAAGTAGTATTTTTCTTGAGCAATGCATGTCAGCATCTAACTTCAGGCACTAGATTATAGTTAGTTAAAGCCTGATATCTGCTAGTCCAGGAGTTCTTTTGTTAGAATGTGCTATATTATTTTTTTAAAACTGAAAACAAAGGACCAGTTCAGTCTTTAACTGCAGCTCTTGTGTAGTTTCTCACATGAGCACTCTTCTTGACTGCAGCTCTTAATCCATGTGGGAGAGCAGTTAGAAACCACAGTGATCCTCCTGATTTTAACATTACAAAGGATATACAAGAAGTCTCATAGTCATTTTGAGCATTTGTTCATACGAATAGTCTTGTTGATGTTAGCAAGCCTATTCATGAGCTGGCTGCTTGCCACAGTGATTGAAGTTTCTCTATTCTAACTTACAATGTTAGCAGAAAAAGAATCTGTTATTGAGAGAATGCAAAATTTGTCACTTGCCCTATGCTTGTGTCTTGTTTGTGATATTGAAATGAGTGGTAGTTTTCCCTAAAGGTTTTTCTGTTCTCATTGCTGTGTTTGTTCACAACAAGTAACGCCTTTTCTTAGAGATGTGGAAACAAATTTTAGCTCTTTAGCTCAAAACCCAGTTTCCTAACTTTCAGGAGCAATCCTATGCTTGTAAGTAACAAATTCCTATGAGATTATCTATAACCAGGAGCGAGGAGAGAAGGTGTTGATTTCCTTTTTTTTTTTTAATGAGATAGATACCTTAGCATTGTCTCTTAATGAGAATTTGCTCTGTTTTGATTCCTGTTCCTTTAATGATGTGATACTTAATTGCACCTTTATTAACGAACCAACTTGTTAAAAGGATTTTTTTTTTCCTTAAACAGGTGCAAAGTATAATGAGTTTTTTCTTTGTTCAGATGTGTATTTTTTCTTTGAGAGTCTTTTGCACTTTAACACCATTTAAACTTACAGGTTCCTCCTTCTGGTTCTCAAGGGGAAATAATCCCCTCGCACACCTGACAGAGAGAGTTGTGAGAGAATGGTGTCCTTAGGCTTCATTCACAAGATGAGTTGTGGCTGTAGTTGTGGAAAAACCCTTTTTTTGACTGTTGATTTCAGGGCTAGGTGGAGAAGCACAGCCTACCTTGTCTGAGTGTTTGTTAAGATTTTCCTATTGTGCACTTGGGGAAAACTTGTGCTCTTTTTACTTCTTGCTTCTGGTGAGTTTTTGGAGGATGATGTTTTGCTGGCATAGTTGTTGAAAGATATTTTATAAATCATTAGATGGGGACGCTGGCAGAAACTGCTTCTTCTGCTTGCATATGTGAGCTTATTCAGTTGCAATTTACACATCTGTGACAGCTGGCCATTCAGAATGACCAAGTATAGATGCTGGTATAGACTCTAATGTAGGCAGGTCAATAATCAGTACATCATGTATCTGAACAGCTTAATTCTCCTATATCAGCAAAATAAATAATTTTCTTTTGATTACAAATTGCTAGTTACACATAGCCTGTGTCTGTAGTTATCAATGCAGTGGGATCTAAATGTAGCAGGATCAATATATGTGGGGTTTTTTTTATTATTATTAGAGTGTTTCACTCCCTGTCTCAATCATCTGGAACACTGTGGTTGCTTGGTTGCTCTCAAATTCAGACTGTATTGAAACGGTTACGAATAAAGATTCTTTGTAGCATTTTGTTGTACCTTGATTTCAATTTCTTTCCCTCCTCTTCAAAACTGTTTCAGACTTGTCCTCTTCAGCATTTCTATACCTCTCCTGGATGCAGGTGTAGCAATAAATCAGCCAGAGGAAGAAATGGCATTTGCTCATTTACAGTAAGTAGCATTAGTTGTAGCCCTCCAGCTGTCTGGAAAATGTTCTAATGGTGTTCAGTCAACAAAGCTTTTCCTGCAGGCCTTAGCTACCAACAGCACAAAACACTGCAGATGGGCTGGGTCTTGCTGCATAGTTTGGATCTGTCCTTCTTCAGTGTTCAGGAATGTTGGATACACCAGGCTATAGTCACGCATTCCTTTTCCATCCTTGTGCAACATTGTTACATGAGAAACATTTTGATCCTTTTTTTTTCATAATGGTTTAATTTGGTTCATGAAGCTATTGAAAGTAGTGAAATAGTGTTTATTCATGTTTGTTAGGAAAAAATAGTAATTCAGTAATAGAAATACCTTTAGATGCGTTCAACTAATATGTGTATATATTGACATGGAAGGAGACTGTTTTCCTTGTTTCATACTGCTGAAGGAAAGTACTTTACAATGTATGATTGTTAAACTGACAATACTTCACTCCTCTGGCCACATGCTGTGACCACTAAGCAGGAAACTGCTTCCTTTGGATTCCCAAATACCCTAAGTCATCTGACTTCAGCAAACCATATTTTGGTTTTAATTAGTCCAAATTCTTTTAATTCATATCATTTGAATCTAACCCAGGGGCTGAATCACGGTCTCCAGATGTAGATGGTTTTTAACTGCTGGGGGTAAGTGAATAATCACATGATATAATTAATTTAAAACTAAATATTTTCATAGATTGTTAAACACAAAGGGGTTTGGATTTGAGTTGCTTTTCATACTTTTCAGCAAGAAAAGTGAAAATACTTTTCACCTGTATTAGTAACAGGTGTCATCTTAGGGAGATCAGTCTATATGTATACCCAATCCTTTATAAATATGCCATTTTTCAGTCAAAACTTCTTAGGAAAAAAAAACTTCACAAGTTTCTCCAGCCAGTTGTTACACCAGTGTTTGCACATGATAATATATGTGTAGAGTATTTGGAGCTACTTATTTTGCTGAATAAAGCTTAAAGTCTGTTAGAATGCACTAATACAGTTCATTCATATGTGAAAAAAACCCACAGTCCACTTCACACAGGCATTCAATAGGTAGCCAGTGGCAGATGCCAAACATTTTTGTGTCCATTGATACTACATACAGCAAAGTTCAAAATTTGAAACTAAATTGAAGAATACAGACTGAGAGGAGTTTTGGTGCAGGATTTTAGCTCATTTTAAAGAAAATTGCCAATATATTTTGAATTCTGAACTCTTCCTCTCCAACCTGGTGAAATTTAGAACTCACATTTTACTACTTATATTATTTTGCTAATAGTCCTGCACTGACAATTCTGAATTTCACTTTGCTTTCCTGAATAAAGCTCTCTGCAGACACTTTGGCTTCGTGCATTTTGCTTTGACGTGCAGGAATGGTAGCTGCGAAATACCTTTAGATGCGTTCCTCTCTTCTGCTCTTGGTCCTTGGTCCAGAGCAGAAGTTTGAAGTAACAAAGCAGGAATCTGTCTTTCCTGAGTATGCTTTTTCTGTAACTGTATTTTGAAGCATACAGTAATCTCAACCTTTTCTACCCTTCTCACCTTTGCTTGACTGTGATATAGCAAAGGGAAAAGATACATTCTGATCTAAATAGCTGACTTGAGTGACAACTGCCCTTGTATGATGTATTAGCAGCTTCACTGGCTGGAGGGGTGTACTGGAGGCCTGGAGTATTACAAATGACATTGCCTTGTCTTTGATTTTTATGAGCAAATATTATAGAGCAGATGATGGGTCTGGTTTACAAAGGCTGAACAAAACCACCGAATAGCATCCAAATTCATAACATACATTTTATTAAGCATATGCAGTCTTTCATTGTTCTTTTGTGAGTAGTAGCATTAAGGCTATAAAAGCAATTAAGTTGGCATTAATTGCTTTGTAAAATATTATTCTGCATTCTTAATAGCATCTCTTATGTGATATTAAATCCCAACTGTTATCAATATGAAACAAGAGTTCTCCAAGTTGATTTGTGAAGAGACCAAATCAAAATTCTTGTAGATCTAACAAATACAGTGACAGTTCTGTATTCTCACATTGAGAAGCTGAAAGATGAATGGAAATGAGAAATTGTCCTGTTTCCTCTAGAGAGGAAACAACTTTATTACTTTGAGATGAGCCAAAACCACTTTCAGCTGATGGCCTCTTTGATATACATTTTTGCAGTTCTAAGTTTGTATAGTTTCTGCATTCTGAGGTCAGGAAGTAGCATCTGCCATAGATACTGGTTGGGAAAACATCTCTTAAAGTCGTTTAATAAGACACTGTGGCTGGTGATGTGATGGCTGTGGTCAGAGACTAGGCAGGAACTCTGGAATGCTCCAGTACACTTCGATTATTCTGCTACATGAATGGGTCTCCAGGGCTTCCCTTTGTCATGTCATAAAGCCAGAGATCTGCTAAGATTGTATCCTCAGCTTTCCATGCAGATCTGTCTCTGATGGTAACCACACCACTGTCCTGGGCTATAAGCCTCGTTCTACAGATCCCCTTTCCTTATCTACAGACTCACAGAACTGTAGTACCTCGTTTTAACTTTTTTGAGCTTTCACTTTCCGCCCCCCTCAGAGTGGCACCATTCATTTTTGGACGCATGCTTCATCTGAAAGCACTTCCAGTTCCAACACTGGTTCTTCACTGCTGTGAAGCGATGGGGACAGCTAGTGGTCAGCTGGCTGAATGGCAAGGAGATGCTTCAAACAAATTCTTCCGTGATTATGTCCCTGTTCAGATTTCAAAGTTTTTAGTCTGTTCTATACGGAATAGAAATACCTCAAATTATGTGAATCCTATCTGTGTCATGCCTAGATGCAGGAAGCTAGTGGAGTCCTCTCTTATACTTTTGGTTATGTTACAGGGGTTGCTTGCTATGCTATTTAATTAACTGTAACATCTCTCTTTTGAAACCTGAAGTAATATTATTATGGAATATGCCAGGCTTCTTAAAGTTAATTTTAAAAGTAATTTTTTGTTTAACAGAGCAATCAAATGTCTAAAATGTGCTGCAATGTGGAGGTGGAGTGCTGAGCTGCCACATCCGGCTGGGTGTGAGCATCCAGGGCTGGTCTCTGGTATGCTGGTATGTTGCCTTTTGTGTAGTCTAATTCGGCATCTGGGCAGAATGTTGCTATTTCACACCTGCTTCACACTAGAAGTAATTACCTCATGTGATATGATAGAATTTCATAAATGCCAGAAAAGAGATCCTGTGTGAGGAGTGCAAAACACGAGTTCTTTTTTTCATCACTTGTGAAATGAATTAGCTAACATATGTTGATGTATATTTAGCTTCTAGGATAGCTAAAGTAAATGGCTGTCTCAGAAGAACACTGGAAATGTTGCTAGTTCTGAAAAGGATCTCTCTTTTTCCTAGCTGTTATTTTCAGGATGCTCTGTGCTTTGAATTTTTAACACCTTGCAAGGAGCTGAATCTCCACAGGCTGTGTGAGTCACACCACTTGAGCAATGTGACAGAAAGTGGGTAAGTTCTTGCAACCTAACCTTATAATTCACTACCAAATGTAGGAAGAAACCAGAGGGATCTGCTCAATAAGCTCTACGGAACAAAGCATAGACTGTTCCACAGCCCATGCTCACTGCCTCTGCCTGCATGTTGCCATTGTTGCAGGTCCTCAGCTCATCATTTGGCTGCCCACAAGACCAGGAGCTAAAACTTGACCCAGAGACAAGTAGCCCACTTTGATGAGTTCATTCCTGACATAGCAGCAGACCTGATGCATGGCAGGAGGTTCTCAGTCTTTGCCAACCCCCCCTCCAAATGAGATGAATGTTTGGTATGAACTGAGTGGCAGCTGAGTTAAGTAAATGTAATCTGGCATTCCAGTATTCTGGTTTTCATGTGTTTGTGTATATATTTTAACACTCTTCTGCTGGTGGAAAGTTGCATAGCTGAATTCTTTGAAATTAAAAAACCAAACCCAAACCTGTTATTTTTTCGTATATGGCAAAACTAAATTAGGGCTGTTAAATCCTGTCTGGTGAAATACTTTTATCTCAGATAGTGGTTTTGAGAGCTCTATGAACACATTCTGTTCTTTGCACCACAGATTCTGTTAGGCAGTGAGCTCTGACCACAGACTGTATGGATTATTTTAATCTAAATCTTACCTAGCATCAAGGATTTATTTATTTTTTTTCAGTATTGCTGATGAAACTAGTGTGCTTTTTCTTTTGTTTCCTCCTTCAGTAGGGAAAATAACCCTGGATATGACAGAGTGTTTCAGTATAAGTGACTGGGTGATTTACAGCTAGATTTCATATAGCTGTATAGTCACTCATGAATTAAAAATAATTACAGAAATAGCTTTTCATTAAAGTGGTATTTGCCACTAGGTGGCACTTTCAATACATAGCATAGACAAAGCCTACATAGCTGATTAAGTACCCCTATTAACTGCTATTCAAATTTGTAGTTAGTAATTGACCAAGCTAAAAAAGGATCAACATAGTGCTGCCTGCAGCAAGTTTCACAGCTCCTTCTAATACTAACATTGATTAAATCCCCAGCCCCAATGCAGTGTAAAAGAGAATTAGCTCAGAAATGATCCCCTTTCCAAATCCCTGCATCCAGCCTTCTCCACTGCTCCACCAATCCCTCCTCCCCTTCAACCCATCTAATCTTTTCTCTCCCCGGAAATGAAATGTAAAAGTGTTATTTAAAAAAAATACAAATCTTATTTTAAGTTGCCAGATACAACCAAAATGAAGGAAAGACATATTTCCCCGCTGTTAATAAACATGAGTGGGCATCAAAAGTCCTTACTTTGCTCCATGCTTCTTCCTTGCCAACTCACTAAGCTCCACTCCCATTGCTATTCAAGGCTTTACTCAATGATGCAGGCTGGAGTATGCACAGATCAAACAGGTCAATAAAAGACAGTGGAAGTAAAGGGCAAAGAAATAAATGACTTTGAGAAAAATGGGAATTGCATAGGGACCTGAATAGCATTCATTTTTCTATTTAGAGAGTAGTTGTTTGAAGTTTCCTAATGTTTCATTTCTGTTTTAGAGCATTTTACAAAAATGAATCTACCAAATGCCCTTTTTATACATGAGACAGGTGACCAAAAACCACACAGCATAGAGTTTATTTACACTAAAGCTCTGTTCTCCAGCTCTTGTATTTGCCAGTGCTGTTTGAACTGCCCAGGAGCTCCAAGAAAAAAATACATTGAAGGAAATAGTAATTCTGGCTCCATTTGCTTTGAAGTGAGCTAGTTGTAATCTGTTCAGAATCACAGAATAGCTTGAGTTGGAAGGGACCTTAAAGGCCAACTAGTCCAACCCCTCTGCCGTGGGCACATGTGGTAGATCAATGTAGACAAGACCTAAGAATGAGAAGACCCTCAGTAAAGTGACATGATGTCTGCTGAAAGCTGTTGGGGAATGAAAAGGGGCACTGAAAAGCTTTAAACATGCACATCCAGTATTGAGAGATATGGGTTCAGTAGTCACCACACGTCCATTTATTACCAATAAACACACTACTCACTGCTCCTGATCATGTTTATTATCCTAAATTTTGAGTGTACAGCTGTTTGGTGAGAGCAGAAACAATAAAGATTCTGAACAGCTGAGGAAACCTAAGTTCAGTTTTCAGCTCAAATCACCAAGTTCAATTTTGCTGTTGGCACATTACTTAATCTGTTTAATTTATGGCAGTACAATGAATCTTGAACTATTCAGGGGTACAATGATGAAATCCTGTTCTTCACCATGAGTTATAAACAGATGAGCTCAAGTCACTGAGAGAACTGAACTGCATCTCTTCCGACGGCTCTTAAGGTTGCAAGTACATTCTCAGCAGCTGAGTTATGTAAATGGGTTGGAGTATTAAGCTTGCACATGGTCTTCTGAGTGGTTTATAGAGTTCAAAATTATCCAGTAAACTTGAAAAGAGCCTTTAAGCTATTTATGTTGACTGTGCCCTTTTGAGGGAAGCTACTCTAAGTAGTAGGCTTGCAATTAGCATCGTTAAAAATTCATTATGAACCAGATGAGATTATTAAAAATAAATCAAATACTTTGGGTTCACTTGTTCTGATCAGCTGAATGTATTTCTGCAAATCCCGGTATAAGCTCATGAGTTGGAAACATTCAAGTTTGGTGTTAGAAGCAGAACTTCCAATGTCACCCTGAGAGAGCTCTGAAGCATCCTGTGTGGGAGATTTGGAACTGTGCAGCTGTTGCTGAAAGTGCCCAGCATCTGCAACGCTGTGGCAAAAGATGGGCTGAAAAATAGAAATCTGTGGGCACGGAATCTGCTTATTTGGGAAGGTACCATACCCCTCACTGCCCAGTGAGTGACCTTTTTGATTGTAGCCTTAATGTGCTGAAGAATCAGTAGCTGGGAGGCTGTTACTGAGTAACTCGGATCTGTACCTCGGAACCTGAGGGGAGTTACACCAGCAAACAGAGAGCAAGCGTTTTCTAACAGGGATAATGCAGAGATGCTCCTCTTTTCTTCGAAAGGTGCTGAGTGGGAGTGGCTCTTGTTTTTGTACAAGGACAAATGGCGTGTGCAGTTTACTGCTACGAGATATTCAGAACAAAGAGCTTGGAAGGATTTGGGTAAAGATGTGGTAATTGCATGAGTCATAGGAAATAACAATGTTTAAAGAATCTCAGTCCTTGTGCTTGAAGATACAAATTGTCAGGGGTGGTTTTTCAGAATTGTCTAGTGTGTGGTTTGCTGAAGTTCTCTCTAAAATATCTGAGTTTTAGGTTCTGATTATTTGAAAGACAATATACTTGAATAAATTCATTGCATTAGTTTTGCATAACGATCCTTATTTCCACTATTACAGCTGTATAATGGTATTTCATATATTTCATAGTGCCTTATATTCATGAAGATCAAAGTATTTTGCAGATATTTTCTATCTTTATACTTCTAGCAGCTGGTTAAGTATTTTTGCTGAAATCTAATCTGTTACGCTGCCACTTCTATGGCTGCTAAACTGAGCATGAGATAGTTTGGGGGTAGATGATTATCTGCATAGATGCTTCTATGAACTATTTATAAATCACTTGGTATAATTATACAGAGTAAGAGAGAATCTTGAGAATAAAGAGTCAAGGCTAACAATGCCTATTTGCATTTGTGGAGCTTAATATCCTACACAGGCTTTTCCTGAATACCTAGTTACTTACCTAGCTACCAGTAGTGGAACGTAGGATCATTTCACAACTGTTAACTAGGTTAGCCTCATAATACTTCTTGTAGGTGCAAAAATGATATTCAATTTCTGTGGATTGAGAAATGAGGCAGAGAGAATTCATCTGGCAAGAAGTCAACAGTGCAGCAAGAACTTTAAGTACAACTGGAACATATCTCTTAAAACACAACCCAATATCTTGCCTACTGTGCCATTCCTTCTCCTTCATACTTGTTAAATGATCACTGAGCATATGATCTGATGTGTATGATGTGTTGAAGCAGTGCAACTCTGATTATGTAATCAGTGGTAATGTCAGAACTGGGAGAAAAAGAAAAAAAAGGCATGTCAGAACTCTTCCATTTTAGCCTGACTTTGTTTTGCAGATAATCCTTTGAAAAGACAAGAGCTCATACCTGTTCCTGTCAAAGTTTTACTCCAAGTTTACAACATTGAAAGGGGCCTTTTTACACGGTATGTAGGAACTTCAATGAAAAAAATAACCATTTATATAATGATAATTATTTCTGTACTATTTATTCCTCAAGTATTGCTCTGACTGTAACTCCAGAGTGTTTTTTCCTGCCATATTTCCTTTTTTTTTGACTAGAACTATGTCTTTATTTCTCTTAAGGTACAGGAAGGAGTACTTGAGGTCCCAGGCTCAGTATGTTCTTTCTTTTTTTCTCAAAGCTTTCCAACAGGATATCCCATTTTCAAAATAAATACAGCAATTTGTTTTTGGAAAACAGGAAGGGCAGGCTATGGGATGGATGGCAATAAAGATTGTTGCTGAGATCTCCAAACTTGGATCTCAAATTTTAGCAGAACATGTACAGAAAAAACCCATGAACCTTCCTTGTTGAAGGTTTTTAAGGAAAAGAAATCCTAGCAGGAAATGTTAGATGGAATCTGTTTTGTCTTTTTGCTAAAGATATATCTTACCCACAAACAATGCCACTTTAAATAGAGACTAGGCTGTAAATATGAGAATTCATTTGTAAACTATGTTTAAATATTAAGTCTGCTGATCAGTGCCTGAATAAAAACTAAAAAAAGGTTTTATTACACAGCAAGTAGCCAAAGCATCTTATTCCTGTGTTTGTAGTGTGTGGTTTGTTTTTTTCTCTTCTCCTACTACTACAGTCATGGTGCAAAAATTTAATGAGCCATCTGCTGAAATACAGTTTTGCTCTGTATATCAACAGGGAAAGATAGCAACCTCTTCAGAAGAGCTATTCCTTAAAAGTGTTCAAAATGGTACCTTCTCATTTTAGTGACAATCCTTTTCCTTTTTAAATTCCTTTTGGATTCATAGAACCTGAGAAACAGCTCTTGAACCATCTGTATCCTTTACAAATGAAACCGTTAAGCACCCTGTTACATGGACAAATTTTGCCTTCAGTCATACTTGTTAGAAACCCTGTCAAGATAATGTATCTGGCCAGATACTGCCTATTGCTCTGCAGATTTCTGAGGAAGTTTGTGGCACTAGTGATGCTCAAATGTTAATGTTGATTTTGTTTAATCACATTTTTAAAAAATCAATTTTCATAATACAGCAACAATTTTAACATCTAAAGCAATTGAAAATATCAGTCTTGTGTTAAGCCCTTGTTTGATATGTAATCGTTAGGAGTTTGTCTATGACAGAATACTAGATGTGGCATTACAGGGACGTATTCTTAAAGTCTTTTATGAGATTTTAGGAATTCCTCCCTTGTCAAATGTTACCAGCCTCATCAAATCAAATCAGAGGCAAAGGATGACATTTGATAAGTTAGTTACTTTTTCATTAACATAGATATGTTATGCCACACCTGCAGACTGAGTTGGAAACATTCTCCTTTTATAGTCTGCACAGAAATATATCTCAGTACAACTGTATGGACCTTGATATATCATCAGGTGCATACATTTAGGGGTTTTATTGCCTTACAGTAGTGATAGCCTCTATCAGCAGCCTTGTTTCTCAGGAATTTACGATGAAGGCATTGATGCTTGTCAGAGTGCCTCCATTTGAGTTATCATTTGTAATCCCAAACCTCATCTTGTGAAGAAATCTTCCATGTAAAAAATTTTTGTTTACTACAACAAGGATTTTCTCCTATCTCTTACAAAAAGATTAATTTTATAAAAAAATCTGGGTTTAGATACTACCTTTACTGACTGATCCATTAATAAAAATCCAAACAAACCAGGCTCTGGTATAGAAATATCTCTGCAAGCCTGACTGCTCATTATTACCTTCTGTTTGTTTGGTTTTTGTTACTTTTAGGTATATGTAGTTCTTAAAGTAGGTTTCATGAAAAACTTATCAGTTTTGCTTGCTGGACAGAATACAACACAAGTCCAGCATGGTGAGGACTTTCTTGCTCCAGAAGTTGTTGGGAAGGGAACAGTGAAGATGCTTTGATAGGTTTAGGTAGTCCTGAGAAAGACTAATGAACTGCAGCTTCTACTTCTGGATCAGTGTAATGAATACTGCTAATTGTATTACTAATATTGCTATGGTATACAAGAAAAGAGTTGCATCTCTCTTGTTTGTAACTGCTAAATATTTATGAACACATTAACGATAGGGGATGTAATTTGATTTCAAGGCACGTCAAAGTGATATTCCAGTTCCACTGAATGCATCTGATTTTGCTAATCAATAAGTGACAACAACAAATGCTCCAGCTGGTGATCAATGCTGCTTTTTCAGCAAACAATCCTGTTGCTATGAGACGAGGGAATCTCAGCTATCTGCAGTGGCGTGGTTTCATCCAAACCCAGTACAGAAGGTTTGTTCTTGCCAGATGATGCAGTCTAAGTGAGTTTGAGTATTTACAGAACCTGCTGAAAACTTGTTAATACAATATTTCTTCTATTGGGATGTCACCAGAAATAGAAAGAACCAGACTTATTTGTGATGTAGATTTACAAAGAATAATGGCAAATTAAGGATTGCTTTTAAAATGAGAGGATTACAGATGGGAGAGGATCCCTGAGGGTTTGTGTATCCTGCATGCTTCATGGATCAGGGAAGAGAGACTTACGCACAAAGACCTACAGGTCTGTATAAAGATCTAGTGAAACATCAAAGGAAGAGGCTTTTATTTATAAATTGTTCTATAAAATTTCAATATGCAATAGGAAGAGATAAAGGAGATGCTCTGTTTGCCTCCATTTGTAGGCATTAGTTCAGAGAATACTGTAAGAGGTTTAGGAGTCTTTCAGCCCAGTGTGATCTTTGAATTTCTAGTTAGAACTAAATGCTTTGGAGGTAATCATAAAACCTGCATATATACCAAGCCACAATGTATTTAAATGAGGAAGGTGAGAGTGTATTGTAGCACCATGTGGTGGGAGGGAGCACGCTTTATTTCTTTGCAGTAACAGGGTGGGCAGTAAGAAGTGTGTGCAAGGAGATCTGGTACCCTTCTGGGTCAGAGGAAGGCTTGGTGTCTGCTTCGAGTCATGACATCTTCCAAGGCAATAGTAAAGGCTAGAGCTCAGAGCAGTGGTGGTGGAAGCTCAATTTAGAGGAGTAGCCAACAAAGCCAAAGAAATGGGGTTGAAGCTGGTGTTATTTGTAACAAATACTTGCCAAAGCATGTTTCTTAGGTTGTATTTTAACATCATGGGAATTGTCCTTTAAAAAACCATAATCAGACTGTTCTGAGCTCAGTAGGATTTTAGCTTCAGCTGAGCTACTTGCTTTTCTCAACTGAGTCACCTCCACACCCACCCTGCTTTTGCTGCAACTAGAGGGCAGATGGCAGTTGCTGGAATGAGCCAGGCACTATACCACCTGCTGCAAGTGTCGGTATGTTCAGTATTTTTGCAGCCATCTTTTCACAAATGAGGGGGAGGAAGGCCTAGAGACTTCTTTTATGCTGTAGTGCACTACATAGTATCTCTGAGGAACGGGGTTCCCTACCCTGGGCTCAGCAGATATCGTGCTTCACCCACTGAAGAATGCACCAGAAAGCAAGCAGCAATGCATGAACAGAGGGCTGCCTTTCATCCCACGCTGGAACACAACAGAACAGAATTGCACAGTAGCATCAATTTAGTGGAAAATAAAAGTGCTGCAGACCACCAGGCATTGCTGTGCCATCAGACCCCTTGCAGTGTTACCTCTGTTACTACCCAGGTGGAACTGACATCATGGGCAGTTTTATGGGACTCATTGCTCCCCTCATGTGGAAGCATGGTCACCCATTCTTGTCATGAAGTGTCAAGAGCAACCAGCAGGAATTCTGCTGACCATCAGAGGGACAGAAGTGGCAGGAATACTTATTGAATATCCAGAAGTTTTATGCTTGGATAAGACTGTCATTTTAATCCTCATCCTGCTAGATCCTCCTCTGCTGGGAAATAAGGATCCCTGAAGTTGCCCAGATGGGTAAATGAATGCAGCACTTTCTCCTGGTAAATTTGGGACTGTATCATTCTGTTTTATTCATATTTACCAGCTGTGCCTCTGTAACCAATTGGACTAGAAGTATGTTCATTCTTAAAGGAGAACTTGTGGCTGTGGAGGGATCATTTGACTTGCAGGAGTAGTTTCTAGACACCTGTTTATAGAGCAAATATATTAATCTAGCCAGTTTTTTATATACTGAGTAGTTGTTGCTACTCTTTACAGTCAGTCAACTTTTCCAGTCTTCTCATATTCCTTACCAATTAGGTTTTATTCCCATTTTTCAAGTAGTAGACATTTAGGCACAGAAAAGCTAATTGCTTCTTTCAGAATTTTGGAGCTACAATCTTGCAGGCCTGCTCTGAGACCACAAGACTTCATTGCCTGGTTTCACAGCTAGATTGGAACAGTGCTAATTCTAACTGAGGTTCCTTTGAAAGGAAAGTATTAAGATGTTGCTTTTCCTTCTCTCTCTCTTATTTCACCTACGTGAACAGTATGTGTCTCAGCTGAAGGGGATTGCTATTTTATCAAAAGGTGGAGATCTATCTTTGAGCAACTGCCATTGTTATTCCAAAAAATATTGGCCTTTCTAGTTGCAGATTTTTAGGGAATTGTGTACAAACCATGTTGTGAGCAGTACTCCCTGCTCCCAAGCCTTGGACTGAGCTCAGAAAAATAATAGTTAATCTGTATTATCATCATCTTCTGTTCCAATGACTTGTTAGTTTGGGACATGCAAAAAAAGAATGACACTGCCTACCATCTAAATCTCTGCAGCAATTTCTTGGTAATAAAATGTCTTATTCTGTACTAATGGTGTGCAAAATTGCTTAGTAACACCCTTACTCTGACAGATAGCAGGAGACACAGCTTGTATTATGTATTATAGCTTTTAATATTTTATCCAGTGTGCTTGTGTAACTGGAGCTTTTACATTTGTGGTTTGTGGCTTTGGAGTTATAAATTATATGGCTTAAGCTTGCTCTAGATTGCCCAGAAGCATTTGTAGCTTTTGTTGTATGGAATACAGATTCTGCTAAAAATTTATTATGTAATTATGGATGTAATTTGCTGCAGTGATTCAAATGTTGTTTCTCAGTTGTACCTGTGTCTCCCTCAGCCTGTCCACCAAGGAACCAGCTTCTCTCACAGTATTTAGCTGAGACAGGTTAACCAATTTGCAGTTGCAGCTCAAACAGTTGGCAGTTTCAAGTAGGGTCTCCAGTAATTAAGAGGGATTTTTATAGCATTTGTCTGATAAAAGTGGAATTTAAAGCTGGGATGAGTTTGAGAATCCCTGACTTCAGTGTTTTCTGTCTTAACATTAACTGATCTTTTACCTTTGATGCAGCTATCGTAAGCATTTCTTTTTTGTATCTTTAGAGTGCTGCTCACTGCACAGGCAGATGGTAACTTTCATTCCTTTTGCCAAGTCTAATAGATAATGCAGCCAAAAAGTGGGAGAAAAAAAAAGGAGAGAACATTATTTACTAGGTATCACTTACTGTGATATGAGTAGAGCTAGAACAGAAGCATCACCTAAGGGCTGGGTGGGAAGGACATGACCAGCTTGAAGGTATACAGAGAATGTGCCAGTTGATGTCAGAACTGAGGCCTTCAAAGCTTTGAAATAAAATTCTCTTCTATCTCCAAAGAAAACCAAAGGAAAAACCAGTCATTTGTTTAAGGTTAAGGATACTCAGGCTTTTCAATAGAAAATCAAATATAAGCAGCCTCCCTGGTGAACTGCTGAGGCTCTGACCTCTTGTGGTCAGTTTTGACATCGTGGTATTTTCTTCTTTGAGTGGAGCTTGTTAGTGAAATTTGAAGTCCAGGCCTAAATTCAAGTGTAGATAACATAGGCTTTTATTTACCTATATTCAGTCTCAAGAGGGAAAGTTATTCCTAAATGGTTATTGAGTGCTGCGAGCTGTTTTATGTGGCTTCCTTCTTCTGTTGTCTACCTGTGCCATAAACCTTGTAGAATACTGATACCTCTCCTATAAATGCTTATACTTAACATTCTTTTGGATTAAAAGGTGGGGGTTTTTTTCCACCAGGACAGTAGATAATAGTCCTCTGAGTCCTCTAAGTTTGTATGTGATGAGATGGATGTTAATCTACATGAGGAATATCATGTTTTATTCCCAGATAGTATGGGAGATAGTCTCAATATAAGGAATCTTCTGTTTAATACAATCTTCTACACTGTCTGATATGTTCTTTGTGTGGACTGAACTTGGTGAACATAAATAAGTGCTGATCCCAAAGTAATGTAACCAGGAGGAACCACTGAACCTGAAAACAGTCATTAGACTGATGCCCATATCAGGCTGTCTTGGAGTTCAGGTGAAGAGAAATCAAACTGTAGGATGGGCTGTACCTGAACACTGATTTCAAGTGCAAAGGAAGTTTATTTGGAGATTTTATTCACAAACCAGGAAAACTGAAGGTCTGGCTAGGTATTTTTTAATTTTACTTATTTTGGATAACATTTTAGTTGAGAGTCTGTAATAAAGAAACAATGAGTAAGCAAAGTCCACTACTTATTTTGATGAATATCTTTTTTTTTCTAGAGCAAGATGCTTTCTTCTTGCATACTGAAACACCTTCCCACTTTGCATCTGTTATTCATAACACCAGTACTGTTGATATAAAAAATAATGTATAAATAATAATAAGATTAAAAAAACCCACCAATTTTCAGACTTGAAATAATTCAGAATGAATGTTTTAAAATCTTTAAATAAGTATTTGATTAAATTGATATCAAATAATAAAGAACATTCATGAAAAACAATTTTTCATGCAAAATTGTTCTGATCAATTCTGACTCTTCAGGACAAAAAAGGTTATGAAGTAGATGCTTCATATGTGTTACCTTTTGGCACCATTACCCTGCAAAGATCTAATGTCATTCCTCAAAATCATCCCCTCTCATACATCTCCTCTCAGAAAGCCTGCAAGGCTCTGCAGAGAGAACAGCAAGAAACAGTGTAGTATGGCTGTGTGATACTACTCAGCATACAGATATGCTTTGACTATTCAGTGTAGTGGTCTGTGCAGCTGAAATGATGGAGACAGAGATAAAGACGATCAGGAAACAAGACCTGCAGGGTTTTTTTCCATTTAGGCAAGTGTTTTCTTAGGAGGCAATACCATTTCCTTGCATTGCTCACAGGACTTGTTTCCTATGCAGAACAGCCTCAGGATTCGTCTGTTCACAGAAGTGGACAATGAGTGTGGACATCTTGAGTTGAACTCAGGAATGAGAACATGCACTCAGTAGGAGCAGCAGAGGTAAACCCTGTACCTAGTCTTAAATGAAAGCTTGATTAACTTGTTAACAGGATTATAAAGAGAGAACTGCACTCAGTGAACCGATGATGTCCTTTTCAATCCTGTGTCCCCAAATCATGGAGCATGTGTCACCAGTAACTGCCAAGTGCTTACAGAGGGCACAAAAATGCTCGTAAAAATAAACTTGTGATGGCACATGGATTACATAATGACAATGTCTGTGTCAGGGGCTGTAAGGACCTGTGTCATTCATGGCTATGCTTCTTCAAAGTCGGATGTCCTAGCAGTGTAACAGCACTTAAAGAGGCTCTGGGAGAGAGGAAACAGGAATTGCCAAGAGCATTGTGCCTGAAGAATTCAGTTTGTATCTTTACAGCCTTTGACAAGGTCCAGCCTCCCCTTTTGGGGGGTTTCCCCAGTGAGTTGCCTTTCTCCTCCTTTGTGTAGTATTGAAAGTGAGGACCTGGCTTCCTGCAGCCACTCGTCACATTCACAAGGCATTTCAATACAAGCCTAGGAAGACGTTTTGAGAGGAGTGAATGGGGAAGTTCTGGCTCTGCTGCAACTACTGCCTGGCAGTGAAGCTGACCTACTGTGGCAGCAAAGCTGCTGGAAGGCTCCCAAGAGGAATAGTGTGGCTTGAGGAACATCACAGTGGGTGTATGTCAGATTGATGTCTTCAGACTGCAGAAGACATGCCAATGGCACATCATACACAGAAGAACACTAGAAATTTTCATACCTGATTTGTTCCCCAGTGCCACAATGGTGCATAGGATCACTGCAATTGGGAGGACATAAAAGCCTCTCTTGGGGCACTTGTGACTCACAGTAGCTATCTTCTAAATGCAGGTATACCTCCAGGATACAGATGTGTAAGCCACAAACTCAGCACTCATCTGTCCCAATAGCCTGCTTGATGGAAAATCTTGGCTCAGACAGTGATATTTAGGTAATTTTGATACCTGTGAAAGGAAATGAAGACATTTAGGAAACAAAGGTAAAGTCCTCCAATAAGGACCAAGTCTTACTGAGTGCATGTACTTCACAGTGCTACAGAAGCAACAGAAGCTTTCCAGGACTGGCATACTGTATTGCCTCATACTTTCAAAGCAATATGCAAATGTTAAAACTGTTAAAAAAACACTTGACTCACAGCTCCTCCTCCTCTTGACATTTACATTTCAAGATCAAGATTAGGAGAAGCAAATCAGAATACCTGTATATAAAATCAGGTGACACTTTACTGGTACCACTTACAGATGGCTGAGTAACTGTCACCTGAGTAGAAGAGCAATCTGACTGTCAAATCTGTTTTCAACAGAGGTGTGTAGAGATGCCTTTATTAAGCATTTTCTTTCAGTAGGCATGGGCCCTGCTTTGCCTCTGTTCTATCACTGCCTCCTGGTTGAGCCTAATCAGGCAATACCAAAGCCAGCAGGCTGCTCTGATTGAGAGAGATGCCAGGAAATTCTGCATCAAAGACTCTAGGAAACAAGTGATCACCCCCAGCTGGCACTGCAGCAAGGCACAGAACTTACAAGACACTTTAGGAGAAAAGGCTGCTTGTACTGAAGATCACTTGTTTACCTGTGTAAGAAATGAAGCACTGAGGTTAAAGGATGTAAAGTCAGCCTTTCCTGGGACAGAGCTCCTGGCAGCTCTATTCCTACGATGTGAAGACCTAGAACTGAACCCACTAGCTCACTGTACACAGGCTGAACAGCCAGCCACACTTAGGACTTAGTCACTACTAAGCCAAGACTGCACCTCTCCAAGGAAACAAGTTGCAGCCAAACAGCTGCTAAAGACAGGTAGGACTCCTGGATGAGGGAGGGAGAAATAAGGAGCTGCAGGCGTTTTTTGAACTCCTGTTTCCCTCTTCAGATTGAAATCCTCTGTCATGCCTCTATACCTGAATGAGGAATGAAGCTGAACCAAGAGAAGTGTTTACAAATACACAATGAGTGGAGGCAAAGCTTATCTGACTCTCAAACATACCATGTAGGTAAAATGCATCCACATGTGTGAGCAAATGACATTAACCTGGACTAAATATAGTGCTTCAGGAGCTGGCCTGCTGCACTAGTGATGCTGAAGGAACAAAGGAAAAGATCATAATATTTGCCAGGGTTATCTGAACTGCTGTAGCTAATTTTGGCCTCCACAGGTTTCTGGAGGGTAGAGCAGTTCCCTTCTTGGCAGGTCAGCTGAAGAAGCCTGCTCCAGTGCACATCACCTCCCATCTCTGGGGCTGCCCTGCAAGCAAGCAGGTGAGCCAGCTGGATGCCACACACGAGGAAAGTCCTGCAACCTTTAAATAACTTTCCCTTTCCTTGTTATGCCTTCAGTGTTTAGATGTTACACGGACAAATCCTATTAATCCTGAGGGGTCTTCAAATGCCCTTTGGAAATATCTCAGCAGTCTTAGCCCCAGATGACCTTCAATTTACACAGTGCTCTGCAGTTGCTGAGTGGTAGAAATGAAGTGGGGCCAAACTAGAGGGATTTAAATCTCTATTTTGGTAGAAATTACCCCCGTGTCTTCTGCTTTAGTATTCCCTAAATCTTTTCTGGGTGTCTGCACTTGAGAAGATTGCTTTTGTCCTTCCATCTCTACGAGGCTTGTATCTAAAACTCATAGAGCGCAATTCAGAGACTTGATAAACAATCATCCTTGTTTATCAGCTTAGGAACACAACGCACAAACAGAGCACCCCAAAGATCTTTTCATAGCCCAGCATGACTCAGTGCATTGCTAAAGTCTCTGCTACATCAGAGCCTAAAGCTAACCCATGGAAAACAAACTATATCTTAGAAGGAGGTTCATTTCAGGAGCTGATAGAGTCCAAGAGCATTCCAGAATTGGTTTAGTTTGCCTCTGGGAAGGCTTGAGTACCAGTAGCTAGGGAACAATTCAGTGACAACAACAGCTTGTTTCTCCGAGATTTAACTCTGTGGCGCTTGCAGGGATAAGGAAATAACTTATCCTGATCACTTTGAATAAATGTTTCATGAACACATAAATAGCTAATGTAAAAGGAGTTTAGATGTGTTATCCAGAAGCAATTCACTCTTACCAAGTCTGAAACAGTAAGCAAAAAGACAACAAAGCCACTCTGTAGTTAAAAATACTGCAAGCAATGATGTGCCTCTTTGCACAGAGGATGCCACCTGTCATTGAACTGGCCAAGCACAAACATCCACATATTGACTTTTTGTGCCATGAGCTGGAGTTGGCAAATCAAAGCTAAGTTGCCTTTAAAAATTATGCCAGTAACATTTGACTTGTGATTTATTCTGTCCTAATCACATTCTTCAGCCTCAGATAAACAATACCTCTCATCAATCAGGCCTCTTTCTCTCCAGGATTCAAAGTACCACACCTGCCTAGGCCAGTAATACAGAGGGCACAGAACCAAGACAAATACACTGGTAATCTGTTAGTATATGAAGGCTGGGGCCCTTTGTGAAGGCTTTTAGGACTTACACCCAGTCATTATATAAGCAAGAGAAATAACCACTGTTGCCTGCTGTCTCCAAGAAGGAATTTGATCAGTCACCTGGCACTGCATCTTCTATTGGGGACATTAAGCATATTCAGTGGAGAAGAGAACCTTTTTGATTCTTATTAAGCTTTACCCTATTTGGCAGCATTTATTTAATTTTTAACTATATGGTAAAGTCAGGACCCCTTTGCACTTACAAAGGACAGTCACTGCTCTGAAGTGCTGAGAAATAAAAGGATATCTGCACAGAAGGGGCCACAAAATTAACAGTACACCTAAGTGATGAAAGTCAAGTCAATTAGATGAAGTATTCTAGAATCATAGGTAGAAACTGATCCCCCAAATTTAAGTTTTTCTCCCCGATATAAAGCCAAGATTCTTTGTGGACATAACCAAGAGAAGAACAGTACCTGTACCCAGTATACAATAACTGCTTTTGCACATTGCTTAATCTGAAGTAAAAGCAACCCAAAGAAAGAACTGGTAGGATGTTAAACTTGCCAGGCCAATGAAAATGTACATCTTTTTAACTGGGGAAGTAATTCAGATCATTAAGGGGAACAGTAGTAAAAAATCTCCAGATAAAGCAATTTTTCTCAGAACACATTTATCTTGAAATAAGGAAGCTGTAGAATTGGATGAATTATATCATTCACAAAGACCTTGTTGAACTCAGTGCCTGGAAACATTCAGGAATTACACGAGTGACCTATTTTGATTTCACCAGAGAATGAAGTAGCTGCCTAGTCAGTCACCTTCGTACAGAAGTTTTCTTGATTAACAGACATCACAATGGGAGCAGCTGGAACTACTGCTAAACTTATTGCATAGTAGTGAAACTGCTTTTTTAATGGCAGCATTTGCATTTAAATGAAGAAGTCAGACACGTCATCTCAGCAGTGGTTCCTAGGTACAAAGACAGCATTAATCATGGAGAAGAGAAAACAGCAATGCCCACCCAATTCCACAGCCATGTCTGGAATATTCACCTGTAAGAGAGATGCCATCTTGTTACTTAACTGTAAGTCATAGATGTTCAAAGCACAACTCAATTCCTTTACAAAGGACCTTGCCTTCCTACTCAAGCAAGAAAATTTTAAGATCCCCTTCTTAATTTTGTTAATTGTTGAATGACAGGAGGCCAATTTCAGACAGAAAATCTTCAACATCTCAAAGCTTTCATGAAACTAATTTGTTCAGAGCCACAAAGAGTATAAGCACAGGCAGTCATCCTCCACTTCACCAAAGGGCATTGATATAGTTTGAGGTACTTTAATGAAACAAGGTATTTCTTCTTATTTTCATCCCTGCTTTCTTGAAAGAATATAATTATTCTAATAGGAGTTACAAATTGTAGAGAAAACCCAAACCAACAGAAAACCTTCAAAATATTTTTTAACTGGACAACCTTATTTTTCCATTTTTTGCTAGGCAATGAATATAAATTGAACTCTCACAGCCAACTTGGAATTTTTTATAAACTACCAAGGTACAAAAAAAAAAAAAAAAAGCTTTATGGAATGGTTTGTATGCATTTGTAAATGCTTTTCTGCTCTTTACCAAAAGATATCAGAATCAGTGTTTTCAGGTCCTATATAGCAAAGTTCACAAAAATTCTTATTTGTCATAACTATTTGGAGAGAAATTACATCAAGAGCAGGGAGAGCACAGCACGAAGCAGTGACAAACATGATGTCCCCATTAGGAAATGGGTTGCAACATGGCTAGAAGTCAAAATTTTCCCAGTAAGGCAACTTAAAATAATGCTCCACATTATTTTTAAAAAATAAATAAGCAAATACTGATAAGGTGACCAAGTAATCAAGCAGTGAGCATTTAAACTGTGTATACCAGAGCATTTCTGAGTTTAGTGTCTGGCACGTGAGGTCCACAGAAGCACTAGTGTCTTCTGGTCATGTGTTTCATGATCACCATGTGGACATCACTTGACTTGAAACAGTCAAGTGTCAGCATCAAAGTATTACAGCACTGCTGCCACACATGCGATGCTGCCTTTGTGCATACTCAAATCCTTTGGCTTCTCCCTTAGGGACAGATGATGTGTAATATAATTGCACACTTAGAGATAAAAGCGTAACCAGTGACTTATTTAACAGCCAAGTACAATGACCCCAACTGGGGGTTTTTTTTTACCTCTAAGAACTCGACTGAGATGTAACTCCACATCACACTAATATAAAAGTTACTCGAAGATGATCATGGCAGCTTTTCTAAATAGATTAGGAATAAACTTGACAAGCATTCTCTAGTTTGTGCTCAAGAAAGCTAAATGACAAAGCCAGGAATATTTCCACCTAGACAGATTAAAGTGCTTTTGAACTCTAACGGGGAGGGGGCAAATGGAAGGGGGCTGAGGTGGCACCTGTCCATGTCCCATGACTGAAAAAATGTGCCCGTAACACTAAGTCCATGTTCTCCAGCAGCTTTAAAGACTCCTTTTCTAATGGCTTCATTTAAATCTTATCTTTGAAGAGCATCAAATCTGGGATCTACTATGGAAGTAGAAGTAGAGCACTCAATACTAAAATAACACCTGCCACCTGGATGCTGCAGGTGTGTGCAATGTAAGGTTTGGATGGGAATTACAGTGTTCAGTTCTACGCCAGAGTAAAAACAGTGCTCAATCAGCAGGCAGGCATGGCTGAGGAGCACGGCTACAGTGTTCAAATTTAAACCCAGAGGAAATCAGATAGCATCAGCTTTCATGTATTCAATGGGGCTTTGTGTAATTAACTGTTCCAGAAAGAAATGGAAAAACCTGATTGTTTGCAGAAGTAATTTAACACATCTTAGACTGCAATGGCTTCTTCCAGAGATTAAAAGAAATTTCTGCAACTTCAGTAAAGAGTCACTCCAGCAGATAGCTTTAACACTCCAAGTCAGAAATGGATGAGGCTACAATACACATTGTCCTCTCCAGAGGGAGAAAGTTCATTTCCAGCCCCTAAGGCCCATTATAACTCAGAATTCCAGATGGCCCCTGCTTATCTCAGTCAACTTCAGTTTCTTTGTTTTGTTCAAAGTCTATTTTAAGTCATTCTGTTTTTGAGGAAAAATTTCCAATGGAGTTACACAGAGATTAAACCCAATGAACTTCCATTAGAACAACCCTACCTGTTGCATGGTTGGATTCCCTGGGATTTTAAAACCTTGTAACTTATTTCAAGGACACAATATACAAAGAGATATCAGGCATATTACCAGTGCAGGTCTTATTTAAGCTAGATGATAGTGGCTGGAGAAAATTCTAGACTAATAGCTAAAAGAAAACAACAGCTGTTCTATAAAGAGAGGCACTGATTATTAGCCATAATCTTCAGGCCATTTTAGTTTAATTACATTTCATTTTACTGACTAACATTTTTATGAAGTAAATTTAGAGACTTCTTTATATTTTTTCTAAAGCCCTAGAACTCAATTAACAGGCTTTGTTAGGACTGGGACTTCAAAGTCCTGGACAGAATAGTTTAGAAACTTAAATAAAGAAGCCCATTGTAAACTACAAAAAGCTGCAGTTTCCTCCTGAACTTGAACCTGGCCAGTTTAGCAGGTATTAGGACATAATTTTCATTACTTTGACTATGCTTGTATTAAGCTGTATTACTTAGCTTAAGAGTGCAATTTAAAATCCCACCCCAAAACATGAAAATAAAATGTTATACATCAGTTTTCTGCAATTTGGAAGGCATGTTTGAACAAACAAACAAACAAACAACAAACCCAAACAAAGTCCCCTGTGAATTCAGGCCCTCAAATGTGATTTATTCGTCATTTCAGGGAAATTTTTGCACTCAGTCCATTTGTGACCTCACAGTTTAAAACAATGATGCAGCTCCAACAACTGTCTCATCAATTTATCATTTCACTTTGAAGCTGCAAATTTCTTTTGTTTTGACCTAATGTTTTAAAATTAAGTGGTAAAAATTATTTCTTCAATTATTAGATACTGAGGTAGGTCCCAGATCACAGTGACCTGGTTTTATTAAATATAATGGCTGTTTTGAGAGTTTGACACTTTATAACAAAAACCAGACTCCCAAACGTAAAGATCTTCTGAATTAAAAGATTATTTCCTACAAGCCCAGACATTTTCTTCCTCTCTACTCCTCCATAGGGAAGTCCCAGAGGTTAACAAAAGTTTGGAGGTGAGGTTGCCTTGTAAAATTCTCTCTCTATAATAACATAAGCACCTGCTATCTTGAAGAAAGACATTTAGTTATGGATAGGAAGGAATTATTAAAGTTACTGACCTGGATAATACAGGATTTTGTTACACCCAGAGCACTACACCTGCAGCCTAGCTCTATAGAAGAAAGGCAAAGCAAGGCCCTTGACCCTGGAGAAGCTGGGTTAACAGCTTCTCCTCCTCTTAAAGCCACCCTACTGGAGCACGCTCATGAAGAAAGGGACCTGGACTTTATACCTGATTCATCAAAAAATGGCAAAGAAGGCATATCTAAACCTGTAATTTCATTCCTACTTGTTTTCACAAAAGTTTTAAAGGAAACAAGCACAAAGCTCCTCCAGCAATTGAGTCTTCGGTGTCAGTTGGCCAGGGCTATGCAGAGCTGTGGGAGAAGCAGGCTATAAACCTGCTGTACCAGGTGGGTGGAATTGGTTTGAATGAGGGCTAAGGAACAGAAAGGACAGGGCTTGAACTTGGGCTGCTTCATGTCCGGCTAAAATTCTGAATTCTACCTTATTTTTTCAATTTTAGTTTTACTTCTTCCATTTAGAAATAGGTATCTTGGATAGATCAGTCCTAGTAAGGGGAGTAGAATGGAAAGCCTGTTAGGCTTCTTGTCTTTCTCCAAAGTCTCAACTTATTTTCTTTGTTTATTTAAAACATTTCTGTCTATCAAGAAGGGCTATCGTCTGTCAGCTCTTTCTTTTGAACTGCCAGACAGTAATCTCCAGTCTGGATCACAGTGACTCATGAAGAGAGATAGAATTATCACCTTTGAATCCCTTGACTGAGCAGCGACCTAGTGGGGCAGGGATACAACTTTACAGGGGTGCTGAAGTACCAGTTGGTAAGAAGACGGCATGGGGTGGTGCAAACAGCATAGATTAAATTAAACATGCAAATCCAGCCCCAACATTTAGCCAGTATTTGTTCTGGGGGGTACAGGACATGCCTGTATGTTCGTTCAGGCTGAGCAAAGCCTATTATCAAAAATGCTTCTTTGCTTTTTTTGGCCCATGCAATGCTCCCATAAACTGTCTGTACCAGTCTGAAGTACCCTGTCTGCCACATCAGAACAGCAAAGCAAGCCTTGTATCCAAAGATCCATGCTCTGAAGCTCTCCTCCTTTTGCCCTCAAGTGAGAGCTTTGCCAGGGACACAGAAATACTTTCACTTCACTCATTTCACCATTAGATGGCTCTGAGCGATCAGCATTGCTCCAGCCAGCCCTGCCTGGGTAGTGCAGGCAGCTCTGCCTCGTACCTGCACGCAGTGTCACGGTGGCAGCTCAGGAGAACTTCTGGGAAGTTAGGTGGGCCTTTGGAGAGGTGGCCAAGCTGAAAAGGATTGCTGCTTTCCCTCTCCGCTCTGCAGGTGGGAAGCAAAGGGGGAGGTGAAGAAAGCAGCCAACTTGTTTGCCAGTCCCAAATGTTACCAAAATATTATCCCAGGTGTACAGCATTTGGTCCTCTGATTAGTAAATGCCTCTTTGCTTGATACTAATATGTGTTTATCTAACTCAATGCCCTGAACATGAGAAGTGCTACGTACGATTATTTTTAAAATAGTACCCAACTGCCTTTGAGTCTGGGTTTGGGTATGCTTGGGTGATGTCTGCTGCATACAGTGATGGTCCTGAGTGCAGGAAGAAGCAAAACTTGTTTATCAGGGAGAAAAAAAAAAAGGGGGGGTATGGGGAGGTGTGTTCTGAGCAGAAGTAGAGATTACATTTTGGAGAGATTTGCTTTGTTACCTAGAGATGGGAGCTAATGCAGGGCTGCTTCTTGCATGCCTCATGCCTCTGGGGGAGACATCACCGTGCTGTTGGGGGTGAGGTCTGTGGTTATTCTGTCTGGTTGCTAGTTGGAGGCTGCTGGGTGCCATTGTGGATGACAGTACATGCCGAGGACCTTTGAGAAAATGAACTATTCCCTTTGAACATGTAATCCCATGAATGTTTACCTCTCACTGTTGAGACTGTAGCTTGTCAAAATTACTTAAACCCTAACAGAGCCCTGTCAGGTAAATACTGTTCCCCCAGTGGCAGATTTGGGAATACAGCTTCACATCCCTGAATTGCATTCATCGTCTTCTCGCTGAAACAAGTCTGGTTTAACTGTTTATGTGCACATTATGAGTCTGTCTGCATTTGTTTCTGTAATGATCTATTAGCTGTGCAGTGGTGTATTAATAACGACATTGGTTACAGGTCAGCATTCATTTCCATAATGACATTTATTTTCTAGAGGGCTAACAGAGCGAGTGACAATTTTGACCAATTTTTATTCTATGAGCAAACACAGAGAACAAATTCAAATTTGAAATGGGAGGAAATATCTATTAAAAAGAGTTAACATAAATGCACATTTTGAGTGAATGTTGCCCTTATGGTAATGTTGCTGTTTGCCTTTGTAATCAGGACTATTTTTATATAACCCACTGAATTTTTTTGCTTTTTGGTTTTCAACTATTGTTCTTGTTTAAATTTGTATGTCTGAGACCATGTACGTGGCTACATACATAATGGAGAAGAAAGGGTGGAAAGATTTGCTGTGCAGAAGACAAGAGATTTGCAATTACTCATCTGTTAAAATAAGATGATAAAATAGTCCTCAAGAAGGAAAATTCATTTATTCCATGTGCCTTTGTGCCATTCACCTTGGGGAAGATGAAATGGAGTACTTTTGTGATTATAAAAACAGCAGAGAAGTAGGATTACTGTGGTAGAACCTAAACTTTTGTTACTGTAATCTGAACCTGTTCTTTTCCTTTTTCATCTAATATTTCTAATTTACAGTTCAAGTAGGTTATAAATACTTGGAATTGTTTATCAGTGAAGTTATCACAGGAATAGCCACTTCATGGAATTAGTTCCTAATGAGATTATTAGGCCTGTGTTTATTCTGTGGGCTCTGAATAGCCGACATAAACTTAGACATTGTTATTTTGCTGTCAAGATTGTGTCTGAAGCTCATTTTCTTTTCTAAGACTTTAAATCTAATATAGCAGAGCTCTTAGAAAGTAACAGGACTATTTGTGTTGTAGAAATCTTCATTATGCTCTGGGAAAAAATGATCTTGACCAAGTTGCCAGCCAGCTGCGTGGTTTAGACTAATCAGACAAATAAAATACAAGACAAAAATCAAGAAGATAATTGGGGTTTTTGGATGGATTTTATAGAACTTTGTTCTAACTGTGCTGATTTTGCTTAGGAGAATAACTTCACCAGTGAGGTGGGGTCTTCGATGGATGAGCAGGGTTATGCAAGAGTTGTGTGTGATGATGATGAAGATAAAGTGGAGCACAGTAGTGTGTGAAAAAATCTCACAATGACACTATTCAGCAGTTTAGATGAGGAAGTGATGAACGGTTCTGTCTCCATTTAAAATCACGAGAAATTTTGCAAAAGCAATGTATAATTACACAAGTAGCAATTTTCAGTGTCATTTCTCCATAATACATTTGACTTGTCTATGGAATTTTTTAAAATGAAGTTGATCAGAACACTATTTAGGCCTAATCTGAAAGATTGTATACACTCAGCTCTCTGTTATACGACACTGTGATATTGCATGCTGCATGGAGCATAGGAACTGGATGTGGCTGGGTGGATGGATGGTGTCATCCCCACACCTGGGTTGAGCTTTAACCAGGATTGATTTGGTCCATCAGGTATTAATCTGTTTTGTGGAGCATTTCCTTAGTCAGATGTCTTTGAAGGACGTCTCACTGACAATCACAGAATCACAGAATCACAGAATTCTAGGGTTGGAAGGGACCTCGAAGGATCATCTAGTCCAACCCCCCTGCCAGAGCAGGTTCACCTACAGTACAATGCAGGATAAGCAGAGATTTTTAGCTAGCCAAAAAAATCCATTGACTATTTTATTCTGGTTTGAGGTGTGAAAGCTCTTTGAACCTGAACTTTTTCTCAGTAGAGCTGAGTTATTGAAGAATCAAATACAAAGAGCAAAGTTAATGGGAGTCCTCAGTATAAAGTCATTGTCAAGTCATTTATTCGAGATGGGATCACATCTCATTCCAGATGTGGGTTAATGTTCTTAATGGTGTAACACCACATCCTCCATTGAGGTTTATATTGGTGTAAAATGAGCACCTTGTTTTTAAGGGCATGCTGTTTCTACCACTTGCTGCTTGGTGCTCTCTAATATTGTGTTATTTTTTTCCTTTAAGAAAGAGCTTGGGATCAGTTATTGCCTTTTAGCATGGAGTTCCATAATAGCTTTCTTTTAAAAAAAGAAGCATTTAGTTTAATTATTGTGAGACTAATAGGCAGGAAAAGGCGATACAATAAGAGATAACGTGTTCATATTTATAAAATCTTTAGACAAGCTTGAATGAGTTCTTGAATTAACCACAGGAAGACTGTATGGCTACTGAATAAAATAGCAGAAAAAAATCCCAACCCATAGTCAATTAGAATGCCTGAAACCAGGTAATATATTGTTGGTCTTGCTAAAAGTCATCACATTGGACAAATGGTCAGGAGAACCTGAAAACAAGGTCTGATTCCTTTTTGCTTGTGTGAGCATACTGTGGAGTTACACCATGATTTACTCTGATGTGAGAGGAAATCAGGTCTACACTTTTTGCAGACTTAAGACAGTCTATTAACTCTATTTTAGCTCAGTGAATATGTTCTATTTAATGGTCAGTAAGTCAGGTAACTAACTAATTAACTAACTAAATAAATAAATAAAATCCCAGACCAACCAGGGAATCACTCTTTAATCAAGGCAGAATAAGAATTTTTGGAGTCTCAATTACCAGGCTCTGTGTGCTACGTTAAGAGACCACTATGTGAAAAGCACCCACATTCCCATTTGTGGCCTGGAGATTTGTTGAATAACATTTATTGACCTCTTCCTCAAAGTGCAGTGTACAGGACATTATAGATAAGGCAATTTCCATAACGGTTTCTTGTCTCATGGAAAAAAATTAAGACTTGAAACCCATCAAGAAGGTGATTTGTACTGCAGTTACTGAGCAGTTATAACACGCAGTTATATTGCTGCAGTTATAACACGCAGCATTGTGATAGTTACTGCACCAAATTATCCTGGAAAGCTGCCAAAATTAATTCTCAGCTTCTAAAATTAATACTCAGCTTCTTGGACAAAATGGCTACTGTAGTCAAGTGCCTCAAGATGCTGCTGCCTTTGCTGGGCTTTGGATGCGGAAAACAACTTTTACTAGGCAAACCCCTCACGAGGAAGCCCTCACTTCTAGGAATGGCAAGCAAATATGGAGAGAGCAGGACTGTCTGGATTGCCTACCTGTATTTTGAGAGCAAACCTGAGCTGTACACTAGAGAAATATTCCTGATTTGGAACCGAGCCCTAGAAATGCCACAGAGTAGATAATGTTCAAATGGCTTTGTGAAGCTGAGTCTTTTAGTATGTAGATGAGATTTTTCTCATCACAGTGTAGCTCTTCCATTTGTATGCTTGATTTCAATGGAAGGGAAGAGAGAAATGAATCACAGGAGTGAATCACCGTCATTAGGTGTGGGATACAAATCATCAGGGATGCATATTGTCATACCCTGTGCTCTGCTTCTTCCATGATCAAAAGGGTGGCCCCCAGTTTTAAGAATTTTTAATGAAGTGACTTTGAGGCAGCATGCTTAAGAAATTGTGTCTCTTTGTGCAGTAACAGGGAAAACAGAGTGCATAACGCCGGACTTCTCAATTCACCTTCAGCATTACACATCAGTGGGGCTGGGAACATATCTGGATTATTCCATGCTTTACAGATACTTCCCATATACTCCCATATGCTCCCCATACAGAGTTGAGGACCCCCAGTTGCTTCTGAGCAAATTATTTCTTCACAATCAGTATATTCAGATGAGAGGTTCTTAGTTCTCATTTCACAGTTAATGTTTTTGAAGTCACTGGTTACATGGGAACACAGGGTGCCATCTCATACCCACGTTGCTGCTACATTTAGCACCCAGCATTTTGTAGTACCAGAGGTCTCAGAGAAAGGTGTAAAAAGTTGCAGAGAGGATGAAAAAGTAATACGCAACTTTTGGGAAAGTTTCTCCCAATCTGACTTTGAATCCCAAGGGTTTTCTGTTTCTCCTTTAATATTGTATTGCTTTGACCCCTTCTAAATATGGATGTTCTAATTACCCACACAAATGTTCAGTTCTCTTTTGGCTTTTACTGAATTCCTGCAGGTCACCACTCTGGCTCATAACTTCATGAGTCACTGCTGACTATGCACAAGTGTTGGTAGTTAGGACAGCCTGACCCTTAGCTTCCAGCACAGCAATGTTCCCTTCACCCTTTAAGAGATTACTTAAAAAAACCCAACACGTTCTCTTGGAGATCTCATGCTGTTTTGTCATTATTTGAAATTATAAATGTATTTACATTTCAAAAATGGTTTGGTAAGGCAGTGGGTTCGCTCTTGGAGCAATGGAAGTTCAATCCAGAGAACAAGCTTGCTCAGGAGAAGTAGCAACAAGCGATGGATCTGTATCTCCTTGCCCTTTTCCTTTCCCCAGAGGAGCTCGTTTGAAGGGACAGGTGTAGCTAATGCAGAGTGATCACCCTGCACAGGATCTGTGAAAAAGGGGGGTGGCTTGAAATTATTCTTCAAACATCATCAGACTGTTCTAGAAGACTGTTCTTCTCAGGTATGTAGTGAAAGTATTAATCTGTATTATTAATGAGCTTATTAATGATGGGACAGTAAGAAGCTTATAATGTTATCTATATTGTGTAGGGCTATAGACAGAGAACATAAACCTTGCTGAATGACCAGTTACCCTCTTTCATATTTCATAGCTTCCACTAGAAGCTTCTCACTTTAAAAACATTGAAAACACTGATGAAGTGATGCTCTTGGTTATTTAGGGACACAGAGGGAGGGTTTTTTTGGACAGATTTGGATTCTGTGCCTGGTGAAAGGACTGTCTGACCTCAGACTGTTTAATTTCTCTTTCTTTTGTCTACGACAACCAATTCCCAAAGGTAAAGCCATTGTTTGTATTATTATGCTGAGTAGCTCTAGGAGACACATAACCAAGCTGATGTACCAGAAGTAGCTGTACATATTTAGTATGTTGCTATAAGGTTTCAGACACGTGGATTCCCTTGCTGAGCAGTGTTTCTAGCCTGTGATCTTGTAGGTATTAAAAGTTATATGGAATGAAGGTGACAGTGACTCTCAGGTATTGCCCTTCAAGAGTTTTTTTCAATTAAGCCTTTGAATGTGATACATTTTTCCAGTGCTTTTTGGACTGAAGCACTCTTCTCTACAAAATTCCTTATAGAAAATACGAGTAATTTGCCCTGCTCTGGAATTCAGTCTTTTCTAGAGTGCAACATGGCTTGAATTACTTACATGGCAGTTGTCTGAGGAGAGCAGGTGAAAAAAATGGTTTTAACTAGAAATGCAGGAGGAGGGAAGGCAAAATAACCCCTTATGATTTAATCCTGCAAGAGGCAAGGGAAGTTCTTTGAAGTCACTTGAAGCCTGCTTGCTCATTCATAGATCTACAAGGCCGGGAGGGACCATTAGATAATCTATACTGACTTGGTGTGTTACAGACCCCAGAACGTGCAGGTGGAGTAGTTTCCCAGGTGGGAATCACACAAGTGGGCTTCAGACAAGAAATGGCAGGGACCCACAATGAATTGTGATATTTGGGTAAGGAGTGTGCAAAGTAATGGCCCATTGCAGATCCTCTCACTGCCATTCCTCAGCAGAGGATTTGCTGTGCAAAGCTGAATACTTGCCTTTCCTCATTCATCCTTGTCAATCACATGGAATTTTGCTGGGAACACGCTGCCGTTTGGTGTAGTCACTGTGAATCTGGGTAAAAGCAAATGCTACTTGAGTATTGCTGGTTTGGTGGGGCTTTTTAATCCCCTCCCCCTTTGTGAGGGGAATGTAGCTGGGAGCAATGTTTGAAATTTAGTAGAGGGCTGATTGTACTCCACATTTTATGAGCTTATAACCTTTACAAATCTGTAGGAGCCATATACTTTCAAAAAGACATAAAATTATCGTTTGCAGACTTAATATTTCAAAAAAGTGCTTCTTTTTTCGTCCCCTTCGCTACTTTTTTATAGCATATAAAGAATGATTTGGTTTTCCTCCTTTGTTTCTGTTGTAGTTTATGAATCTGCCAGCTAATAAAATTTCAGGAGAATCTAATTCTATTGAAAAGTTCAATTTGATTTTTTTTTTAATAGTAATTTTATTGAAACACCCTGGTTTTCACATAGCTGCCAGCAACATGAGCAGTTTTAGGGTTTGCTGGAGAACTCATTTCATTTCTCATTCAAAGGATGTGCTGGATTTTAATAATTTCCAAGGGCAGGAGTTGATGCTAAAACGACGTGCTGCTGTTGCCTGCACAGAAGCCTCTAGGCACCCTAACAAAAGCATCACCAGCAATAAGGTTGCAAGCAAGGACATTGCACTTCTGAATCTCTTTACTGTGGAAGCGAGGGAAAATAACAGCATTCCCTTACGTTCTTGCTCAGTGTACAGCAGCCTTCTGAGTTCATGGATAAAAGGTATGTTCCCATTGCACAAAGACCCTTATAAAAACCAGGGGTACCCCGACACTAACTCATCTCAACACCTACTGTCTGTTTGGGTGTCCTGGAAAGGCAGGGATGAACTGCATGCTTCATGCCAGTTGTTCTTGGGGGTTATCTATTGCTGGCCTCTGTGTTCAGAAGGAAGTTACCAGAGCCCTAGGACTGCTGGCTCCCAAAGAAATCTGAAATCTCAGTTTAATCTGAATGAATGGGCAATGCAAAGGTGGATGAGAACTGGTTTTGCCTTCCCTTTCCCCATTCTAACTGTGATCTTGAACTGATGAGTACTTTTTGTCAAAGTTTTTCAGAGAACACTCAGCTGAACGTTTTATAAAAGTATTTTTGGTTTGATATTTTAGTGCTGTGGGTGGTATCCCAAGACACCCAGCAGAGGGAGGACTGCACATTGCAACTGGAGATCAGAAATGATGGCATAATTAGCTGAACAAAATACTGCAAGTTTTCACTCAAGTTCCTCCTATTTCCAAGTGCTTAAAAGAAATAAATAGTATAAAGATACTTTGCACTTTTAGAATATATAGTCCCACCTATAAACTCTTACCCTAGTACGGTCTTACCTCCAGTTTCCTCTCCATATCCCTCTTGGCTTTCTAGAGTAGTTTGACTACTGCCTGGGCAAGACAATTGCTTAATGCTTTGATAGCAAACTTTGCATTTTACATGAAGCTTTCAGTTGTTCTGTGGATTGGTAACAGAATCTGGCTTATCTGGTGGTCAGTGGAGAAATCAACCTACACCATGTGCTGCTGCCACCAGTGGTTTCTACAGCATCAGTGTAAGAAGTTCAGAGAGTTCTTCTTTCTTAGACATTGGGAAATTGAGAGGTGCAGATTCTTTTATGGAAAGGATGTAGAAAAGGTTAATCTTTTTTGAATTAACCTCTGCCTTAAGAATAAAGCATGGTCAAATTGTGCTTTCTCTAGTGCTGTGGGAATGAAGAGTTCTTTGTATTCCCCACTCTCAATAAACTCAGAAACCCCCAAAACCTACGGGCTGCCCTCCAGAATCCTGTCTGGTTCCTGTGGTCACTCTTGTGTGTAAGCTGTGTCCGAGTTGATAGTGACTGTTGGTTGTGTCCACAGTCCCTCTTTATCTGTCTGGTATCATTTGTGTTGCTCCTTTCAGGGTCGTAGTCCTTCAGACACCTACACTGATCGGGTGTCCTGCTGCTCTGTACAGTGCCTTATGCACATGAAGTAGGAAGCAAAGTTCTTGTTTCTCTTTTTGCATCCTGATCACCCTTTTCCACCTCATAAGTCACTGAAACTTTCAACAATCACTTCTGTATTGACTTTTGGCACAATGTCAGCATGTTCCCACACTTGGCTGTATCGCTTTCTGGTTTCCTTGGCACTTGTGCTGGATGCACAGGGATCAATCCATGGGGCTTCATGGAGCGAGACTGAAGGGAACCTTAGCATTGACTGGATTGTATCCTGGAGGGTGCTGCAGCATCTTAATGCAGAATCAATGATAATGCTGCTTCTCAGCTGTTTCTGCCAATACTTTCACATCTGGGCTCAGGGAGTTAAGAGCTGTGGGTGAAACGCAGAACCTGTCCTATCTGCCAAGATCCTTGTTCTGTGCAGCCCCACAACTCAAGGCTGAGGCTGCACTTTCTAGGCTGCAGTGCTACTGTGCTCTCTTGCAATCTTAAACCCTATTTAACGCCCTTTAAATAAATCTCCCTGAAAGCATTGGATCAGCTCCTTCTTTGTGCTCTGTGTCGCTCTTGTGTTCAGGGTGCAAGATCTGAAAGTGCATTCTTACTCTTGATCTGTCACAGATTACTGAAAGCTCCTTAAATCAAAGCCCTGAACTTTTACAGCATGGTCCGTATTTCTGAGCTGTATTACCTGTGTTTGTACAACAGGGATACAGTGCAGCACTATTCAAACTTCCAGCATCTTCTTGTAATAGTGTGAAAACCATGAATAGTTATTTGTTGGAGGGTGAACTTCTCCTTTGGCTTTTGCACATTGCAGATAGGGGATTAATTTTGGCATGTCTACATATGAACATTTGTGATATTCCATCTCTCCTATTTTTAAGGCAGTGACAATGAGAACAATGATACTCTGTTTCCTTTTATTCCTCAAGAGTGTGGGTTTTTTGTTTGTTTGAAATAATACCTTGAGAATCAGCCTGAGCAAATATAGGTGCAGTGGCTTATGTATGAACCAGCTGATATAGGAAATCTGAATCAAACCCCTTGCTGGAGGGTCATCTGGGAGTGACAGTGCTGTGCCAGTGGATGTGCTGTCTCTTCACAGGAGTACTTCATATTTCTGTTCAATTTTCCATTTGACTGGTGAAGTAGCAGCAATAGATTGAGGCCACGAAAGGTGTCTAGGTCTGGTTCAATCTAACCAACAGTTGAAATCATGGCTAGTTCTTAAAATACCTATTCAGCACCCCCTTTTCTTGCTATCAGGAAAGTCTTGGAGATCACCAAATTTTACACTGAGAACCTGACCCTGTGTGGTTCAGCTGCTGAGCTACAGCTTTCTGTAGACTCATGTTAGTAGGGTTTGGGTGTCAGATCTTTACATGTTGTGTGCAGGGCAGTGAATGAAATCCAGTGCAAAATGTGTAGCTCCCTCTGTGCAGTAACTAGAAAGATGTATTTGCTTGAGAATGAGTTCATAATGTTTTGCAGAGAAGGCTGGTTTTATTTTGTTGCCTAGTTATAGAAGCATTCAACTACCTTTGCCTAAAAGAATTTAAATGGGATGAATTCCTGTGTGATGGACTGTAGGTGAACCTGCTCCGGCAGGCGGATTGGACTAGATGATCCTTCGAGGTCTCTTCCAACCCTAGAATTCTGTGATTCTGTGAATGTCCCATGCTACTTCATTATTGGAACAGGTATTACTAGTAAAATGTCTAAAATTACAGTGATACATACTTATTGACTATAATTAACACAAAATAATTGTAATTATGATATTATGGTGAAGGTTTAGTGGAATTGTGAAATATTCTTTTAGATTGTGTTTGGTTCTTGGATTCATCTTTGACATGGCCTTGTTGCAAAGATCACTCAGCAATAAGTGTTTATAAATGACCAAAATATATTCAAAAACAAAAAAGCAAGATAATAGATCTAAGAAAAATCTGTTTTAAGGGTGGAACTTCCAGAATGGTGGCATGTCCTTGATCAATAACATTATAAACAGAGTGGATTTACTCCAGTCTGAATTGGCTTCTTTAGTTCCAACTGTAAATCCGGGGAGTAATTGTCAACATCTGTGGCAGAAGCTGTGGCGAAGAAGATCACAGGGTTCTGTAATGCCTTAAAATCTTTACATCAACACTCAGATGAGTCTAACAGAAAGGGAGTTGGATTTCAGCATCTCTCATGGTTTACATCCCTGTTAGGATAATTTCTCAGCTGTTTTAAATGAAGTGGTCCAAGCCATTGTGTGGCAGATTTTTGAGTCTGTCTTGGCAGAAAGCAGATAGTTCAACTGCAGTGTATACAAAGGGTCTATCTTTCCCTTTAGATGTGCATTGAAGTGGTTGAGATGAAACCTTACACATATTCAAAAAATAAAAAAAAATTTTTTTAAAAAGTCAGTTATTCCATTTCCTTTATGGATTTTCAATGCTGAAAACTTCAAGATTTTAGCATCTTTTTCTCAAAAAAATTCAGCACAGATTTATTTACCTTCTGCAGGTCTTTTTTAAAGGACTTTATCTCCTACAGACATCAACGAAAACAACTAAACCCAAACTATCCCATTCACAGACTCCATCATCTAAAATACTACAAAAGTCTTAGCAATTTAGTAAATCCCTAATAAAAAACTTTTTCACTAAAGAACTATGGTCATTTTTCTGTCTTGTGGAGACCTCATCTTTACAAGCAGTGCCTATTCTGAATTGATCAGACTGATGTTTTACTAATTTTCATAGTTTCTACACATTTTCTCAGCTCTGTAGCAACACATGAACCAGTGATGATAGATTGAAATGATTTTGCAAATGTATACATGTTTTTATCTGTGTGGCAAATAAAAAGATTGAAATATGAAGTGTCGTTATTACACTTTCAATCTTTCTGTGTGGGAATTATGTTCACCAGTAAATGTAAATATTGAAGCTGTGTTAAAATTTCATTGACTATCTTTGCAATTCCTTCCATCCCTCATTAAAATGGAGTCCTGATGAGCATTCTTTGCAGGCATATATGACAAACTGCTTTTAGCTGTCTGGAAAATGTTTTTTTCTTTCAATTTCATATTAGAAATATTTCATATGATGCTTTGTGTCACTTTTTAGGACTTAGATTTTAAAATAAAAGTAGAGTCCTAAGGAGCTCTTGCTTTTATGGGAGTTTTTCTTTATCTTGAGTGTATCTTATGCTCATTTCCTCCTAAATACTTAACCATACTGGGAAAAGAACACTTTCCTTTCTGGCTTTGTCACCCTGGGCCAACAATTCTAGTTTAGAGCTTTTACTTTCTGTACATAAGAATTATTTTTGCCAACCTGCTTCCATTTGTTGTCTTGCAGTATCGTTTTCTTAGTTTCATTCTGGTATGACTTCGACATCTTGATGATGGTGAAAATAATTCCCCAACTGCAAAAATGCCAGAGACTTTGCTAGAAGCCTGCTAAGAGCCTGCTATGGCCTTAGAAAAAAAAAATGGAGGCAGATGGGGACCTGGGTGGGCTTTGCGGGTGCTCTTTGTCCTGCTTTGGAACAGTAACACTGCTCAAGTGTGATTTCACCTTCTGTCTTTTCGACTTGGGGCTCTTTTAGACTGAAAGGTTTCTTGGTGCTTCATTGCTTTTGTGATAGCCCTCAGGCATTTTAACTTCCTTGCACGTCAGAAGTGACAGTATTTTGAAAGCTTGGTTTGTACCTGTTCCCAAGGCCACCTGTGCAATGGATGGACTGTCCTTGGTCTAGGTCTTCCCTAACCTCCTAAACTTTTCTGTGCCTGCCTTTTTTGTTGTTTTTTAATTATTTTTTTTTTGTGAATACAGATTATGTGTTAAGCATAGTTTACTTGCTTGAAATACCAGCACAGATTAGGAGAGAATCTTTTAGCTATTAGTAATAGCCAAAAATATGCCTGATCCCTCCAGAGCAACAGCTAAGACCTAACCTGACCCAAATGGAGTTAGTGGGAATGGTGAGATGATATCTGAAGTGTGGGAATATAAACACCAGCAAATACACTCCCATGAAACACAGCCTATACAGTTTTTCTTCCCAGATATCAGGCTTCCATTGAAGAGTCTTCAAAAACAAAGGGGGGGTCTTGAATCTGTCTTGGGATTTATGCTGTCCTTTGCTGGACATTTTTCACATATTTTGATATAGCTTGGACTGTGATTACAAAATCATTTGCAGCCTTTCTCTGCCTTTAAAGCAAATCAAGAATGTTCCTACATAGTCATTTACTTTGGATTTTCTAAACCCCCAAATACATAGCAGGGAACTAGAGTAATTTGATGGTCTAATGATTGTCTTCATTTTGATGTCTTTAGTCTTCCTCCAGTTGTGATCTTTGCCATGTACATTAGAGAAAGGGAAACCTCTCCAGTACCAGTAAAACATCAGTAAGAAGATCTAGGAAATGATTTACACACTGGCCTCAGCTGCATGTTCCATGGTTATGCTGGTGGTTTCAAAGACAAAAATAATGTGGAGATAATTTTGGATTCACTTTTTGGAGGTAGAGATCTTCTCAGTGGGTGCTGATCAGGTACTTGGTCTTCCATTATTTGAATTTACAAAATACAGCCAGGCAGAGACAGAGTTTAAGCTGCTTTGTTATGAAGTGTTATGCCACACAATGGAGACACTACATATGCATACATGCCCAAGTCTGCTATAGGATTTTCCAGAGGTGTCCCCACAAACTAAAAAGCTTCAGTCTCCCCTGGGTTATGAATGTGTTTTTTGCTTGCTTTTTTTTTTGTTTGTTTTATTTTGTTTATTTGGATTTGTAGTTGAGTTGCTGGTCTCTTACTTTCCCACAGTCCAACAGGAACATTGCTCTGGTTCTGTTTATGTGTAGACTCTTGTGAACCACTCTAAGTATTCTTCACTATCCTTGGCAAGCTCTGAGAAACTGGTTTGCAATCAGTTGAAGTTGAAGGCCCTGATATTGGAAAAGGAGGACCAAAAAGGATTTTCAAGCTACCATGGGTAGCTTTCTCTTTTCAGGTCTTTCCCCATTGTATCAGATTGGAATAGGGCAGCATGAACAGGGTTTGCATACTCTGTTCCATCTCTTTTTACTTACAGACTACTCAGTTAGTAGTTAGTATTTAAACCTATTAAAAATACTAATCTTACTGTATGGGGTTAAAATAGGAAAAAATGTGGGTGATAGTCTTGCCTAAATAAACTCTGTGATACCTGAAGTCTTAGGAAATACATTATTTCTAATTGTACCACTCTCGGGATAGTGTTAGGAGGAGGGAACTACTTAGCAGGATTTAAGGCAGTACTTTGAATAAGTAAAATTTGATTTTGAGTACATCTGGAATCTAGCTTTCTGTCTTCATCGGCTGGGGATATTCTTTCTTCTCTTGACTGAAATGGATGTAGTCTCTTAGAGACATGGAGTAGAGAACTGCAGAATCAGTGCTTCTCTGTGTTTGAGTGGAAGTTCCCTTATGGAAGTTTGATGCAGCACTGCAGGACCTGGCACCAGTAAGAGGCAGAAAACAGAGAGAAGCAATGCATCGTGGACAGCTCTAAAACCGCCCTTAGCATCATCTTGAAGCAGGTCACATACTTCCTTCTCAATTCAGAGCTTTTCCTTTCTGGAAGGAAATAATGGTGCAAAGGGAAGGAAGGAAGATGAAGGCAACCTCAGGTTCTCTTTGCAATCCGTTGGCATGTTCCATTTATTATAAAATCCTGAAAGCATCTGGGATCTCACAATTTCAAAGATTAACATCAAGGCAAAACAGTGTTGCATCAGCACAGACAAAAATATCATTCAGCAGTGGAGGGATGCTGAGTCAATAGATGTCAGTGCAATGGTCTGAGCTATTGTGAGCCATCATGACCATAGGAGGAATTATTGATGTAACCTCCAGTGCAGCTTGGAGTTCAGAAGCAATCCAGCAGATTGACAAGAAGTCATTAGTGATGTTCAGGTTTTGATCTAGATATTGTAGTGCTTGCGGAGATAACATTTTGGCTCCAGTCCACCATCCCATCCTTCTTTCATGGGGTGGTAAAGTCATGTTACACCTCTGTCTTGACATCAAGAGGGTGGTTTGTTGCTTGTTTCAGAAGCTTTGGGGAAAGAGAGAGAAGTAATTCTGTACATCACAGACATGATTAAGGAAGCACATTACCTTGATCCACCACGTTCATGATTCTCACCCCTTTCCACCTGCTCTCCTTGCCTCACCCTGCTTGTCTTTAGTTCTGCTCTGTGCTAAGATGGCTTGTGACATTCTAGCTTGGGGCGTAAACAGTGGAAGACAAGATTTGAAAAATATACATGAATAAAAGGTCAGAACTCTCCCAGGAAAGAATAAAGTTCTTGGGTTTTTTGTTTTGTTTTTTTTTTTTTTAAATGCATAGCTATGAAAGGCAAATTAACCTTTGGGTTTTTGAGGAATTCACTGTGACAATGGTCCAGCTTAAAAATAAACAACTGCTGCTCCAAATACAGCATCCAGAGATGCCCAGGTTTGTTCTGTTTGCCCTGAGTTTCACCAACTGTGTAGTCCTAGCTTTAGAAAGTCATGTTGATATTGCTCATCCCCAGCAGCCTGGAAGGGCAGAAGGCACAGGGCTAAGTATGGGAGTTGTGGGACTAATTTTTTTTTACTTCAGCAGGAAAACAAGGACTTTGCTATGCTGTTGGTCTCTTTGATCTTGCCTGATGTAGGGATTGAATTTTATTTTAGCAATGTTCCGGTGCCAGAAAGAAAGAAAGACGAAAGAAAAACTATAAATTACAAAGTTTTCACAGTAACAACTGTGAAAAGACAAATTTGTGGAAAAAGGAGAAACACTCTTTTCATATCTGACTCGGTCAAGGAGCAGTGTGATAGTGACAGATGCACGGTCCTCTTTCCCCCACATGACCTGGAGGAAATAAAATTGCTTCATTTGCAAAGAAGACTGCTGTCTTAGCTTTTTAAAAACTCTCTATAAAGATTTTATAAATGTGATTATATTTTGGAGACTTGCCCTTCCAGAGGATTATATTTGAAATGGTTTTTATTTTCCCTCATTGGGATGGGTCAAATCCAACCGAGTGAAATCGCTGAACTGAGTAAACCACCTGTGTAGCTACAGTTTGCCCTAGAAAGTGTGCAAGTGATAGAGTTAATCCTTTAGTGCCATTATCATGGATTTAGACAAGAGTACCCAGCAGACATATTCCTACCCTTCTAGGACATGCTTTGGTCCCCTGCCACTAAAGGCAGACAAACAGTTGTGTTTGCCTACACTGGGTTACACATAATACTTATTTTTCACAGCACATTGTAAATCCTCATTTTGGCTAAACTAAGTTAGGGTGTGCTCACTGGCCAGTGAAGGGCTGGCAGTCTAATTGCACCTCTATCTCCTCTGGGGTCAGCCCACACTCTGAAGAAAAATCTCTGGACCTAGAAGGTGCACAGCTGAAACCACAGAGGAAATATTTCTTCTTTACTCAGTATTATTTCTTCTCAGTGAAGAAGAAGCTAGGCTCGGACCCAGGGGATTCTGTTTAGGTCATATATTCAGTGACCAATGCATAGGCAGAATATGGGAGGCTTTCCTCATTAATTTAATTACCTTGACACTTGGCATTTCACATTATGACAGCTTATATTTTGAAATACCCTTCAGTCCTATGACTTCCTGGGAACAACAGCCCCATCCTAAAGGCCACTTAAAGAAATATGAAATAGGAATATTCAGAAGCCACGTTACTCTGCCCTCGTGGTTTGTGCAGATACAGAGTAAGTATTCACTGACCTTGCAATGAGGAAAGAGACAGACGGATCTTGCTTGGCACATCAGTGTGGATGAGGGAAGATGAAGCAAACCACCAGAGTATGTTTTCCTGCATTCATTTTCCTAAGTCCCTGTAGGAGGAAGAAGTTTAAACAGAGTAGTTTCTCCTCTCTAGGTTTTAAGGACTCCTAACTCGTCGGGCTGTAATAACAACAACGACTCATCATGACTGACTTCAGTACTGTTAAAAACAATGGTTATATTGATGGCCATTGTAGGGCTTCATCTACTCTCTTTGCAGAGCAGATTCATGCCAATGCAGTCATCAGAGGGCATTCCGCACGCTGCTTTAACTAGGAGATACCCAGCCATGAAATGTACACTGAGATCCTGGGCAAGTCGTGGGCTACTCCAGCGTTTGGAGACAAAATGGTTATCTACTGCTTATGGGCCTCACTGAGTGCAAAGCATGTAAAATGAACAATATCTTCTGCTCTTTCAAAGCCTTTGCACTTTACAAGCCCTCGTAAGTTAAGTCTCATTCGGGGAGGAAGGAAAAATGACCTGACTGGAAATCAGCTGGATTCTCTTCTCAGCTTTCTAATGTAACCACCACAAAATGTGTTTATCTTACCACTACATCTTTCTCTTGCTGGTCCCTATCTTCTTCTTGGATTTTTACCACCTCAAAGCAGCAAGTTTCTACACTTTAGATTTAGATTTTTCCAGTCTCTCATCTCTACATGCTGCTGCTGTAAAAACAAAAACCTTTCACATCATATATGCCAAAAGTAAACGTATTTCTTGATTCCCAGTGCTGTACATTTTTACCCAAAATTCTTTCCTGGGGCATGCCATAACAGAGAGCCTTCCACAAGTATAACTCAAGCTGTATGTGATTAATAATTCACTTTTTGTGCTGAAAGCAAATCAGAGTTAATTTTGTGTATTTTCCTTCCACCATTAATACATTAGTTTCCCCATAAAGGCGACACTCTTGCCCAGCATGCCATGACTCATGCATATATAAGGAAGTAAAACATTTTATAGTTTACAGAGAAGAATGTTCCTGTTCATTATGTGGATGAAAGGAGATTGCTGCATTTCAAATGACATGTATAATTTAGACACTTATTTCTAGGACTGTTTGGAACAGGGAATGAAGAGAAACTAAAATGTTTGAAGTGACTTGAGTGCTTGATAGTTTTTAATGTGACTGGTAAAATACACAGACTGATAAATCTTAAGGCTGTGCTAATGGATGAATGGCTCTGAAACCCTGACACACATTTTTTTTCCTTCCTACCCTTCTAGGATTAAGATATTTGGGTTTAAGAACCCAAATAGAAACTGGCATTTGTCAGTCAGTAGATATATGCAGAGTTCTCATATTTTTTTCTGCCAGTAGTTACCTCCTGTCCCAAATGGAAGGAGGAATGGGAAATAGTATTTTGGAAGGATTATCCAGCTGGTAAGGAGAACAGTGTGTTGGCTGCACTGGGCTGTGAGGTTTTCTTCCTAAGCCTTCAAAATGTTAGGCCCCAAATTCAGTGTAAGAGCATGGAACATTCGTGGCTGTGTGTTGGGAAATATTTATGTTCTTCTTAGAATATTATGGTAAGTTAAATGAAACACAATTTCTGGAATTCTGAGCCTGAACAACCCCCAAGTGCTACCATGTTCTGCAAATCATCTTCACAGACTTCTGTACTTAAACGTTTTGGTGAATATGGGTGTTATTTAACATGCAGAATCCTGATTCTATCTTCTGTCTCAGTCTCATTTATTGATTGATTGATTTTCAATGTAACAAGACGGCAGTCTCCGTTTCGTGGGCTGTCCTGGGCAGCAGCTGGATTTTTGTGTGTCTCTCAAACTGGGCCAGCATTAACTGAGAATCTTTTAGGCAAATGCTACAATTGGATACCTCTGAGCAGTGACAGCATGGCAGGCTGATGTCCTAAGTTTGGAACCCCCTGTAGAATTTAATATGAGATCTATGCCTTGTAAAAATCTCTCTAAACTGTTGCATTATTTATTTATATTCTGCTTCAAGGACAACACTTCTCAAGCCAAGAGATGACACAAAGGAGCCCTGGGCTGTATAAATATAGAATCTTTTTATTTTTTTGGTTAATAGATACAGTACAATTTTTGACTACATAAGAAAGTGTTATTTTCAGTGCATACATTCTTCAGACAGACAGGAACATGGCAGACAAACATTCCTTAGTGTTTAGAAGCTTACATGGCACTTAGTTTATTTGCTTTAAGTCCCAAGTTCCTGGGCTTTCCCAGTTTTCATTAGCTGCTTTGACAACTCAAGGTCCAAGGAGAAATGAGTTGAGTGATGAGAATGTGCTGGTTCTTGTGGCACAGGTTTATTTTTGGCAGGACAAGGGGAACACTGCTCAGTGCATACCACACACTCAGTCTTCCTGTAACCACAGCCTTTAAGGCATCAGATTTGCTTGGGGTCCCTAATGACCCAGTCCAGCAAGTTTTCCTTTCTGTGTTAACACAATATGAAAACAACACGTGACAAACAACCAAGCCACTGCTTGGGCTCAACACTTACACAGTCACTTGCACAGTGACTGACTCCTGACAGCATCAAATCCAGAAGTCCCCCCTGAATTTTACTTGTGGATGATGGGGCTGGTGTCATTACTTTGGGAAAATTCTCTCTGGCTGTTTTGTGACACAGTGTTAAAACAGGAAGATGGATCCCAGGGTTTGGCCATTACTGTTTTCAGGGAGGGACAAAAGAATTACTACTGCCTATTGCTATGTTCTGTAATTTCCATTCACTTTATGACAAGAAAAAAATGATAGGCTGATCTCTGAGTATGATGCTGATCCTGGCTAACTCGTGTTCAGGAAAACCTGATAATGCTTTATCCTGATATGTAGCTATTTGCTACTGATGTTTCCCTGTAAACCTTTCCCAGCGTTGTCCAGTTGGTGCTGGTGGGAACTAAAGGCCATTGACCCAAGACCACATCCTTACAGCTGGAATAGGGCCAGAGCAACTTTGTAAAGCAAGATAGGATGTGCCAAGGCAGTGCCAACACTCAATGTGAAGGATCATGGAGAAGATCAGCCATAAACTGTTGACTGGCCAGTTACAGGCTCACATGTGATTGACATTCCTACGGTACACAAGAGCGCAGACGCAAAGAGAGAAGTGCCTTAAGTCTATGTACATCTTCAGCATCCAGTGGGTTCAAATTGCAGTGGTTTTGTTTGAGTATGTTACTCAAACTTCAGGTTTGATGTCCTGAATAGATGGTGTGGGCCCAGCACCCTGCTTAGGACCCCCTTCTTGTGAGGGTAACTTGAAAGAACCCAAGAGAAACCTCCTTGTTTGAGGAAGGACTAGGAGAAAGATGTGATTCACATGGATAGTCACCAACCTTTGTTTTGCTCCAGATACCAATATTGAAAAATCAATAGATTAAAAATCTTCTCTCATTCAGGTGAGGATATAGAGAGGCTTCCAGACAAACCAATATAAACTAGTTTTCCTGACCTATATTGGAATAAATTTAATGCGAATAAAGCTTCCTTTAGATTATCTCCTGCAGCCTCTGTGAGTGCAGAATATACAGGAAATAGCAGAGTGAAATGAGTCCTATACCTGATCTTATTCAAAAGGCAGAGAAAAGCAATCTGAAGGGATTATGAAGAACAAATATCAAGAAACAGATGAAAAGCAGAGAGGAGATAGGAAACCAGACTGTTAAAAACACCAGCCTGAGCAATAACGTGCAGGTGAAGGCACTTATCCTTGGATACCTATGTAGGAGGTGGTTGCTGGATAGGAGAGGAGGCGTTTCTATGGTGAGCTCTGAGTTCCTTTGCCCTGATCCTCTGGGGCTACAAGAAGGCAAAAGCAGCAGGAGTTAAGCACCATTGAAGAAACCAAAGGTACAGGTTCATACCAGATACCATTGAGCTCAGTTGGGTTAGATAAAGCAGGTGGCTGACAGAAGTAGAGTAAGAATCCCTGAGAAGTCTGAAAAATAATAAACATCACATCATTGAAACAATTTGGCCCCTTCTGATCCTCCAGGCAATACACCCGCCTGCAGTTAAAACAGAGGCACTGGAAATCCCTCGCCTTTACTGTGAGCTGCATGGTGACACTTCCAGGAATGAGATAAACCTGCCAGATTCCTCCAGATCCCTGTTTCCTAACTGAAACTAAATAACGTGGAGAATAAGCAAGAACCAGAGATACTCACAGCCAAGAGGTGAGCTGCTATGGAATGGCACTAGGAGGGTACTGTAAACTGGAGCCTGGCCTGCAAGAATTAGTGAAATGTTTAGTAACAATACTTAACTCTGTTATGTCTGGGTATCTCTTTCTCTTTTGACTAAAATGTTACAAATTTTACTGTATAAATGAATCACTATATTTGTTTCTACTGGGTAAATTATATACATCATTGTAAGAAAAGAACAATAATTAAATTAAGGGAGGAGAGAAAAGGACAAACAAAATATTAGTAAATAAAATAGAAGACATATGTTCAATAATACTTTTCAGGCAATACTTTTGCTTGTTATATTTACTATAAGGAGGAAAAAAAAATCTTCAACTCAAAATAAGCATTGGAAACACAGCTGCCCAAACATCAGTCACTTGCCATTTGCAGAATTCCTTGAAGGCCACTGTGGCAGGTTTGGAGGGCATCTTTGCCCTCGGAAGAAATGGCCATTGGCACTGCTCAACATTTGGCCACTGCAGAGGAGCCCCCAGTGCTCGGAGGGGTCAGCGTCACCAGTGGTTTAAATGCATCTTTGCTTGAGCCTGTGCTCTGTTTTCACATCTCGTACGCTGCAGAAAGGCTGATGGGTGTTACTGAGAGCCAGAGGGGGCTGTGGCCACCTGAGTTCTGTTGGTGTCCCCTTGGGTTCCACCCGGGAAACAATCTTCGTGTTCCTCTGGTCTCACAGAAACCTCCACAGCTCATCCTTGGTAAAGTGGAAGGATGCTGTACTCGGCTCTCTTGGAAACAGACAGTTCACCCAGCAGTGTTTCCCATCCTTTTTTCAAACTAGAGAGCATACTTGTGGATTTTTTCCCTATATGTACTTATTTTAAAGTTTATAAGCTAAGGTTTTTAAACATTGTCGTTTTCTTATCCTACAGAACAAGGCAGGATAACAAACCATCTCACACTGATGCCACTACCAGTAGAGCCAGACAAACTGTCTGCACCTGTTTTTCTTTTTGCCAGGTGAATAAATTATTTGCAAAAGAAGTGATTGATTATTTATCAGAGCTACAGACAGTTAATTTACTGTTTGATGAAAAACCGATCCGATGAGCTTTCTGGGGCTCACCAGATGAATCCTTTCCCAGTAGTTTCTTCTGTTACATGACCAGTTCTATATAATACATATGTACTAAAATACAAAGAAGTGCAAAAAACACCATAAAGCAACGACAGACCACAGCAGGTGCTCTACGAACAAGGGGCTCTGGAGTTCCTGCGGATGATTTCCTTAACACCTGGAATCCGAAGTCAAGGAGAAGTGCAGTTCCCAGGAGCCCAGACTTGAGACGCTTTAGCATTCACAGTTAGTGTGGGGTGGGGTTTGGAGATTTGCTTCCCCCTTTGCTAATACCTGAGGCTTGTTTGTGTTTACTTCAACGTAACCAACTGTAACCGCTCAGCCAGAAATGTTTCCCTCGCTGCTCCCGGGGTGTCTGGGCTGTCTTTGCCAAGGTAACAGCATTGTTTTGTAAGTGCAGACAGTGGAGGAAACTGCACAGATTTATAGATCCAGGTTCATAACTTAGGAGGTTATAGCCTGGATCACCAGTGAACATCTTTCTCACTCTTGCTGTTCATATTTGCAACCCAGATGCCTTTGCCTTTCCTAGATTTCTAAAGTCAGCTCCCGTTGTTACATAGAACATTGAATAATGAGGATTATTTGCTTATTTTTGAAGCTGTTGTGCAGCTGCTTGGTACATGCAGGGGACCTGGCTATACATACCTGCAGACCAGCAGTCCCTGCCACACACAGCTTTTGGGTGGGGAGTGACAGACTTTGCGTTTCTCAAACGTGAGAATCTGTGATCTGTTCAGTCCTGTGGGATTAGGCTGCAGAAAAAGCTTTGAATTACCATGAACCCATGAAGGTTTAGATGCAGAGGGCATTGCATATCATACCAATATTTACCTTGGCAAGACGGTCAGAGACAAATATGTGTCACATATGCTTACAGTTTAGCATGGGCTGGTATTCCCAGAACCAAACTGTTGGGCACCAGCCACAGAATCCAAAGGAAATGCTTTCATGTTGGTTTTTCTTTTTTCTTTTTAGTAAATTGCTTGTGCGCAGAAAGGAAATAAAAATGCTGTGACCCTGCTGGTGCCTCGAGGGTGTGTGTGCATTTGTGTGTAACTCTCATTGTTAGTATTTTGTGCACATTCACACAAACTTGTGCGTGTGTGCTGGGAAATTCTGTTTAAGCTTCAGAAGGTTTCATTTAAGGCAGTGATTTTGCTGTGCAATTATTACAGGTGGTTCCCTATTGCATGTATGCGAAGTACATTGCTGTTTGGGCAAGGAGGAAACACAGGGTAACAGATTTAACCACACTGTATGCCCTGGTGACCCAAAAGAGCAGTCTGCCTCCTGACACGTGAACCCTAGCTGCTTTCTCTGTGCAGTGTGATTTTTAGGAGTGTATCCTACAAGCAGTGGAAATTACTAAATCATGAATTTTAACAAAAATATTTTGGATTTCAAAATATTTCAGAAGTATTTATGGAAGGTGAGATCCCAAGTTAGGAATGACATCTCAATTTTGGGTTTTCTCCAAAAGCAAGACATTAGTGTGTGTGGCTGTTGTTCTCAACTGATCCCTTACAGCATCGTACTAAACAATCCCTGCAGGATGTGTGCAGGACCAGGAGAACAAATCTTGGTTTCATACTAGTTTGACACGACTCTTGGTGACTCTCGTGGACTAAAATGTGAATGCAGGAACTTGTATGATCTGCAGCTGCCAATGACTAGTCCCAGCTAGGGGAGGGAGGAGTGGAAGCAGTTCTAGGTTACAGCTCCTACTTCTGATTCCGATAGATGGAGTTTTCATTTACTGCATACGTTGCAATAGGCCTTTAAAGACAGCAAAGAAGATGCTCTTAAAATGTTTCTGTTCACGTTAGAGTTGTGCCAGAAGAAACATATGAACCGTTGTCCTGTCAGATTTCCCTTCTGTTTTTACCCAGTCTCTTTATCCAGTCATGGAAGAATCGAGCATGGCTAAGAGAGGTGCAAGGTGCCCGGTGTTGGGTTGGGTTCTTACACTGGAGGGGCTGAGTAGTGAATGACGGAGTTGTAATCTGGAGGTGGGCTGTGGCATTCCAGGTTTGGATCCATAGGAAGGAGAACAGAGTCTTCCAGTGTGAAGTCCATGGTGTCCTCTTCTACCTGCACTGCTGGCTGGTATTTGACAGCCTCACGCTCGTGGTCGGATAATATGGATTCCTTGCTCTTGCTAACAGCTCTCCGCCTGTTGAGAACAAGCAGTGTAAGACATTGACCCTGTTTCCATGTGGCTTCGTCTCTGTGTAATTAATGGTCAACATTAATTTTTAAAAACTATAGAAAACATTATTTCTATAGAAATCATTTCAATTTACCTTTGCAGCATCCTGTAAGACAGTGACATTTTACATGTTGGATAAGGGAACTGAATTAGGCATTTCAAATAACTCGGGGTTTTAAAAGTAGAATTAGGAGTACATCCAGCATCCTGTTGCCCTGCCTTTTTATCTTACCACATTTCAGTGCACTGTATGTATCTTAGTTATAAATGCACCTGTCCTATACACACAGTACTATTCTCTCTCATTGTTCTGACACAGGTCAGTGAAAATTTGACTTTTCTGAAAGCAGAACTGAAGGCTATGACTTTTCTTTAAGTATAATAAACGATGAAATAATCAATAACCTATGACAGACTCTAATTTAAAATAATACTGGAAGCAAGAGTGAGCGTTGAACACATTCTTCCAGTGTGAGACAAAACCTCTCTTACATTCTCTAGCCCTTTGAAATGACTGAGCAGCACACTGGTGCAGGGCAGCACTTTTCAACACTTCACTGCTGGCCTGTGAGTGAGGCAATTAGGAGAGCCAGCTTTCATTTTCTGCTTTCTTCCCTTATTACAGGTGATGAAGATGGTGGGAGAGAAGCAACTTAGATCACATGGAGCAACCTCGATGCTAGAAGTAGGAGAACCCTGGAGAGGATTCATATCACAAGGTGACCTTGAGGAACAGCAAGTGTTGTGGAGATAAAAAAGGTACTTTCTGTCATAGGCTGCTTTAAAAATACTGTTTTGTTAAGCCTGGTTTCTTCCATTTGAGCAATTAATTGGAAGAGTTCTGGATAATTTAGGGTTGGTTCTCAAAAGGATCCCAATGTGAGAGTGGTCTTTGAACCTCTCCACTGTGCTTAGAGACCCTTAAACATGCATCCTTCAAAATAAGCCTTGCCCACAGACTGAGTGTGGTGTTGCTCGTGTCTCAGTTCAAAATGACTTGTGAATGTGCCTGGGAGAATTTAACACTAAGCAATGCTCATGCATTTTGTGTGAATATTTCCTATGTGTTTAAAGGAGCGTAACGTGACCTTCTAATGACCCCAACCAAATCTAAATAACTAACAGTTCATCAACTAAAATAAGTGTAATGAATTCTACAATTATTTGTACTGCTCTAGTGCTTACAGCCCCCAACAACTGATCAGGGATTGAGCGTGGTGCTTTAGAAAGAAGCCAAAGCTGGTTCCTGCTCTGGGAAACAAAGCAATAGCTAAGAGACAGATACGGTAGTTGGAGGAAGGGGGACAAGAACCAGGAATAGGAAAAGCAGCAGATTGAAGACACCATCTGTGTGCACTGTCATGTTTTTGTGGCAGTACAGCAGAGAGAACTGCTGCAGACTTACGAGCAGGTTGGTGCTTGGCATGACAGAATTGCACTACGCAGTGGATCCAGCTCCTTTCAGCTATGAGAGGGGAAATGTGTCCTTCTGGGTTATGCTACTATGACTTTAGAAGTTGTGTTTTCTCGCCTCTGAATCTGGAACCTGTCAAAAGCTTCAGTTTTCCCACAAGCAGCAGATATTCTCGCTCTGGCTGACAGGACGAGTGTCAGGATCCTCACTTAAAATTTCTGCTAATTCTGAAAAGGTCACGAGCGTGCATGGATGACGCAGTGCATTGGCTAGAGCAGAACACTGGGTTATGATCTGTGCTCAACCACAGTGAGCAGCCTGGAGGGTCCATCTGTGAATTATATATCTCTGTAGATCATTTCTTGGGGGTTTATGTGGAGTAGATGATGCTCTGTCTATCACAGTCAGCCATTCTAAGCCAGGAGCTGTTGTGTTCAGTGAAATTCAGACATCACAAATAGCTGCAACTCAGCTGCAATGGGAGATTGGCTGCTTTGCAGCTGGCCTGACGGTGTGCTGTGGTGGCTTCCATGGCATGTTTGCATCGCCCACTTTGTCTTTAGGAAGTGAACATAGGAGTCCTGAGTTGTAAGAGCCAGCCCACCATGTCTTGCATGTCTAGAATAAACTTGGATTCTGTGACTTCTAAAATGCAAGGGCAGAGATTATAGATTAAGGCTAACGTGACTGTGCTTTTAGAACTGCACAAGGCATTGAAACCAAACCTGCAGAGTGGCAAAGCAGAGACTCTAAAATAAATAGTGATCCTTAGAACAAAAACCTAGTGCACGCTGCCTTCACAGTCTATGTTTTGTCCAGAGGAAAACAGGAGTGGAAACTTCTTCTATACACACTATACATTTAGCAGCTGTCACTTTCTATACATACATGCTTTCTCTGTAGATAAATTTTTCCCTGGCAGGAGCAACGCAACCACAACTTTGCTTCCCTGTTTATTTATGTATTTTTCTTTTTGTTGCTCAATTCTATTGACTCGTGTCAGACAATTCCATGGATGTTCTGGCTTTTAATTTGTCAGGTATTAAAGTTGTCAGTGGAAACAGAGAAGCTTGAAAGTATCTGTTTAACTTGGCCCCCAGCCTGCATGTCTCAGAGTGCTGGAGAAAAAGAAATGTTATTAGGGTTTAGTTTGGCCACACAACGGGAAATTTTCAGACCCATGTAGCCTCCCAGCAAGTGTTCTTGTTAGGTTTCTGCCCCTCTAGGGCAGGAGACTGGATATCAGGGAGTAACTGCCTATTGCTGAAATCATGCTGGCGTTTGAAGGACTCTTAAATGCTGACATCTAGTATTTGCTCCAAAGATTGAAAGCTGATGAGTTAGGTCAGAAGCAAGTTTTGTCATTAGCTGTCTTATGGCAGACCAAAATGCAATTAACTTTCAAAACTATTCCTTTAATCTAAATGCATTTCCTAAATTAAAGCCATCCAAGGGTCTTTGCATTTTCCCTTTTCATGCCCTGTATTACTGGCACTGCAATCTACTCTGTTCATGCTCAGTGACAGAGAAATGCACATATGCTTGGACTGTATATTGGAAAATGAGACTGCAGTATCCCTTTTCTGTCTGTCCTTGAAATCTCATTTGCTGCATTGAAACTGCCACACTGAGACAAACATGAGCCTTGCCTCTGGCAGTGATCAGTACCTGGTACTTCAGAGGAAAGCAAAACCCCCTTTGTGCTCTGAGCCAATTGTATATGATAGGAAAAATTCCCCCTGAGCCCCACTGATAAATGTTTTCTGACTGAAGGCATTAGATTTGATTAATCACACAATTACGCAGCCACAGAAGTTGATAATGGTTATGTAATTAAATAATTTCATTAAAAGCTAGCCATTACTTGGCTCAGTACTGCTCCTGCCCCAAAACATATTTCCTTCCTGATTTTGCCTCTGCCTGACTCCTGGGTGCTGCAGCTGCAGGAGGTTATAAAAGAGATGTTCAATTTTGATAAATCCACTCGTAACTGTGAATATCTCAGCCTGGTCCCACCTGCCCGTCAGTGTTCTCCCCATGGCACAATCCTGCAGGTGAGTTACATGAATCCCATGATCCTCAGCTGCAACACGTTTACTCACTCACCCAAACTGGTCACATTTTGCCCAATGACCAACCTGAAGACTCATTTGTCCTTGCAGGAATGTGTACAGTTTGGAGTAGCGTAAGGAGAAAGGTGAGAAGCTGAACGCTGCCATTTCCTGACCTCAGGCAGACTTTGTAACCTCAGGGACCCTCTTTCATAATGTGAGCATTTCTGTGCAGTGCTGGTTGAGGGAACGTGTTTTGCAGAATGTGGTGAGCTGGCTTCAGCTGTGCTTCATGTGCTGAGACTGGAGTTAGCCAAGGCACAGCACTGCACTCCTCTCTTTCAGAAAAATACCTACAAGCTAGGGAGTTTTTTTGGGGAAGCACAAAAGTGTGAAAGAACTGGAGGAACAAATACTAGCAGATTAAAGGAATGCAAATAGGTAGCAGCAAATTAACTGAGTGACATTCATAATCCTGCTACACTTCAGGCTGTATTTCTGTAATGCCCCTGAGCCTGGGGCCAGTGTTGAGTCTGTTAGATGCAAAACCAAATGAGGTGGAGGAACCTACTGGTGTGGACCCAGTGTTGGGTATGTCTGTGTGGGACCACAATCTGGTTCCTAGGTCTCATGACCCAGGTGCAAGCTTGGACAGATGCATTTTTGCATGGTACTGTGAGTAGTGAGAGCCATTAACAGCTCCCATTTTACTGTCCTGTGCCAGATTTCCTGGTTCAGATGTAGCTGAAAAGTCTAGGAATTAAACTAGGGGAAGGAAGAGTTGGCCTGAACACAAATATTTTTAAAGTTTTCTGGAGGGGTGTCAACGTTGTTTAGAAGATAGCACAGAGGCTAATCCTGTAATAGCTGGAAGGCCTAAATGACCCAATGAGACTTTCATCCTCCCATATGAACCAGGGATTCTCATTAGAAGTAGAAAAAGAGTGAAATCATCAAAGAGCTGGGAAATCATTACTGGAGCTGTTTATTTTATGTGAAAGGGAGCCGGTTTCTATCAGCCTAAATCTCGGGATCAATGACTTGAAGAGGAGCATGGACAAAGAGAGATGGCTGTTAGAAGATCACCCTGCCCAGTGTGGAGCTGCAGTACCAAGTGTAGCACTTACTCCCACTGCTGTGGAGCAGCTCTTACTGCTTTGCAATAAGGTGCCCAAGTATTTTGCCCTCAATAGGAAATACTGATAGACTATTGTTTGTGTCCATGTAGAAATCCTGGCCTCGTTCAGAGGAAAGGTGAGGAATTGGGCTTGAGTGTTGCCAAGTAGAGCAGTTTGTCTCATGCCTATGTGTCATAATAACACGCAGGAGCTTCAGGGCTTTGTAGCAGCTTCCATAGGTGTTCAATGAGGCAGAGGCAGAGTGATTAATTTTTTAAAATTTTTATGCAATGAAAAAAATAAAAGGGTTATTTTTTTCTTCTTGTTGTTATGACTGACTCATGGTTTGCTTTAATACATTTTAGATGGGGTGCTGTGCAGTAAGAATATAATCCTGGGTTCCCCTCTGGCAGTACCAGTGTATCAGTAGTCCACTAGGATGGAGAGCTCAAGGGGATCAGGAATTCATTGTTTTGAAACACTTCTGAATACAAAGTGCAGCTCGAATAAAGTTTTACCAGGCCAAAGTCAGCCACTCATGCATCCCCTTGTAAGTGTGCTGGAGTTGGTCAGCTCTCCCTGACACAAGCTCCAGCATTCAAAGTGCAGTGAGATGAAAAGCACTGCAGTCAAAATCAAGCTGGGGACGACAGCCTTTCACAATTCTCCTTTTAGTCCTTGCCACTGTAAGTCTATAGTAGAAAAAAAAGTGGCTTACATAACTCCCGAGTAGCTACTCATTCAAAGTTACTTATATTTTGGAGAGCTTAAGTCGGGTCATAGTGCAAGATGCTGCATGACACAACAGTAAGTACATTTGCTATCTCAGTGTGCTCATGGCAGAAGAAAAATCTCCTGAAAGTTCTGCTAGGAACAAACGTATTTCCATGCCTCATTTTTCTGAGATGCTGCAAAAGGATTCCAGCCCATCAGCTGGGTTGCATTTTTGCACCTTGCAGTTGGCCATGAATGCCTGATGCTCTGAGCAAAACCAGTTTGTTTCAACATTATTGCCTTGCCTTAAGCCCAGTTTGGCCTTGGTGAAGACAGAGCCCTCAGTGGTGTGATCTGGATGCAGCACCCAGAGCCCAGAGTGGGGGAGAAGGGAGAGATGGAGGGGGGACAACTGAGCAGATATCAAACCTGCTATAATTTTAAACAATAACTTGATTATAGAGTCTCTGGGAGAATTTTAAAGCAGTGCTTGACAGTAACCTCTTAATATTATGAGATGAAACCTGACACAAGAGTCATCCCATCATTAAATCCCCTCTATGCTGAGCGCGTTTCCTTGAATGCTAATTCCAGTGTCATTATCCCAGTCAATCTTTGTCCCTCACTACAGTTACTGTTGTGGCTTTGTACTTTAGCAGCATAAAATGCCTAGAGCTCAGAAATGGTTAGGCCAGTCTGACAGTGGTGTCCCAGGCTCAGAGTATCAGATTCATCTTCAATAAACTCTTGACACTGATGCTCCGTGGTGTGTAGCATTGCCAAATTTTAAACTCGACAGAGAAATGAATGCAAGATAAATAAACAGCAAGATTTTGGCAAAAATAATAAATGCAGCCACCCTGGTTTAGAAAACATACTAAGCCTTTGACCAGTTTTGTTTTAGAAAAGGAAGACTGTTTGAAAAGGATCCAGGGTAAATGTTTCTGGTAGAGAGAGACAGACAATTTACAAGGGTGACTTCATGTCCCTGTTAAACCAGCACTCTCTCCTGACCTCTCCTAGACTGTTCTCTATGCTTTTGAGGCTTGTTTTTCAAGTTAGTAGTGTGGGAACACCAAGGGGTGTCATGTCCTCAGATGAGAGGCCATCAGGATGATCTGCAACTGTGTAAAAAATGTTATTTGTGCCAATGATAGTCTGCAAGATTAACAAAAAAAGAAGCTGACAAAACACTCAATGAAGGATGTGGCCAAGAAAAAACACAGCTCTGTCCATTCAATGGTAGCTCAGGTCCTGGAATTAAGGAGACAAAAAACAGAGCTTGCTGTAGGGTTTGCTTTCACAACAGACCTCTACTAAAATGATCTTCACAGTCTGGCTGGCACAGAAAGCATCAGGTATCTCACAATGAATGGAATCCCTATGGAAGTGTTGACTGTAAATGGGAAGAGCCCCAGATGGTGTGGGTCAGGCAGACATTCCCTGAGCCCTGCAGAGCTGTTACTTCACACTCACTCCCAGTGGACCTGATAGCAGTTCAGAAGGTTTTCCTGGAAATCTTGAAAGAACAGGCTGTTACGGAATTCTTGTGTTTCTGCATCTGTCTGGATGTTGATTTTCCTGATTTTCTGCAGAAAGTCTGGAAGGGGAAGAGAGAACCTTCCTCTGCCAACTGTTTATCCAAATGGGAGCAATGCAGTAGGGGAAAGAGCAGTCAGAGGTGATTGGCAGGAATCTTTAGAAGGATAAATCCTACCAGGGAGGCTGTGTGTGTAGGTGTTGGATTTGTGTCAACATGACATCATGCAGAAAGGAGGTGTAAATCAGCCCAGGTAAAGCATCAGTATTGCAGTTCCTGACATTTGAGCTCCTTTTTTTAGAGCTGGTGCCGTTTGGTCTCCATAGCAATGCACTGTGCTGTGCAGAAATCTTCTCAGCATGTGCATGGGAAAAGCATGGAACCCTATCTAGATCTCAGCTAATCCCCCAACAGGTACAATGCTGGGGGACAGTACTACAGGGGAAATACTGCTTCACAGCATTATTCCTGCAGTCACACTCCTATCCAGCAGAATCTGTAGCATTTGAATGCTCCCCGTTAGTGCTGCAAGGTTCAGAAACAAAATTGCAAATTTCAGGAGCATTTTTCTGAATGGGACACTGTCTTATAGAGAAATACCAAAAAGTACTTACGCTAGAGCCATGATCCCATAAGGCCAAGAACGGATTTCCAGCCTCTTCGGGCTTTTGATCTCATCTGATGTCAACACCATCCCACTGTCCGACTCCTGAGCAGCAAAAGGAAGGCAACATCAGCAGAGTGGCAAACCATCCTGACAACATGGAGCTCTTTTGAATAAAAAATGGCTTTGCCATGAGGAGAGCATGGAGAAGAGTCAGGCTAAACCACTGTTAAAGTCAGTAGAGAAGGAAAGCCAAGGAGCCAGTTAGAGTACCCAAGTCCAGCTGTTTTATATTGAGTAGACACCTCTTTTAGGCCAATTGGTAGAACTTCACTACAGAGCAGATAAAGCATGAGCAGGAGAATGCAATTTCTCTTTCACTGTGACCTGGAGAGCTTGGGGCTCCCTGTCTGTGCAGGCAGAGGCTTCCAGCAAGGCGTTCGTCTGTAGGTTTATCATGTTCTATCCTGATACTTGTGTAGTGGAACTAATATAGGAGCCACCAGCTATTCTATTTAGTCACAAGATTCCAACCAACAATTGGAGGATAAATGTTTGCATCAAAACTCTCAATTGTGAGCTATTTAGTAAAGCACTTAGCACATACATATGTCCAATTAGTGTACAGAATAAGGCCCATTCTTCAGAATATTCCCTTATCAGGGCCTATGTTATCAGTTTTTATCCAATTGTTCCTGATAACATTGCTATTTAGCCTGAGAACTTTTGCTTTGGTTTTGTGATGAGAAAGTTTTTGAGCTGTATTTTGAAAGAGCACCCTTAAAATACACGTATAAAAAAATAATTTGACATTTTCAAGCTTCAAATTGATATAAAGCATGACATATGGATACCATCCAGGCAGGATTGCTGAAATATGCAAAGACAGAAATTCATAAAGAATATATCCAATAATATTGGCTAGGCTCCTCGGAGAAAAAGCACCCTAAATATCTACTAGAAATACACTATTAGAAACATTGAAATTCTAAGGAAGTGGTAGTTCAGTATCATTTTGGCAAATCCAAGTGCTTTGCAAAGATAAGTAGCTTAAAAGGCTCGTTATACTTCGGTTATGGATTTTTTTATGAGATGTGCAACTAAACCATTTGATTAGTTTTAAAGTCGAGGTTATGATTCTGCTGCACTTACAGTTGAGTCTCAGGGTTGCAATTAAGATCAAGCTGTTATCATGCTAAGTGCTACACAAGCTCACAAACATGCACAGTCCTTGTTTCAAGCAATTTAAAGAATATTAAATGTTCTAAGGGCTTCTTTTGCATTTGAATCATTTTGTGATGCTGGAAAGTTGCGTGTCTGTATGTCAAAATCAAGAAAGCAAAAGACTTAAACATGGGAAGTGAAACTCTGGTTAGTCTTCTTATACCAGACAAACTCATTGGAACAGACAAAATAATCCCAGCAAACAATAAATAAAAAGCAAAAGCCTTTTATAAATGTTTTGGTAATATGTGATATAACAGCTGTTAATAAGATCAGTCTAAAATCTGGTTTTCAAAGTATAAAGTAAAATCCTGAACTCATTAGGTCTGTCAAAAACTCAGTAGAATCCAGCTTTTCTCTTCAGTTTTTATCTTGAGTATTTCCCCTTAAAATATGTGGTCTAGAAACAATTTATCTGAGTGCTGCTTTGCCTTCTGCTTACAGAAGAATTGTTAAAAGAATATAAACAGAGACTACGGATAAGTAGCACAATTGCAGGAAGGTGTGGTAGAGCGCCTTCAGAGTTCCTAGGGAACTATTTGAAATAAAGACCTAATCAGCATTACTGTCTTGATATTTAAAATACTTTTAGTAACTCAAGTGCAATTACTTTGTCCAAAAGTAGATCCCACCATAATTTTGCTTTAAAAGATCCTCATTGAAATGTCACATTTATTTCTGATCTGTTAATGTATTACTACCCATTTCTGGAACTTTTCCCCCTTCCTGTAAGAACTTGCTTTAAAATGCCATGAACAGGGAGCATTTAGGAAAGTAATGCTCATGCTGGCAGCAGTAATCTCTTACTGATACCGCATCTATGTAGTAAATGTCTTTGTGTTATTCAGAGGGACAGACTTTTCTCCTGCAAGAGGAAAGATGCAGGAGGCAGAGAAAATTCTAAGCCTTCTAATCCCTAAACTGCACTGATAAAGGCACAGAAACTACATCTGGCAAATACTAGGGAATAATGGGCACCAATTTGTGCTAAGAAGAGAACAGATGAGAAATACGCTATATTTGTCAAGGACATGAAATATGTCCAGGACAAGTTGTAACTGGAGACTTGACCCTTCCCAAGAGAGCTGGTCTGAGGAGCGGCTGTCTGTCCAAGAGGGAGTCTCAGCTGGAGCATGAAGGATGGTTCCCTGACTTGCAGAGCAAACAGACTGGTTTGTTTCTGTAAAACTGTACACATCTTTCTTTTGCTGCTGGAAAAAAACCTCTCCGCCCTTGGAACCTGTTATTTCAGAGGAAGCCAACAAGCAGAACCATCGTTCTATAAAAAACAGGCCTTTGTTTTCTGCGGAAGTGAAAACGAAACCATTTGACACCCGCCTACCCTGCAGTGCCATTAAAGCAGTAATAAGTATGTTCACTCAGAGTGGGGAAAATCCAGGGTTAAAGCCCTTTGTGTGAATCAAGTAGAGCAGGAACTTGAATCTTGGTCTTGTTTACCCGGAACCGAATACCCTCACCACCACCACGCTGTCTCGGCCAGCCAGAATGTGTTAAGGACACATTTCCTTCAAAAGGCTCCATTTCAATGAGCTGCTATTTTCTTAGGGAAAAACATATTGAAATATGTAATTTAAAGCCCCTTAGCCTGATCAAAGCCAGAATAACCATCCATAGGCTTTAAATTATTTGTTAAACTAAATGCGGGGTCCCTCTTTGTTGTGACACAGACCTGTGTGTTTGATGCTAGGGCAGGATATTCTGCTTGATTTAAAACTTTTTCTTACCAAACAGATTTCAAAAGCTCTAATAACTGTTCCTGGAGCTGGTAACAAGTGATCTGTGAACCTGGTGGAGAAGGATGCAATCACCTTACTTACCTCATGCATCACTTTCTCCTTTTCCACTGGCACCTCATCAAATGTCTTCACACTCAGTGGTCGCTTCTCACTGTTGTTACTGAAAGCAAGCAAATTGAGGGGTCAGCATCAAGCCCAAGCAGACGCTGCACCAGTTTGTAGCTCAATTAACATCCCTGACACAGCTCACTTTCCTGGACCAGTCTTCTTTTCTCATCTCTTGTAACAAATAAACAATGCCCTGACAAATTTGTCTGTCCACCTCCTGTAAAACAGCCATATTGAGAGAGGACAACAAACAGTGCCCAGCTATATAAAATCTTTCTTTTCCTCCCCCCTACCCCCTTCCCGTATGTATTTTTCTTACCCAGTTTCCACTGCACTCCAGTGATTAACACAGTTGGTCAAGTTTTCTTCCACAGGGCAAGTTTTGGTGTTAGGTTCCCCATCAGGACACAAGGTGATGTTCAGTGGAATATAGTCTTTACCATCCTGTATCATTAATAACACAAAAGAACACAAAGCTGGTAAAGATAACTTTGTACTGCATCTCAGACGTAGAAGGTTATTGTGAATAGAGAGCTCTGAGAAAGGGCTAGATTTTATTTTAGCTTTCTGATGTTTCTTCGAAGTGATTATGATGTCTTTCACAACATGTGGAAGTTGGAACATTTACTGTGTAGGGGGCTTTGTATGAGGACAGTGATTCACTCTGGGAACCCTATGGTGTAACATGGCTGAAAATGGTCTCTAACACTCCAGTAGTCATCTGCACGTTGTGTGTTTTCTTTTCCAGGCATCTCAGCCTGAGCTATTGCTTCACTGGTCTTTATAGCAGTTACCAGACTTCTCAGTGTCCCTCACGTATGGCACAGCAGTGTGACTCTTGTATTGAGGGTGCCAATATATGTGGCTCCAGTCTAAAAGCAGCTGGCTCTGCTGACTCTCCCAGCCGCATCCTTGAGGAGTTTGCAGCAATCTCTTTGATCATTACTACGTTCCAGATGTGTGGCTGTTCTGCCTCGGTGAAAGTGAACAGAATTTCACTGATTTGCACTTCAAGAAAGCTGTCCTCTATATTTTCATTGCATTGGCCTCTTTGGGAATTCCAAGCAACCAGTCTCAGGGACACCTAAATCCACGTTTAAGCCATGTGTCTGGGAGAAGGGAGGGAGCAGCATGAAATCACAAAACCCCTATGGCCAACACAACTTTAACAGATTTTGGAATTGGTAAAAGAATATTGACTCTGTATAGACTTACTGCTTATGTTCAACTTCAGGAGTTGCATCTTAGCAAGAGCTAGTCCTTAAAATGGGAGTTTTAAAGGAATTTATTTCTTGTCCTTACAAGAAGTCAGTGCTGAGAGTTTAACAGAATTCAGTACATTTCTTATTAAGCTCTGCATTGTCTTTACCCTGCAATAATCTTCAGAAATGACTCTTCCTTAAAGTCCTAAAACCATTTGTTCAAATTTCCCTTTGCTTGATCTTTTTTTTAATTTTGAGAAGCAGTTAAGTGCCCTATTCCCTTATCATGATTTTTACGTCTCCTTAATTTACTTTGGTTATAGGATAAAACTCACAAGCTCTTCATATTGCAAACTGGGCCCACTTCAACTTAGCTTCACTAAATTTGTTCACAAACAGGAAGGAGCTGGAGGAGAGTGATTTCTTCTTAAATTAAATTGACAGTTACATAACTGGTCTGGTTGTTTTTATTGAAGAAGAACACAACTGATTTAACTATTATGAAATAAATAATTATGTAATTGACTTCCCGAGCTTTAAACTGCATCATTTTAAAGCTCCTAAGAGCACTGATGAACATAAGCTCAGAAAATGAGAGAGAAAGTTCAGAACAACTACTAGCAGTTTACTATGCTGGAATCTAATTAAAATTGTTTGTGAGATAAAGCATTATTGCTCCTCTAAGGGACAACTGAGCCTTTTTTTTAATTAATGTAAGTTTCAGCTTATTATGGATGGATAAATATCTAGTTTTGAAATATAATCCCCTTTGAATAGTTAACATTTTCTTTACTCATCCCAGCAGCCATTTTTCTTGTGGTGTCTGTTATGAAGTCAAATCTAATATTACTGCTCACCATAGTCTTTACCTGTGTGCATGTATACACACAGCCACATACACATGTACTTCTGTATGTATGCATTTGTTGAAGAAATGTTTGCATTGCTGTACCTGCTGTACATTGGCTTGAAGAAGATCTCCTAAGCGCTCCACAAGCTCGGTGAAAGTGGGCCTCTCTGTGGGTACTCCATGCCAACAATCCAGCATTGTCTGGTAGCTAGAGAAAAACGCAGGTATTACGAAAGGAAAAGGATAGGAGCTTTGCTTCCAAACTGTTTCTTTTTGCTGCTGTTTGTTTTGGTCATTGTTTGGATAGTTTTCAGTTAAGACAGGTTGAAATCTCCATGTGCCGAAGTTCTACTCTAATTTCCATGTGGGATGCTTTTTCCTCCTACATTCCTGCCTCAGCTGAGCCTTTAGGCTTTTTATTTTCACCTAACTTACAATTTGACTGGTGGGCCCTGCTGATATTGCTGAAATAATTGCCTGGTTTCTGTCACAGAACTGGAAATCAAGGCAGACACAGTAGTCTCCTGAACTGAGATTCATGAACTACAGCTGATGTGGGGACATCTGTTAAACCTGTTGTTGGCAAAGGTCAAGCTGACTTGGTCTCTCTTTAGCATTCACCTGTGGTGTCAGGACACCCAAGATACACACAACTACAACTGGTTTTACTGCAAACAAAATACATAGCTGTCACCTGGTGAGGTCTCCTTCCCCCTCCATGCTTAAATACAATCTCTTCTGTAATACTTAAATGATGTATCAGCTCGGAGTATAAAACAAGGAGCTCTTACACTTCTGGAGTGGAGTACTCTGGAGATCTCATCCGGGTTCCTTCTTTGAGCCGTCGGCAAAAATCCTCATCTATCTGCACTCCAGGGTATGGTGAGGCACCTGATGGGAGAAATAAGGAAGGCAAAGAAGAATAATTTTTGATTGCAAGATCTTTTGATAGTTTATATTTTGACTGGTTCTGGCCTCCTACCAGCTGGAGACAGCTCAGATCTCCAAAGCAAGGAACTCTCCCTTTTGCACCTCAAGTCACCATTGTACTTCATCTGGACTATGTGATGAGCCTTGGAACTTGGATTGGAAATGCTGAGGCAGCTTGGGAGAAATGTAGGCTGAAATATATGGTGTAATGAAGTCACACATGATGCTTTCCTTAAGGGAAATCTCTTCCAAAATGTTCAAAGATGTGGCATGTGTTGGATATGGTAGCACTCTTTGGATCTTGGTTTTATTTTTTTTCTTGGTTTTATTTTTTTTTATTTTTGTAGGATAACGAGATGCTGATGTTATACTGCCTGGCATGCTTGTTTACATAATTACCTTTGATTGCTTTTAGAACCGTGCACATTTAAATTCCATGGGACACCAACATTCTGTAATGCACCACGTTAGTGATTTCAAGATGTGTTAAACATTGCTGGCATTACCTGACACGGTGTGCTCACCCCACTTAAATAGTGCAAAGCTCAATGCAAACCCAGCCCCAAATGAAAATTAACAGCCTCTCAAATCCTTTTTTCCTGTGTATCACCAAAATGGATCCAGCCTGGCAGCCTTTCTGGAGGAAGCCTGTTGTGCTTCATTCAGCTTCTGACCCTGGAAGGACCCGTGTCCAAACTAAACTGTGCATTTTGCTTATCAGTACTTTTTTCCTTTTTTAGAGGCTGCTAAGTCTGTGGGACCCAGTAAAAAAAGCAGCAGTTTTAAATGGGAGCCAAAATATACCCTGTAGCAATGACAAATAACTTCCATCCCCTGGCTCTCAATGATCTGTAAAACTTTTATGTAAGAGAGTTCAATCAGTGACACAAATCCTTAATTAAATATTTATCGCGTGAGCTGCAGATGTGAGTGGTGCCAAACCACAGACATGCCTGGATGATCTGTATGAAAAACCCTCTTAGAGAAAATGACTGCTTTTGAGTCTGTGCCACAGATTGAAGAAAGTAGTTTGTGTTCTACGTCATAGAGAGGGCAGAGGCTGCTCTAGGCATGGCAGCCCTTGGAGTCATTTAGTAGATTCCTCTGAATTCAGAAGAGGACAGTCTATTGTTCCAAGTAGGCACCTTCATTAACAAAAGAGCCTATCTACAATTAAAATAAAGCAGATAAAATATTTTTAAAAACATTTAAAAATAGAGATGAATTTCAGTGATTATGTAATTGAATTTTTATTAGTCTTCAGTATTAGAGGCCAAATGGCCTGAGGTTCACATCTGTTAAACTCTATCAGCACCTCTGGGAGTGGTCTAAACAGTTTCCCTCCTGCAGTGGTCCTTGCCATTCATCACTATTCAGTTCGTTTGGTTCCTTGGAGAAGCCCAATGGAGAGACTGTTCCCTCTGAGGGTGTCTCTGCATGCTAACACGAATACTTCTTGAATAATCAATTAGAACTGGGGCATTGCTGGTGCTTCTGGAGCTTCATTTTCTGTGGTGTTCCAAAAAGCATGCAGCAGGTGATGCTGTTACAGAGCCCTGGGAGTGTTACACCGAAGTAACAAAACTCCAAATCAATAGGACTGAACTCTGGAGAAAGCATCAACTGCCACTTGTTTTAACCACTTGTGTGTGAACTTTCTATTTTGCATACTGACAGAAACTAGAGAAAAGTCCAAATCGAAGACTGTTAAGATCTTTGCAGCCAGCCCTAAGTAAATACAAGGATGGAAACAGCTCCAGACTTTGTGTGCAGATCTGGATTTGGCATCTTGAGCCTGAGCATTAATTTCAGCTGATCCATGAACCAAAGATAGGAGGAGATTACAGAGTTTGCTTCAAAATTCGGCAGCTTAAGTTGACAATGCTTCTTGTTTTCTTCTGTCTGTAAATGCTGATTAAAAAGCCAGAGCTGACATTCCTAACTTCCCTCATGAAAATGGAACTTGCCACTCTGCAAGGAGAATTTGAGAGCAGCAAAGTCCAGCTGTCTGTAAGATTGCTTGTCTCAATCTCAGGGCTTTATCTGCTGGACAGTAACCAGATCTCAGCAAGGCTGAGATTTCTAACAGCACTATAAGGTGAAATCTATAGTACCTAAAGGACACCATTACTGTTCTTTCAAAAATGTTGTGGTTTGCAAATGATATGGCCAGAAGGGTATGCATTCTACCTGTTAGCTGTCAAAATGACTTGCACAGAGTGTAGCACTGGTTCTCATATCAACCTGATGGCAGCTGCTGCCAATACATTTTTCTTACTTACAAAATCTCACTTAGGTTTTGTGGGAAGATAATCAAGCTGGGAGAAAATGTCATGTGGGCAAACTCCCTCGTGTTCCATTAGCTGCCACTTGGAAACATCAGAGCACTGTGTCAACAGCGGTGTAATCCTCTGCAACCTTTGAGCTGTGTGGTTTCCTGAAGCAGGCTGCTTAGGGGGAAATATGGTTTGACAGAGCAACTTCTTCATTGCTCTCAAATATTTCACTCTTGAGCAGCAGAGGCTTGCGTTATCTCTGTGCTCTGTTGGTTTCAATTACTACAAATGTTGGGTCAGGGTTTTGGGTTTTGTTTTGGTGTGCCTTGTTCACCACCCCCATCCCTCCAAATATTCACTATTCTTATGTACTTTGCCAGGTGGAGTTCTCATTGACTTGAGTCCAGTGATGTTATTTTACACCTGATCTGCAATGTGCGATTGTATTAACCGATACAGAAACGTGGCAGGGCATTATCACTCTTTCTTTAAAGCTTCTCATAGCAATAGAGCTGTAAGTTAGGGTGGGAGGAGAGGGAAAGTTGTAAACTGTTCTTACCAAGAGAAAATATTTCCCATAGCAGCACTCCAAAAGACCATACATCACTCTGCGTTGTGTAAATTTTATCGAAAATAGCTTCTGGAGCCATCCATTTGAGTGGAAGTCTTGCCTAAGAATGCAAAAGATACAACACATTGCCAGAACTGTTGTTACCAATCTGCCCAAGCCCCGGGGACATAAAAAGTTGAGAGTAGCATTTTAAGGTCCTTCCACTTACATCTCCTTTCCGTACGTAGTCAGGATCTTTATAAATATCCCTGGCTAGTCCAAAGTCACAGATCTTCACCACGTTGTTCTCTGAGAGAAGGATGTTCCTTGCTGCCAAATCCCGATGAATGCACTGTGAAGGAATGAGGACAAGCAAGATCAGAGGGTCTGCTTGAGCAGCGAGGCACTGCTAGAGCTGAAAGCACGAGGCTGCCTTTGGAGATGGAAAGAGAAATAAACTTTTGTTGCGAGCAGGTTTATGAAGGAAAATGTGTGTGGGAATCTGCCACAAATATACTGTCATGTGCAAAATAGAAAGTAAGTCAGGGAAGAAGCCAAATATTGCAATTAGTTTTCTGATTTTTCTACATGAAATAATTTTCACAGTTATGATGAGACAAAGGGAGTGCCATTTCCCAGTTAATTGCTCTGCAGCAAATTTGGGAGAGGTCAAAAAGCAGCTGCAGCTGCATTTGCAAACACAGTCCCATGAATGTGTGCAAGACTGGGGTAACTGCTCGTGATTTCTGCTTGTGTGACCTTGCTAGCTCTGTGGTAAGTGCAAGTTCCTGGTTTTGTGCATAGTTTGGCATGTGTATTACATTCAATTTACGAGAAAAGCAGGCGTTCTGCAGGCTACACACATTCCTTTTTTTTGTATCCAAAAGAGGTGCTAACTTTGCTGGTAGTCTCCAACATTGCTGACAGGCTAAATAAATAGCTGGATACTCCCTCTTCATTTTTCAGTAGTATTTTGTTGACCATACTAGCAGGATCTTTATGAGAAGCCTGTTTCTGCATTTATTTATGGGACAGTTCTGCTTACTCTGAATCGCCTTATACTCTATGTTCACTCCTGTCTGAACTCTCATGTTACAGATGCCAGTCCTTGTAGCCAAGAATGTGATGGATATTCCTTCACACTCCCTTCAGTGCTACTTATTTCTTAATCACCAGAGTTATTGTGATCTCAAACACTTTCATATAAGAGCAAAAAGCAGATTACTCAGGCTCAAAAAGTACATTTGAATTTCTTCATATCAGATCCTCGTGATTCTGAGAAGGAAGTTCAGCCCTGACATTTTAGTGAGCTCACTTTTCGGGAGGCGAGGAACTCCATGCCTTTTGCCACTTGGAAGCTGTAGCAAATCAGATCCTCCAGAGTCAGGGGCCGCTTGTACAGATCCTCAGCATCTAGGAGAGATCACAGGCACAGCAAAACACTAGAGCAGCAGCTACAAACTCCTCTGGCACTGGTGCCACTTGCATACTGATGGCCGCAGCCCTGCCTCTGAGTGTTGTTACATGAGTTCTCTACTAGGATTACAGCTCTGGGTTAGGAACCACTGACCTAGAGGCAGAAAATCAGGTGATTAACAAAGTTCTACCAGCATTAATCATGTCATTTAGCTAAGGGAAAACAACACATAGGGATAAAAGTTGGGGAAACTATTTATAGTGTGTGTGACGAGGCTGAGGACTGACTGGCTCCACAAATCTTCTGATAAAATATTGCCATTGCTCCTCTTACAGAACAGGAGCAGCTTTTAGACGCAAACATTACTGCAAATCTGTTTTTGTGAGGAAGTTGGAGTGAGGCACAGGCCAGAGAAAGATTTTGGGAACGAGTCAAGTTGCATAAGGGTTTGTAATGTGTGTGATGGTGTGTGTGGCACTAGCCAAGTAATAGATATCTTTACAATAAAAGGTCTGGGATTAGGTGGGTTTCTTTTACCTTCTTCATCATCTTCTGAATCGCTGTAACTCTTATCTTCAATAAATCCTGAGCTGGCAGAGCTTCCTGTGCTGGCTACACTCTCAAGGCGCCTCTTGATCAGTTCGGTCAAATCACTGTTGGACTCATCCAGACTCTTCTCTGCTTGGTCAGAGTTCTCCTGGGACTAGAAATGGTAGGAAACTGATTTTTAACTTTGGATCATGCAGTGCCTAGGCATTCAAAACATGTAAAAGGATGGCATATGGAGACATGTCCTCTGGAGATGAGCTCAAAACACGTGGGAACATGAATAGCAGAACTAACGAAGCCTGGTTTCCTATTCATTAATAGAGAATCTGCCATTTTCTTGATAGCAATATTCCACCACAAACGTTAGCTGGAAGCTGGCCAGGTCAGGCTGACAGATGAGCAGAGAGATACTGTAGTTCTGCACCTCTTGCTTTTTTAGGAAACCATGCTAAAAATCACAGTTCAAGGTATGTGCACGATGTGCATTGAAATACATCTGTCTCACCCTCTCCTGGGGAATGAGATGTAACCAGTCCCTGCAATTCATGAAAACAATGGTGAGAAAAAAAAATTTGTGTGACTGTACCAGGAAAATCTTCTCTTACACAAAGTACCTTATGTACTTTTGTGCCTGTACACAATAGGTATAATAATAATAATGGAATCATCCAGGAAAGTAATCCTGGGGAGGCCACAGTTTCTGGCAGGGCTCAGATTGGAGAGCCCTTTCTATGCTGTGTTTTCACAATGAAGAGGCAGGGGGTCCTGTCCTCTCCCCACTGCTAATTTCTGGCCTCCTGTGTCTTCTTCCATACCCCAGCCCAATCTGTGCTAGCATGAATGTTTGTGTGGATGCAGAGAACCATTTGGAAACCTAAACCATTTGATTAGTTTTAATGCAGACCACGTTCATGATCCAGTTTGCTGCATACAGCACAGGCTTTTAGGCTGGTACAGGGGAAGGGAGAACACAGAAGATGGGAATTAGCAGATGATGAAAGAGTAGCTGGGGGGAAGTGGGCCTAGAAACAAAAATCTCCAAACTGGGCTTGTATTTTGAGAAGGTTCATCTTCCCCTGGTTCAGCTAATACCAGGTTTTCACTACTGCTTTGTTGCCCCCTTTGTGCTGGGTAGTATCTCACAAGTCATTCCCTCTCTCTCTAATGCACTAGGGTGCTTGGGTATTTGCAACTAATTGTTTAGTAAGTGCTAGAAAAAAAAGAGGATGGGAGTGAGATCCTACAGTGAAAAAGGTTTTCTTGCTCCTGTACCTTGAAATGTGGTGAGGAAATCAAGTGCTTATGTAAATACCGAAATGTCTCAGTGCCAATGCAGACAAAAACCCAACTTGTGGTCAGTGGCTGTTAATTCTCTGCCTTGTGACTATGAGAAGCTGTCATTTTTTTACCTTGTATGCAATGAAATCTCCTCGTTTTCCTCTTAGATAGTTGGACAGATTTCCGTATTTGCAATATTCTACTATGACCATCAAAGGACCTAAAAAGACAGTGAAAGTCAAATGAGTTTTGAAGTACTGCAAAGCACTTAATGCTAATTTATCCTAACAAATCCTCTTCAAAATAAGCAAATACTGTCATTCCTATTATACAGATGAAAAATTAGGAAGCACACAATCAGTAGTGGATATGGAGAGAAGGGTACTGATTCTTAGTTTTTCCCATTAGATGGTAACAGTCGGTACTGAGCACAGCTGTAACATATTCAGCACCTGAGTACACTGTACCAGTGGCTGCAAAAACCCAACTGGTCCAAAATCAGAGCTGTTAGCAGTTCTACTGCTGACTCCACAACACTGCTCGCCTGGGCTTAATGCAGCAGTGTTGGGACCTGGGAGGGCACAAGAGATCTCTGGGGGATGTTGTTCTGAAGAACCTGATGTGGAATATCCCTCATGGACTCCCTGAGGAAATGCAGGTTCTAGTACAGCTTTAAAGCTCCAGTTAGGGATTTATTCATGTTTTTGAAATGCTTCCTAGACAAGGCTTCTCCATATTTTATTTCCTCATTGTAAAGTATATACTATGCATTAGTTCTAACTGCTTATACATCAGACACTCAGCCAAGGTGTTAAAATTTGTTATACTGTTAAAATAATGTATGTGCATACTTAATATCAGTCTTCATCAGGAATACTGTTATGTGGTTGTGAAAAACCTAGCAGGGAAGGAGAAGGCACTGTATTCTGCAGTGGCATTTTAATAGGAACTCTTGTCCCAGTGACTGTCTTGAGAGCTCAGAGCTATTTTCCTTTAGTCTGCAGTTGTACTGCTCAAAGGTGAACAAACCAGCACCTATCTTGAGGCTCTGCAGTGCCCTACAAGGCTGTGCAGCACCGCTCTGCTCTGGCCACTGCTCCCCAGAGTAATCAGTGCTTTTCCCAGGCAGCTAGCAGGGAAGAGTGAGGGGTACCTGCAAGTTCCCTGCCCATGGCTCCCAGATTACAGCAGTATCTTAGGTTGCTGGTGGCTGACTGCTCCCTGAGGAACTGGAAGTATCTTGCTGGAGGGAAGATTTCTTTTCTGGCATCCTACCAGATCTACCTCATTGAAGTTTTCTTTTTTTCCTCATGACTGGACAACTACATGTTCTTTGGGAAGATGACAGCTTCAGAGTCTCAGATGACAACAGATACGTGCACTATCTCTCTCACTCTTTCCCCTTCATTTATTTTACTCTGGTTTTTTGTTGTCAGCTCTCCTAAATCTGTCCTTTGGGGATTATTTTGAAGGTTCATTATAAGCAGTAAAGAGGCATCTCTGAAAGTTGTTACTCTGAAGTCAAAGCACAGTAGAGCAGCAGATAAGGATGCTTTGTATGGAGGTATGGGAAGGGATGTTTCAGTGACAAAGGTCTAAGATTTATGGAGTCCTTTGTTTAAGTCTCCACTTTGCAACAGATTATTATGTATGATGTACAGCCCGTTGTGTCAGCTCAGCCCCTTGGAAGTCCATGCTGTTGCTCCATAGAGCTTTGGACTACCTCAGACTTCCTGTATATGTCAAAAATGCCTGCATTTGTCTGGCAAGAGTGAAGTGCATGGGAAAGGAGGAGGCCTCAAGTAGCTAAGTGCTCAGCCTGGTGCATCCTCCTGATAAGGCAGGGAAGAAGAGGGAGGAGAACCTTTTTAAATCAGGAATGCCTCTGTGGAGGAATCGTGCATCTAATTGCTATTAAGGATCCTGCTTCCTTTCAGTCCATAATCCTTCTTGTAAAAACTCTTACAAGAGACAGAGAAAAAGGAAGCAGAGAAGTGACACCACTGGCTGGGAGAAGACATTCAGAAGCCACTGTTGAGATGTGGCCATATTCTGCAGCAGCAGAAGCTCTCCTATGAGCAGAAAGGTAGAAATGTTTGTGCTTGTATTAACTGCATGTGTAGGAGACTCAGACTCCACCACAGGTAAATCCAAACACCGCTGTATCTGAAAAGTGTTTCCTCTTTGCTCCTTATTTACTGAGGACTTCTCACCTCCAGCTTTGGTGCAGGCTCCCAACAGGTTGACCACATTCAGATGATGTCCTATATGGATGAGGATCTTCAGTTCAGACATTAAAGCCTTGCATTCATTAGTAGTTGCACATTCTGCTTAAGATAAACAGGAAAAAAATCATCTTTACACAACAGGATATTTTTAACAGGAGACAGCAAGATCCTGTTTATCCTTGGAAACAAAAACCACCCAGGTTACTTGCAGTATCTTTGCGTTCAGACTCTTAAACTGATAATAATTCATCCCTTTCATTGTCTGTTGACCTTTATGAAGTGGAATAACACTTTATCTTGTGGGTGACTCTTCCTTTCTCTAGCGTGGGTTATAGAGGGTTACTGTCCCGTAGGAGAACCCTCACCCCAAATCAGATACCAAAGAGCCTTTGCAAGGGCTGAATTTTGCAAGCTTAGCAAAGGAACAACCAACCATTCCCAGCAAGAACAGCACACAGGAGAACATGTTCCTCCATCTAGAATGGTGATGTGCAGTTTAGTAGTACTTCTTTACAATACCTCAGAATATATTTTTCCACAGTACTGAGCAACTCTCCACCCAGGTGATGGAGGATTCCAACACATCTCTAAGTTGGGTTCCCAAATATACTGGAGAATGTGCAGCATTACTAAATCTCAGCCCTGTGAGATCTCATTGACCCAAGAAATAAATTTTCCAGCAAAGCAGAAGGGGCAATATTTGTGTGTGAACCATGAACCTGACACTTGGTGGTGTACTGGCTGGCCAGTTCTACTGGAGTTTCATTCTCTTTTGCTGCCCAGTGCTAAGGAAGGCACTCTCAGACCAGAACATTGTTCAGCTGCTGGCTTGTTTCCTCTGCCTTCTTTCCAAAACTTTCATGATGTATTTTAACAAGAGGGACTGTGTCCTTTTTCTTCTCTTTTTGCCTTTGTTGCATGTAAGATTTAAATATGAAGAACCAGTTACATAACAGATCATTTGGTATGACAACAGTAACCTCTTTATCTGTTTGTAGAATTCTCTGTAAACAAATCTTTCACCAAACTGTCACAAAGAAGGAGCTATTCCAAGCCCAAGGTTTCTTCAGTCACCAGTGTTTGTAGCTGGGTGTGTACATGGGTGGTATTACTCCTGATTTACCCTGGCATAAGCTGGAACACACGTCTAGCAAAATCTAAACAGAACAGCCTCAGAAGTGTCTCAGATAATCTTGTGCATTAAGATTTAGCCTTCAACCCAGAACTGATACCAGCCTACATCATGGAAATGACAGATAATGCTGGAACTACAGAAATGCAGACATCTCCAGAGCCTTTTGGTTTTTTTCTGAATGGATTGACTCACTCTAGAGAATTCGCTTTATTCAGTGATGAATTATGGGCATGTTAGTTGGGGAGGGACAGGTTAGAGCAGGAGGCTGCTGCCTCCACTGGGGAGGGAAGGTGTAAAATTAAAATGATGGGGGAACTGTTGAATAGTTTGCTGAATATGTGCAGGCAGGGTAGAGTTGACATGATAAACAGCTGAGAAGCACAGCGTGGAAGTGAATGAAAACCCAGAGCTATCCAGGGCAGTAAGTTTTGGATGGAGAAGGGAGTGTGTCTAGTTCAGGGGCTTCTAGGATGTTTCAGGGCAGGATCTGGAGATGGGCATGGAACAGAAGAAACAATAGCAGGAGAGAAGATGATCTGAAGATCTACTGACTAATGCAGAGGAGAGAGACCAGATTTGGAGGTGGTCCAGACAGGTGATGAACTGATGTTTTTGAAAGTTCAGAGAGATGGAAAGTAGCAGAGCATCAGGAGAGGCAGCTAGCAACATAAGCTAGAAAATGTGATAGAAGATCCTGAATCATGGCATTGCAGGGGTTAACACTGTCATGCAGCAGCAATGCAGAGCAATGTGGGCTATGAAAAGCCATCCAGTGAGCATTGATTGTACCATTGAAAAAATCCTGAGTGAACAGTTAAAAACCTCCAACCTGAGTAGTCACTGTATTGGCTGATTCACTGATTTGTAAGCTGTCTGTAGAGGCTTTGGATGTAAATATAATCTGAAAGAATAGTTTCTGAGTTTCCCCTTTCCCCACCACTGAATGGTAAAAGTTTTCCTTAATTTCAATAATTGCAAGCAAGTTGTCTCTAATTCAGTCCCTTGGCATTGTCTTTTTTTCAACCCCTTGAACTGTTCTACATCTGGAAGGGCTGTGATCGAAGGCTTAGATCCAATTTCAGACTATCTAATGTAATTACATTCTGTAATCTGTTTCCCTCCTAACCCCACAGACCTGGAAGCTGCTGTTTTCCTCCTCTAGGAATACAAGACTTAATCAGCAGCACAGCATGGAGCCCGCTTGTCATTTCCTACACGTTAACATCCACTGTATAAAGACTAATTGCTCTCATATGACAAACCCACTCCCTTCTGAACACAATGAAGTTGGGACTGGTTTGGAGCTGAGAACTGGAAACCTCATTGCCCGCGGGTTCCCTGAGGAGTCTGGTGAGGATCTCAGAGGGACATGTACCTTTAAGCATTTTTACGGCAACTGTTTTGCAGGTTGAAGATTTATCAATGCCAAAAGCAGACGCCTCCACCACCTTCCCAAAAGCACCATGACCCAGTGTTTTACCTAGAGAAGCAAGAGTCAAGAATGAGCCAAAGGGGACTTACGACAGTCTGCATCAGATAAGAGGGAAACATGCATTCTCAGCTAGGCAAGAAATACAAGACTCCAGTGCCCAGGCACAACGTAGACATAGACTGACAGCCAACAGAAGCCTGTATCACATATTTGCAGTATATGGATATAAAGGGGATTGTTTATATCCATATGACTCGAATGCAATACAGTATGTGATAGAACAGAGTAGAATAAATAAATCTGTATTCAGCTGAAGGCAAGGCTGAATACATACATATGGCTTAAGGGTAAAAACATTTACATAGAGTTGTCCTGAAGCCCAAGAAAGTCAGAGTCTGGGTTAAACACAGAACCCTGTGGAACCCTGATCTCTCATGAATCACAGTCATGGAGATAGCCAGCTAAGGCACTCGGGTGGTCAGAATTCTTTAACCCTTTAGTTATTGACATTTCTTCAATGTAAAAGCTATGTTAAATGGAATTTAAGATTATAATCTTTCTCTTTTTCCCTTTCATTTGAATATTCATGCCTGTATTACCCAGTATGCTCTGAGGGCTGTGGCCCACAATGCAGCAGAGTACACTGGGCATCAAGGTCTGGCTTTTTGGTTCTGCTTGTTTGACCCTATGTCCCACCATCACCTCATTTTTTGTTATTTTTTTCTGTCTTCCTCCTCCTTCTGTGTTTTCCAGCTAAAGCACCAAGAGCACACACAAACACAGATATATTCCCTCCACTCCTCATTGCATACAGATGTTACTGTTTCTCTATTCAAACACAACCTGCTTTTTACATTTTCTTGCTCCATCATCCAGTGAGCTGAGCTGTTGAATGAAATTTGGTTCATTTTTTTTCGTGATAGCTCTTTACAACTCAAAGCCAAGTTCAAATGTTTGATAAGGAATTGATTATCTGATGAATTGATAGATTTCTCCAAAATAAAATTCACTGAAAGACTGTCATATTTCAGATTGACTTCTTTTTCCCTTTTCCTCTACGGGTGTGAAACCATACTCTTGGCAGGACCGGGAGATACTTTTCTTCCCTGTAAAGAGTTTGGCTTCACTTCTCCAAGAAAGAAAAAGAGATAGTGGCTATTTGGAGAGCGACATCATCTTTGCTTTTCTTACCAAATCCCTTGTTTCACACCCCCCTTCCCTTTAAGGATGATTCTGAATTCTGTGACTCACTGGCAGTTCTCCCCGAGGATGGCAGTACACTGACAGTAAATGATAGGCTGCTTCTTGGGTTACACAACAGATCCACTGACATGGAGGAGCATTAGAAATCATCATTCTTTACAGTAATAATCCCTAAACCACTCACCCAGCCTCAGTCTGTCCCTTGGGAACTCCCATTTACTGCTGTCGTAGGGAAGCCGGTCACACTGCTCGTCAAGAGGCATTTCCTCTGGATCCATTATAATTGACAGGTATCCTGTTTTAATATCTGTGGCATCAGGCTAAAAACAGGGTGTAGAGAAATTATTCACAGTATTTACCCTGCAATTCTAATGGGAGAGCTGTCATCTCCAAGCCTGAGTGCTGGCTGGGGAGTTCCCTGGATTCCAGACTTAGCTCTGAAATTTATTCTGAACCATGAATGCACCACTTCAGCTTCCTGCATCACTTTTTTTATATATATAGCTGGGAAATAAATGTTTATGTATACCTGCCACTCATGGCTGTTGGGAATAGTCACTGATTAATGTTGGTAAACACTCTGAGGACACAAAATATATCCCTGTTTTCTACCTGTATCTTATGAAGGCCATCAATGCCCTTCTATAGGAACTCCACAAGTTGCACTTCCTGGTGAGTGATGGAGTGATTTGGCATTTTCATAGTGGTTTGTTTTGCAGGATTGATTCTCCAAAGCTGTCCACTTCATGGCTATTGCTTATTTAATATTTATAATTGAAAACTGGTGAAAACTGCTATTTCTAATGCTGCTCAGTGAGATACTGTGATTGGGTGGGTCCTGGGAGCAGATTTGCATGGGTGTAAAATATAACAGGAAATTCACTGTTGTTCCACAATTCTGAGATCAAGGAGGAAAACATTAATTTAATCACTGTATTTGCAATGGGAGGGGAAATTTCACTCAAGTATTAGGGATCAGCACTGGAACTGTAGTCTGGTGAACTTCAGAGCAGAGAGCTGTGGCTGCCTTTCCGTTTACTGTTTGTTTTAGGAAAAACATCAAAGTTCCTTGGAACTTTACTGAAACTTTACTTTTTTGAGTCACAAAGGGAGATGAAAGAATAGCAAGACTTGGAGACAAAATAAGCTGTGTGGTTTGAGCTCATTTCTAGAGCAAACATCCCAGGATCTTTCTTAAAACAGGGCCCCTTTTAGTATCTGTGTTTCAGCAAAATCTTACTGGACAAGTGCTGAAATCAAGCCCTCATTTTAGAGGATATGGGATTCTTTTTGGTCTCCTAATCTTGTAAGCCAATTTGACTCACAAAGAGGGAGGAGCCTGATTTTATGGTACCATGGAAGTGGGTAGAAATCTCACAAGTGCAAGTGATCACTTGAGAAGTCAAAGGAGTATCAGCAGAAATCTTGGACTGAAATTTTATAGGAATATTTTGCAGTTTTTCTACCATCTGTCCCAAACATTCAGCCCTAAACTCCAATGCTGTGAATAAACTGGGCCCAATCCCAGCACCTTTGTGCAATATGTAAGCTCTCTTACTTTTCTCAGTTTCCGAATGAACAGGGTCAGTAGCAGCCAGAAGAGGGTAGCAGCTAGGCCAGTGCAGACCAAAATGATAACTTCAATGTTGGATTTCTCCTCAGAACCTGTAGGTTAAATGTACAATGAAATTTTAAATGTAGCCAAAGTCCATGGCTGAACAATAGTTCTCATCAGCCCAACACAATATAGGTGTTTCCCCTTATCTTGGAACTCACCTTGTATTTTAATGAAGGCTGATGTGCTGTCTTGGCCCATGTCGTTGGATGCTTTGCACTCATAGAGCCCTTCATCATCCTTCTTCACTCGCTCAATGACCAGGGTATTATTCTCCATGGAAATCCCTGTTGTAAAGGATTTTGGTTAATATTATCACAATAACCTACCTGCCTACAAATGCTTTTAGGAGACAGAGAACTGAAAGTCAGCTCCCAGCTGCACAAGCCTGGTTCACACTGTTGTTAGGAGGCAGTTTAATACTATTCTCTTCACTGTGGTCTGGCAACAACCTTTCCCTCACATTTTTTTTCTCCTCAATATCTGTGTAAATTGCTTGGGGATTGTTTAACCAACAGCAAATGTGGCTGTTAATTTATTATAAGCAGACAGAGCCCAAGAAAACCTCTATGGAAGTTAGTGAAGTGTTGGGCAGATAGGTTTTCTGATAGCAAGGAGATCACAGAATCACAGAACGTAGGGGTTGAAAGGGACCTCAAAAGCTCATTCAGTCCAACCCCCCTGCCAGAGCAGGGTCACCTAGAGTCCATCACACAGGAACGCATCCAGTCAGGGTTTGAATGTCTCCAGGGAAGGAGACTCTACAGCCTCTCTGGGCAGCCTGGCCCAGGGCTCTGTCACTCGCACAGTGACAAAGTTCTTCCTTATGTTCCAGATACACTGAAAAAAAGGAACTCTGTGAAATTATTGGAGCAAGCTGATGTCTTAGAGACTGTGAGTAGTGATGGGAGTTCTAACATGTGAAATGTAGAAACCAGGTTATGCACATCCCTGGAAAAATCACTGCATGGAGCAACTCTGGATTCACAGGCAGCCGGGGGGTAGAGGTAGAGTGGGAAGAGGAGGTTGCCTGGATATGACCTATGTGAGGCTTTTCTACATTTAATTTTCCTGATTAATTTTCCACATTTAATTTTTCTTGATTTGTGGCACAAAACTGTGATCTCATCTGTTTCACTAAGGATACGTTTGGGGCAGAAATAGGGAAACAGGTCAGGATTTGAATCCAAAGGGAAGGACATTTGGAGTTTCTGGATGCTCTGCCCATGGATCCCGTTGTTGTTAACAAGAGTACTGCACATGACTTGCCATGCACTGTGCTGAAATATTTACCCTGAGGTGTTTTTTCGAAATATTTTATTTATGTTTCCATTGGTTGGATGAGTTACATGCTTGTCCCTCTAGAATTATTTATAAAATTTCAGTAGCTATAAAGAGTTTCTCTCAGAACAGTCTGATCTGAATTATGGATGATCCTAGATTTCCTACCCAGGCCAAGATGCAAAATTAAAGTCATATGACCAGCTACTGACATGGGATTCTCCATGATTTATGGTAGACATCAGGACAGAGGGCTGGGTAGGGGCACCCATGCTCCCTGCTCATGGTAGCACTGTACTGCTCTGTGCCAGGGGAGCTGAGAGCATGTGCTGATGACCATGTTGTGGGACATAAAGGATGTTCTCTTTCCTGTGAGAGTGCCAGAGCACTGGAACAGGCTGCCCAGGGAGGCTGTGGAGTCTCCTTCCCTGGAGACATTCAAACCCTGCCTGGATGCGTTCCTGTGTGATGGACTCTAGGTGACCCTGCTCTGGCAGGGGGGTTGGACTGGATGAGCTTTTGAGGTCCCTTCCAACCCCTAGGATTCTGTGATTCTGTGATTCAATGTGCTGTGGCATGCCTAGGGCCTGACTGTCTGGTGACTGCCCACAATTTGCTGCAACGTATTTTGATCAGGCCCCAAGGATACCTGATGGGTCAGGCTTGTGTTTTCAGACCCACCTGACAGACAGGCACACTCCCTCTCAGTTTTGCACACAAAGCATTGTCTCGCAGCAGCAGACTGAACAGCAGCAGGCTGTGCTGCTCGATGTGCTAATGCTATGCTAATGTATGCAGACTGGCTGACTGCAGACAGGAACACTGCCTCATGCAGAAGGGAAGCTGCGTAAGCAGGCACCGGGCTGCAACTGGTTGGAAGCTTTGAGCTCAGAGTCCAAGCTGGAGACTGCTGCAGTGGTCTGATACATTTGAATTTGTGTTTGTGTGTCCTGAGGTTGTGTACAGCATCTTGACTCAGCCACGCTTGCAGTAGCCCTGGAGTTATAGGTCCTGTGTTTGTGGTGAACCTACAAGTGCACCACAGCCCACTTGGGAAGCAAGAGCACTCACCTGATGCTGCTGAGATGGGGTACCCGTTCTTCCTCCACGTGATCTGAGGTTCTGGTGTTCCACTGACTTTGCACTCCAGAATGATCTTCCCGCTGATGTTCACCTCCAGATCCGTGAGGTTCTGTATCACATACGGTGCTGCCTTTGCTACAGTCACAAAGGAAAGGAGTACACAGTAAGATTTCAGAAGGTACTTCCCACAGCTCTGCCACCTTCTCTCCTTCAGCCACCTGCATGGCCTCTCTGGGCTGGAAGTGGCAAAGATTTGGTTGATGAGTGGTAGCAAAAATCTCCCAAAAGATTAAGGGAAGAGTGGGTGAGTTCTTTTGGTTTATTTTAAAACTGACTAAGCTTAGAATTGGCTTCAGCTTGAACCTCCTTGAGTTTCTCATCCTCTGAAGAAAACAGAGGACAGTGAGTGGGTTGAGCAAATGCAGAGCAAATGCAAAAAAAGCAAGGCACAGGAAAGAGGAAACAGTTCTAAGGATTTGTGTCCTCCATCATGAATACAGTTATCTACTTACTACAAAGCACGTTAACCTCCACTTTATGTTCATTTATAAAAGGTACAGGAAAGCTATAAATAAAATCAGAAACGCAGCATAAATAGTCCAGAAGACCTGCAATAAGGACAGCAGTTGGTGGGTGCTGGTACATTTAAAAGACCTTGTTTGTGATGGGGAAGGAGGGCTGCTTTGGAGGGGCATTTTCACATATGTTCTTCAGAAGAATTGCCTCTCTGACATGTGCCAGACAAATAACAGACCCAAGTAATTCTCAGAAGAATGTGATCAAGGTTCAAATTCTTCCATGGATGTATTCTCAGTTTAGCTGTGTTTTTCCCATAGCCATCATGTGTAGGTGTCTGTGTAGGTGGAAATTTGACTAAATGAATAAAAATATCTGCCAGGGGAGAGAAAAGTGAACTGCCTGAATGCAGAGTGCAGAGAAAGCCCAGTGCCTCCATGGCAGATGATGCTGACAGGTGGCTCTGGTACTGGCTGTGGGGATAAGCCAAACCACTCACACTTTGTAATACCAGGGTGAGATTCTTTCCCTTCCTCCACACTTCAGGAAGAGGCAGGTGCTCACGCCATTTCTTAAAATAAATCACCTCCCACTCAGGTATGGGAGCTGTGCTAGCCACAGCTGTGGCGTGGGTGAGCATTTTCTCCTTGTGTGTGTGCCTGCATGGAGAGGAAGGGACTGTGAGAGTGTTCCTGGCTGCAGGAGGTAGGAGACTGCCTGGGAAATGTGCTCGTTCACTTAAACAAGGATGAAGCCAGCACTGCACAGCCTGGCTTTCACCTAATGACAAGTGCTTATGGCAGCAGAGCCCTCCCTTCAGTCTCCCATTCTCCTTTAATTGGAGAAGCCAGTTTGAAAATCCCTGTCTAATTCGGCTTCTGAAGGACTCTGTCTGCTGCACCCTGTCTCACTGTTGTTTATTTCAATTCCACTCCATTTCTGTGCTTTAGGTTTTTCTTCACCAGGGGAGGATGGCTGATAAAAGCATCTGTTTCAGCAGCACTTTTTCTTCTTAGAAGGCTTAGGGCCGATCACTCGCTTGCTTCACTATGAAGTAGGAGAAACTTCACTAATTTTCAGTGAGTTTTCACTGGAAGAAGTTTCCTGCCCTTTGTATGTACATGGCTAAAGCTACCAGGCCTCAGGATCTGCAGGGTTACTATTTTTATGAAAATAAAAGAGGGGTGGGGTGGGTGGGTATAAGTAAGAAAATAACAGTATTACAGGAAAGTGCACCCCACTTACCCAGAATAAATGATACATGTCACTTGATTATACACTTGACCAGTGACATTTGTGATTACATCTGCTGGATCCAAATCTATTTCAGTATCTATATCATCCTGGCAGCTATAAGTGGGTGGAGTCTTCTCCCAGAGTCATATAGCTCTGGGGTGACAGTTCCAAATGATAGAGTTGTGCTGTTAGTAACATTGTGGGTGATGCCCTTTCTCCTCAGTCAACACTATGTCTGCACCCAGCATGGAGTTAGGAAGAGAAAATGCAGCTGAAATCACCTTTCTGTGTACAGCAACAATTTTATACAAATCCAGCAGTGGCTGGATGAGTAATATGTATGGTTAGGTGTCAATCCACATACAGGAATATGAAAAAACCCCCAAACCAGAGCACAGTCTATATTAAGACTGTCTCTAAGAAATGCTTGGCACCTTCTGCTTTGAAAGGCTTCAAAGGGAGCAGCAGATGCACAGAATTTCTGCTCCTGCTGCAGAAGGACAGCACGTCCTGCTGCCATTTTCTGTTGGCAGGACCCACCTCTGACGAGAAGCTGAGTGTGCTGTTCCAGTGTGTCAGTGCTGTTGTACTGGTTCTGGGCTCTGCACTTGTAGAGGCCACTCTGATCCTTTGTGACGTTAGTAATGACCAATGTCAAGGAAATTGAATATTTGCCAGTTTTCTTGATCACGGAGTCACTGAGAGCCACCTCTGAGGAGGGGTAGTACCAGGCCAGGTGACTGTAGATGTACCTGGAGGCCCGGCAGGTCAGCCACACCTCATTCCCCACAATGGTTGTGACTTGTGGGTCTGTTTGCAACCCAAATGGCACATCTAGGAGGAAGAGAAAACATGTTTACAATTAAGTTACAACTGAGAAGATCTTTGACTGCCTGATTGCAACTTGGTGGTCAAATTTCAAAGACCAGCCTTAATGGAATGAGTGAATTTTAATGAGCCCCACATTTGTATGTGCAAACAGGCACTGGTGCTTGTGAATTAGTGAGTGAATGTGCCTCCCACCTCCCAGTGCTGACCTGTGCTAGTCTGGCCCTCAGTATTCTAATAATTACATTTTCAAGTAATGAATTGAAAGTGTATAAATAGCAGTAGTTAATGGACTAAGAGAGTTTAATCAGGAGAGATTTCCATCCAGGTAGACAAACGCATTCATGAGCTCTTCTCTTTCTATCTTCAATCAGTGCTTGAAAGCATAATTGCATAAGAATAAAGAAATCTATTCCCATTTCTCATAAGTAACACTCCTTTCACTACTGAATAATCTTCCTAATTCACTCTTATTTCAACTGTGCCAATATTTATTTTCATCACATGTACCTTGGTGGATATTTACTTGATCACCAAATGGATTAACTGATATAATGATGTGTAAGTGCTTGAGGCCTTCATATTTAGAAGATAAATGCTTTGAGGCATGAGTCCAATCTATCCACAAAAGAATAAACTGTTTCTTGCTATATTTTTAGTAACTTTTCACTCCAGAAAAAAACACAATTTACCTGAAGTGGCAAACTGAATCCATTTGAAGACAAGAAAAATTGTTTCTGAGTAAAATGCTAGTGTTTGGGTACAGACACACTCCTGTTACTGCATTAGCCACCAGAGACCTACAATTACATTGTGTCTGAAAGATATTCTTTTTATTCTGCTAGTTTCAGTGGTCTATCCACCCAGCAGACTTGAAAGAAAGTGCGTTGATAACTACAGTGACCTGGAATTATTCTTCTGTCTGTTAGGTTGGGATTTTCAAGCAGCTGAGAGTTCCAAGGATTCCCTTATAAGTTTTACCAGGTGCAGTACAGGGACAGGGCACTTTGAGAGGACCTGCTCTGGATTACCTGCTGAACATGAACACTGCGTGCAGTAAATCTGACCAATAGATTATTGCTGCAATACGAAGCCATTAGTGAGGTGCTTTCTCAAGCTAGGATGAAATGGATGGTACTTTGAGAAGGACAGAAGTAAAAGGGGAGCAAGTACACACTGCACTTGCAATCTGACAAATTCCACATGGGAGCTGGAACTTGGCCAGGGGCTCACACTGCAAACTCTTGCAAAAAGTTCTGCCGAAGCTACAGCTGAGCATAAATTGTGAGACTGTTGAAATAACCAATCTGCCTTATAATAAACCATGTATTATATAAAATACAGAGCCCTGAAGCAGCTTTCAGATATGATTAAAAGTCTCTTTTCTTCACAAGTCATCTGGAATAGAACCAATAAGCTTCACTTCATGGTTTTTAAAGACGGGCACCAGAAATGTTTTACAAAAGATCCAAAAAGAGAAGAGACCCCTCAGGCCACAGCTGTGGAAATTGTCATTTTTCTTTTCTTTCCTTTTCATGAAATTTCAGTTTACTTTATGCAGTGTTTTGGTAGGCTTAGTTGCTTTCTTTCTTGCTTAGTGCTAGCTGTATGCTAAAGATTACTTGTGTAATACATCCGTTCTTCACATCTGGTGTCCTGTGGTTCCAACATGGCAAGATGATGCTTTTCAAAAAGGGGGGAAGTCTGAGGCCAGCAGAACTTCTCTGAAGAGGAAGAATTAAGTCAAAATACCGGGATGTGTCATGAGCAGCACCTCAGCATCTCTCCTGAACCTGACAAACCAAAATAGGGGAAAAGTGCCCTCGTAACTTGCCTTTTCCTTAGTTTATCTTCTAAGCATTTGCAATTTGCTCCAGCAATACTAAGGAAGATGGATATTTGGTTAGACACAGTTCTGTAGTAAGCTCAGTGGTCTGGGAGACTTGAGGTTCTCTCTACTCTGACTTATCCTGTGATCTGGATACTGTGTATCAGTGAAAGTATGAAGGGATTTGGGTAAAGTGCTGAGGTAGGAGTTTGGTCACATTCCCTGGGGTAAAACACAGTGAAGCCCTACAAATCTGCAGGGCAAGTGGAACCTTGGCTTTAAGTGGTCAGGCTGGCAGCCCCATCTGCCCTGGCCTCTGCCTCCCAGGAAGCCTTCTCTTCAGGAGGATTTCTTCTTACAACTTGCAGCTCTGTTTGTTTTGCAGGGTGAGTTTCCCTGAAGGGCTGTGGGAGAAAGCCCACTCCTGGGCAATGCTGCACCTCGTGTGTGTGGCAGTGACAGCATGGGCTGCAGTGCCCAGAGATCACTGACGTTTTGGTGCAAATTCCCAATTAATTTGATGTGTTAATTCCCAAGCCCTAAATTGTGAAGGATGCTCTGACAGCCCTGCTGTCAGACTTTACCAGTGCAGAGTTTTTTCTACCAACTTAACATTCTGGGAGCAGAGGCCTGGATTGTTTTTCTTATCTTCCCTTCTACTGACATTTTTTATTTAGCATTTGGAATATTTTTAGCTGGAACCTGTGCTATTCTCTTCCATCTTGTTAGCCTTTCAAGAAGCTCTTTCAGCTCCAATAGAATATTCATTGATTTTCATTAGAGTGAAAGGAAAAAGAGGGAAAAAAGTCTCTCTTGCTCTCCTCTCCCTTTTCTCCTCCCACCTGAATTATCTGGGGAGTAACTGCAGCTTTGAGAGCACATTATAAGTTAGTTCATCTCTGAGTCTACTTTGCTTACACAATCTTGAACCTGAGCAGTCATTAACTTCCTTCTCTCTGAACAGATACAGTGTTTTATAAGACTCCTAATAAGTTGGCTAAAAGAAAGCACCATGGGGCCTTTTCTCTTTTATCAGCAGTCACCAAACATTTGTCTTTCGTATTGTATTACAGTGTAGTAGCTGTGAATTTCACTCTTGACTGTGCGGGATTCCATGGCAAAATAGGGAAATGAGCCATTGGGGGAAGGTAAAAAGTCAGCATAAATCAAAAGAAAGTCTGGCTTCATTTGTATTTACAAGGAATTAATTGGTTTTAATTTCCTGTGCTTTGCACAATAATCTGTGTAATTCAAAACTTCTGCTCTTTCCCAAATTCCATGCCTGTGCTTGTCAGAGTGGGGGGGTTGCCATCAGGCATATGCATGCAGGGAGAGTGAGAAAAAGAAAGGGTGAGCCCTGCCATCTGAAACAGCGCAGAGCTTTTCATAAATCCTGTAAACATGTCAGGAATAAGCAAATTGAGAGTGGCAAGCAGTTGTAGAACAGCCCAGTTTCTGCATTGTTCCAGTATCTGATAGCAGATTTTTATCTCATGTTTGAAATATAATATTTTCTTTCTGGTCGAAATGTTTAACTCCATTTTTCTGAGCTGTTTTTGCAATTGGATAAGCCCTTGAAAAAGAGCTTTTGTTATTATTTGTTATTCTTATCATAATTCATTTATATTCCAAGAACATTCAGAGATTTCTTATGGGTGGGATCCCATTTTGTTGTACGTAGTACAATCATACAAAGGCTAGAATCTGATTTACTGTGGACCTACAGTAATATATAGTTGCCCTTTCCAAGGTGCAGAGCAGAGATTAGAAGGTAAATAACACTTGCTCATGGCAGAGAATACCTCCAGGAGACATCAGGTCAGCTTTTCAGTGCACTGGGAAGGCTGTAGTCTGCATTGAGTGTCCTTTGGAGCATAACCAGTGGTGGGCAATGACACAAGGCAGTTCTGAGCATCTGATGGCTTTTGCCCATGTTGCCTCTGCCCATGGCAAAATAGTCATCTGACTTAAATGGGAAAACTGGCATCCAAACTGTGGTAGAAAAGGTAGGCAGGAGGCAGATTTTGTTTCAGCAAGAAGTAGTAAAAAGGATTTACACAAAAATGCTGGAATGAGAGACGAGGACGTGGTGGATAACACTGCTACTGCATTGCTATGGGAGTTTCTGCTGCCATGAACAGCTTTAGGAGAGCTTCAGTGGGACACTGACAGTCAGGACATCCACAGAAAGAGCTCAGAGAGACTTCAGGGCTGTCATTGAATGATTCCTCATTCCATTGGACCCCTTATATGGTTTGGTTTCAGCATGATCTCCAAACCCCATTGACCCTTCACTTAAATGACTTCTGCTGGCAAAAAAATGATTTAAAAATAGATACCAGTGCTATTTCTAGTGTCCGTGGGAGTTTTTGTGGGGCTCTGCAGTGGAAGAACAAAATGGTTGTTGACATTATTCCACTGGGATAAATACATTTTTCTGAACTGACTCTGGTGGTGATGATACCACCAGACTGAAGGAGGACACATCCCCAGGGAGCAGGTGCAGCCCAGACAGCACCTGATGAAGTGTCCCTGTAACACTCCACCATGTCCTGACAAAATGGTTCAACCCTGCCCTGGTGGAACGGGTGTTTGAGGGGAGAAGAGAGTTTAGCCTCTGGATCACAATCAGATTTCTTAGCAAGGAGAAGTTATTTAAGCTCAGTTCAGCCAAAGTGTTTGATAGCAGCTCCGAGTCCACCAGCTTGTTGGGCAGTAGGAGATAATGGGCCATCGGTTCTTTAAAATCAACAGATTGCTAAATTAATTGTGGAGTCCCACCACTAGCAGCTGTTCTGCAGGGAACAGAGCACTGTGAAGTGCTACGAGCACTTACTAGATGCTGTCCTAAAGGCCCACACATTGCTTGTGTGCTCTCGGTCTCTAATCAGCCTTTATCTCAGTTGTTAGGTCCAATCTGCATAAAATTACTCAGCCTAGCAATTGCAAAATGGCCTGCTTAGAGCTGTATGCTTTTGGACTTCCCTTGTTTGGGACCTCACAAACTGTCCCTGACTGTCCCTCCAACACTGAGACTGTCCTGGTGAGAGTAACCTGACAGTCGCTTGGCCATCTCCAAGTGCACCCAGAAGAAGACAGGGCTCTTTTTCACCTCTGAGTAAGACCTTCAGCAGAAGCTCTCACAGCAGCCTGGCCACTTGTTGGAGTAACAGGCATTACTCACAGCAGACCATCATGTAAAGAAACCCAGCAGCAGGTCACTCTGCTGCTATTTTGCCACTGCAACGTGACCTGCTTTAGGACCAGGATAGCCACATTTAGAAATATTTCATTTTTTTCCTAATCCATAAACATGCTATTTTTAAACACGGCACTTATTAAAGTCAGTCATGCTCATTCAGCATCTGCCTCTGTCCCAGAATGGCACAAGCTCAGAGCCTTTTCCTCACAGGCAAGAATGTATCTGCTTTGCCAAGCCCTATTCATCTCCTGGTCAGTTTTGGTAGAAACATTTCCACCAGACCGTTGTCAGTAATTTTATCCAGTGATTCATTTCCTTCTTAATTAAAATTGCATGATTAAAACATTTGTGTCTCAAAACATTGCTATATTTATCTTAAAATTAAAAATGTGAAATATTAGCTCACTGGGGGGGGGAAAAAACACCTACATAACTTTATGATTACAATAAAACATAGTTGTGAAAGGTGCATGGATTGGTCTAACCCTTTGAGTCTGACCTTACACTAGTTGCTTACTTAGTTCCTGCAGCACTGGTTTAAGTCACCAAATATTACAAAGTCCTGTGGATACCTGGGGAACACACGGCTTTGAGTAACCCATCCAAACAGAATAGCTGGCTGAATTCAGAGCAGAAACAAATCCGTGTGAGGACTCAACACTTGGAAGTGGTGGAGTGTAAAATTAGTGGCTGCTCTTCAGCCTGCCTTGGACATCTTGAGGACTTCTCATGTCTGAGCTGTATCTCCCAAAAGTGCACCTTGAAGGGCTTTTTCATAAGTAAATAAGAGTTAGGGCTTTGGAAAATATCTTTTGGAAGCTCAAACCCTCTTCTGTCTCCATATGGCATTGGGGTAGTACAAAGAAACTGTAAATGGAGGTGAAATCTTTCCCCCTTATGGCACCAGCTTTGTTATTGTTGGATAACATTTTTTGTATTGGCACTTCCATGTAATAAGAATAGTACCAATGTTTAATGAGCCCTGTTTCAGTTAGCCAAAATTACGGTTTGGTTAGGTTAATTACTTTAGAGCAATGGAGTCAAACAACACAGGACACAAGAGAGGCAGAGGAATGAAAAGCACTGCCATGAGCAAGCTTCACCCTCAGGACTTGCTTCATGGGGAAGAAACCAAGTAGTAAGACTCAGGCATTTACCTTCCAGGTCACTTCTGCACTCTTTGTTCTAAAAATTGTTATTTTGATGCAAATTCTACCAGTCAACATCCATTCATCCATAAAGTGAACACAGAAATGATTCCGTTTGTTCTGGTTAAGCACTTCACCAAGGCTGTCCCTGAACTCTTCTCTTTTTTTAAAACTCCCATCTCTCCTAAAAGCATTATGTAGGTCTTGATCTCACTACCAAAGAATTTCTGTGTTGAAAGGTTAAGCAGATATTTGTTTGGATTTGTGTTCTTTGGAAAAATAGCATGTCCACCTCCTCCCTCCTTAAAGGGCACTGGAAAGGCTAATTGCTCAGGCAGGGATCCAATGTCACAACAACTCCCAGTGATATCAGCCTTGGATTAGGTCTGAATGTTGGCCTTGCTCACCTTTGCTATGTCTGCTGACTTAATTGGAGACCAACCATTCTCCTGAGTTGGGGAGAAGCTTCAGGCCTTTGGAAGAATACAAAGGACTTGTTTTTGCTAGAGGTTTCATGAGGACAGGGCTCAAACACCTTGAGTGTTGCTTTGAGACACCAGCAGCAAGAGTCAGGGTCTGCATCTGCAGCTTGAAAAGGGCAAAAGGGGCACTCAAGTCTGATGCTGGACATGTCCAACTGAGCTGTGCACTGACACATGTGGGGAAGAGCCCGGGACTGTGTGATTGGGAGTGCCCTGAAAACACAACATGCAGGGATTCCCAGGAGTTTTAATGAGCATTCACCAGCCACACAGAACTTCCAGGTAAATCAGATCATCAGTTTTTGTGTAGTGTCTCTTGTGTTGTTTACCTGAGACATAGAACTCAATGCTCCTCTCCTCCTCGCCGATCTCGTTTGAAGCCACACAGTAATAGATTCCTGATGCGCTGCTGTTTTCCGTAGTCAGGGTGCTCACAATCTGCCAAGCAGAGACAGAAAAAGTAAAGTCTTTGAACCTAGTATAGGCTTAGCAGAGAGCCTTGAGAGTACTGGGTAAGTATGTTTTATGGTAGAAAAAATGGTGGACAAAGGAGTTTCGAATAATGAGCGATGGCCACAAATAGACAAGTGCTTCTATAAGGTTTTCAGTCTCATCTCACATCATCTCTTCCCTCCTCATTCCTAAACCTTCCCCTTCTTTTCTTCCTGTCTCTCCTGTGACAAACAGGGTTCTCTTTGACACATTGCCAAGGTCTTTGTGTGACAACATCAGCAAAAAGCTGAAGTGAAGGACTTGGAAGATGTCTAAGTCACTGGAAATGAAGCCTCACATCTACGTATTTTCTTTCCTGCTGTTCAGTTGTGGTTTCTGTGGGTACCAGGACCCCCACATTTGCATGGGAAGCAGGTCATTCCTATGGATGTGGTACAAAGGATATTGTGGGATTTTGCTTTGCTTTGCTATAACCCTAGAGAAGGGGGGGAGGGGGGATGTAGGCCCTTTGGACCCCAGCTCACTCTCCTAAATTGTGATTGAAAGCCCCTTGATTCCATAGCCCTTCCCTTACCAGAACTTGTGCAGTAAGGATGGAAGCTCTGGAGAAGCTGCCTGTGTTGAGACACTTGGCAGAAGCAGAAAGAAAGGGAGGCTCATGAAGGAGAAGAAAAGAACACTTGTCCTGAGCTTTACCACATAGATAAAGGAAGCAGTTCAGTTACTCATGGGGCTGAACTCAAACACATCCTTAAGAAGTCGTGTTCTTTAAACATCCTCAGCCCCTGCTTCTGTACAGGACCTTCTTAATGAGGAGCAGCCATATGGCACTCCCCTCTCCCTGTCATGGTGAAACATCACAAGCTCATCCACAGGTCATGGCTTTAATTATTTCTAGTACTTCCTTTGGGCTGCTAACAAGAAAACAGGGTCTAACCCACCAAGACAGAGAAGTTCTTGCAAGATTACTTTGCTTCCCCTGCAGCCATTCACCTGAGGAACTCTGAGCCCTCACATTTGGAACAAATATCACTTTCTTTGCTATCCTCTCTAAGGACTTTGAGAATCAAAACTTATAACACCCTCTGGCCCTTTCTCCTTATCTCCAGAGAGTGCTTTGAAGTACACAAAAGCATCTCTGGACTTTCTTTTTAATATCCTAAACTAAACTCACACAAGACATTCCTTTACTCCTCATAAAACCGTACCATGAATGTGTCTATAGCTGTGCGGGATGTATTTTCAGAGAGTTATTCAAGATTTTCTGAGCTTTGGCACTTTAAATCCTGTAGGGAAATTAATTTCAAAGGTTTTGATCCCACGTGCATTTTACATTCTAATGGGGAACATTGTCAGCAGAACAATGGGTAAGTGGAAAAGAATCTCCTTTTCATGGGCACCAAACACGGAAATGAACCGAATAGGGACAAACCAAACTTAGGGGGAAAACAGGAGACCAGCAAACCCAGCTCCCTCTGGTGTCCACCAAAGAAAGAGCTGTGCAGTTCTGATTTATTTATGATGTGAAAATAGCTCTGACTTGGATATAAATTCACCCAGAGAAGCAGCCTGCTCCTCCTCCTTTTCCTATTGCTGTAGCAGTGGGCTTAATGCCACAGGTTGTAAACAAGCACGTGTTAGAGCACTACGCCTGAGTTTCAACAGTAGACACTGCCTTTTGAATTACTGCTGAATCAGGACCAAGATCTTTCTTCTCATGATTACTGGATCTCAGAATTTTGTATTTTGAAATTGAAAAAAGCCAATAAAAAGTATGTGCTGAGGGCAGAAGGGGATAAATTTGGATCACTGTTTAACAGCTATTAGTCTTGTTAAATGAGAGCTCTAGATGGGAAACCGAGGACAGTACTGTAGAGCCAGTTAAAATCATAAAGGGAAGTGTAATTATCCATTTTGGAATATGTCCAAAGTGTTAGGGGTGACACTGTGCCTCTTGTAAAAACTGATGCAGTGCCTCAGGCTGCATTTGGTGGCCCTGAGGTAAATGCTCATGAACACACATGGATGCTAACATCTCTAACCATATAACTCAAGAAAAGTCTGACATGGTGGTGGGGAAAAAAATTAAATAGCTATACTGAGACCTCATTTTAGCTAATCTCAATTGTGTCTAGGCATGAAGGTAAAGAAGATGCTAAAATGATGGTGGGAAGCAATCTGGGGACAAATTATTGGGAAAAATTTACTGACAAAAAGAGAGAAATTAATTTTCTTGCCTGTATGCTCAAAATCATTGTTATGCACTTGGATACCAGCTTGGTACACACCTGAGCACCAGAGATAATGCATTTTAATGTCTTGTCTTAGAGCTAGCACCTCCCAGAGTCCTCCAAAATGTGACTTTCAAATGAGCAGCATCCAGCAGAGAAATATATAAGTTTTCAGTGCCAGAAGTGAAGGATTTTGAGTGATTTTCTTGTAATAAGATGAATCCCTTGAAATCACTACGCATCAGCTTTTCACTCTAGCTGTGTGGTAAATCCCTGAGATCGGGAGTCCAATTATCTTTCCAGTTTCTTAAAGTTCTCAGTTGCCAAAGTAACCTAATCCTGGTTCAGCCCTGAAAAGAGTGGTGCTTTGGAACACTAACATACTGTACCAAAGGGCATCCCAATCCTCCTTCCCTCTATAAAACCACATGGTTTTGTCTTTTACCAAAAGGAACCTGAAAGAAACAGTCAGGAAGCCAGAGGTGGTATCTGCTTTCTGAAGTATCTGCAGATCAAGTATATCCCATTGAAATCAATCAAGGAGATCTCTTTGAGAAGTAATCCCTGTTAACCCAGATGTTAACCCCACTGTATTCACAATGCTGACGTTTTGGCAGTTGTTCATTGCCTGCTACTGTAGGCAACCCAAGTTGAACAAACTTGAAAATTTGAAACTTGTCTGTACTTGGTGGCAGGTAGGGATGAGGATCTCATTCTTTCAAACGCCATCCCTGTACCTTCAATGAAACTATTTCAAGGTAAGTCTGCAAAAAGAAGTTGAATGGTTTGAACTTGAGCAACCAAACATAGGAATCCCTTTCCCATTATTAACAGTGAAAACTGTTAGCAGGCTTCCCTCTCAGCAGAGTGGCACGGTTCCAGCATTTGGGGACCTTTAGTATAGATTGGAAAAAATTCTGAGGGGATAATCTGCTTTGTGTGCTTAGTCCATGCACCTGGCAAAGTGTATTCCATTCCTGGAATCAGAGCCAGGATAGAAAAGTTTGAGACGTGTTGGCATTTGCCATATGTAGACTCATGAAATCTCAGGAAGCCCTCAGCTGCACAGGGCTGCTGGTGGTCTCCTCTCCGACCTCTTACTCAAAGCAGGGCTCACATCAAAGCTGGTTCTAATCCTTCTACCCAGCAAACTCCACTCCCAGGCAGAGCACAGCACTTTCTGCTAAGCCTAAATAAAGAAGTCTGCAGCTACCTTGAAACTTCTTGTCTCTCCAGTGAAATGACTGTTCATGTGCTGTTTTCAGCCTGCAAGTTTGCACTTCTCCCTTTACCTTCCACTCAGCACCCTAGGCAAGAGCAGTTCACACTAAATGACACATTAACCGTCAGCAGTGTACCTCAGCCACAAGCAGCAGCACAAACTCTGTGGCTGTTCAGTCCTTAGCTTCTGTGCTGGAAGCAATGGTAATTAATACCAAATTATTGGCATGTAATGTCTAGACATCTTCCTAGTGGGAGCTGGACTGAGATCCTCTGAGTTCACTGCATACCAAACACCAAACAGCCTTCGGACCAGTTTTGATTGCCTGTGTTGAATTTAGAGCTAAAAGGGCTCCATTTCCTATTACTTAACCTAAAGGCCACCCAATACTGCGAGCCCAAAGAAGGGATTATTAGCTAATAAATAATTACTATAAAAGAATAAACCAAGTTTGAAACTCAATAAGAAAAGAAGTAAAATGACTGATCTCTGAAGAACAGCTATGACAAGTAATAGACATGGGAAAACTCATAATGGAGTAGTTCAATAAAGTCCATATGTCTTGCACTGTAATGTTCCTGAACTGATAAAAACAAGCTATTTTTATAAGCAGCCAAATAACATTCCACAGCCATACACCATGAGTGTTTTAAGACATCTTGTAGTAAGGACAGAGCTGCAAGACCTTTTTTTAAGCTGGAGCCAGCATGAATTAATATATCTTGTTTTTCCTTGCTTTCTCTTTCCTTTGTCTAATCTCTCCCTCCAACAGCTTTAGTTAACAGTTCTTCTCTCTTTCACTTCGTTAGCTCTATGTGGGCGAGGATGAGGAGTAGAAAAAGCGGGTGGAAAACTTCTCAGCTGTCTGACTCTGGCAGAGCTGGAATGGAGGTGGCTAGAGGGAGATGGAGCTATAGGAACTTCACCAGAGACCCTGCAAAGAAAATATTCAGCTAGCTCCCAATCCATCTACTTGAATGGCACAGAATAACACTTATTTTTATAGCCTGACAACTCTGATCCATGATCTTAGTTCCTTCATTCAAAACATACCAAATAATGGACTGAGGACAAGTGATAAGAAAAGTCTCTGAGTTGAGTGAGAACTTCTAGGGTTTGCTCTCATCTGTGGCAGTAAGCCTTGTAAAATGAGAACAATTGTTCCCTTCCTCACAGAGTATGGCAGAGCTGGTGGTAGGACTGTGTGATCAGGAAAGGTGCTGGACAAGGCAGGGAACTGGGGAAAAGCAGAGGTTTGAGGGGCCTCTGGAGGAACCTGTATACATTTCTGGTATGGATGGCCTGATCACTTTCTAGCCCTAGGGTAGGTGGGTAGATGCTGGCTAGTCCTGAGCAATTACCACCCCCATGCTTCTTCCTCACACCCAGTGATTGCAGCTAATGAACTTAAGAGGGCAGGAAAGACAGAGGGCTATTCCTTATGTCCCTGCTCTTAGCCAGGCTCTCTTAAGGAGACCTGCCAAGGACAGTGTAGTAGTCCATGTGCTCCTGTGTTTGGGTAGTGGGCCATCCTCACAGAGAGTGGGTGCTTTGTTCAAAAACGCAGCCCTGAGACTGTTCACCTTCCCTTGCCAGAGACTAATGTGAAAAGGCTTGTGGGAGCTCACCAAAATGGGCACCCACACAGGGTGACAGATTTAAACAGCCCTGTTGAGTTTTCACATACTTTTCACCAAACACATCCTGCTACTCTAATGTAGTCTTTTTGTTCCTTCAGGAGGTTTAAACCTGGCATTTTTGGGTCATTTTCTTGAGTGGTTATGAATTTCACCTGCAAAAGAGATGCGTGAGTTTCATTGCAGAAACATCCACGTGGCCAGGCCACTCTCTGAAGTACACATGAAAGGGAGAAAAGAGATGAAAAGAAAGCCCCAGTGAGGACTGAATTATGTATGGGTCTTGCTATTCTTTTCTGCAATGTCCTTTCTCCCAAGTTCAGACCAGTATGTTCAGTTTACTAATAGGAAAGAAAATAAAATAGCAACCTAGCTCCTTGAAGAGGAAATTCAGGCATTTCATGCAATCATGGGTGTTAAACTGGTGTTAAAAAGCAGCCTTCAGAGGTAGCTACGAAGTAGTTTAAATCACAAAGTGAAAAGCTCAGTATCAACTCAAAACTACCAGGAAAATGAATATAGCACAATGCAATTGCCTCAACCATTATTTGACTAAAACTTCTGTGAGGTTAAGGTTAACGATAACAACAAGCTTTTCTTTAGGAATGGGACTCAGCCTTTAGAAGACAGGAGGGGGTGAAGTTCACCTCTCTATCTGTGGAATAATAAGGGAATAATCATTATGATGAAGATGACAAGAGACCTCAATTTCACAGGCCACTTTTGTCAAATAGATGTCTAGAGATCTTTATGTGATCTTTGATCACATCAAGCATCAGTGGTCTGCTGGCAGAACCCTTGCTTGCTGCCCTGCAAGCCAGTTTTCGAGCACGATTCTGCACCTGCTCATTTCTGGGCATTTGTTACCATATTCTTCACAGCTCTAAAAAGTTAATCCATTTTTTCATATGTCACTGAATGAGCACATATTGCTACAGTTCTTCAAGGGTGAACTTTAGGGATGCTGAGAAATCTTAGAGACTAGGTAAATTCACCTTGTGCTCTGCGACTCCAGGTACCATTGGATACATTCAAATCTCATGGGAAAAGCAACCATAGGATAGAATCATTATGGTTGGAAGGGACCTCCAGGGTCATCAAGCCCAACCTTTACCCCATCACATTCCTAACCATTAGACCATTAGACCATGGCCTCAAGTGCCTCATCAACCCATTTGTTGAACACCCCCAGGGACGGTGACTCCACCACCTCCCTGGGCAGCCCATTCCAGTGCCTGAGCACCCTCTCAGGAAAGAACTTCTTCCTAATATCCAACCTAAACTTCCCCTGACATAACTTGAGGTTATTTCCTATAGAATCATAGAATCAAAACCACTCTCAGCTAATCCCAGCTTTATAACACGGCCAATAAAAGCCACACTCAGTCAGACACCAACATCTTTATTATTTTGTCTGGCTCATCAATGCAGATGAATTACTTGCTAGGACATAGTGGGAATGTATTGGGGTGTTTCCTGTCTATTCCATTTCTGGTAGGAATAAGGACTCATAAAAAACAAGGAAAAGTCTGAAGGCTATGAGTTTTCATCAGTGTCTTTTTTTGAGTTATATTCTATTATCTAAAGACTCCACTTAACACAGATAGCCTTGGACTTCAGAAAGGGGGAAGGAGAGGAATTGTCTGCTAATGGAAGCAGGGAGACAATGTGCTGAAACCTGAGATGCATAGAATCTAGTTTGAATAAATCTTAATTAGGACATAAAAACCATTTGGAAACACCTCAAAATGTGTTTTCAACCAGTGAATCAGCAGGAGATTAAAATAATGAATAGACTATAAATTGTAAAATTATGTAACTTGTAAAGAAGTATTTTTATGAAACTTTAATAATGGAATGTGTAAAAACATAAATGGGTTGTGGGCTGAGCTTTTGAACATGTCTAAAAATGAACACTTCGGGGTGCCTGGAGTCTACAGAAAGAGCAGAGATGGCTGTGCAGGAGAGAGCGAGGAGCAGCCTGGGGGCTGTTTGTGGTACTCAAGTTGTGAGCAGCAGCAGAGCTCTTAGGGAACAGGAGAAGTCATAGAATCATAGAATTGTCTAGGTTGGAAGAGATCTGAAAGATCATCTAGTCCCAAAGAGTCCTTATGAGGGTTGTGTAGGTTTCTTGTACTGAGGTTCCCTCATGGTCCTCCTTTCCACTAAGCATCTCCTCAGCTGTGCCCTCCCTTCTCCTAGCACTCTGCTGCCCACCACATTTTACAGGCAGGAAATGCAGGCACATGGTGATGTCTGACTGAGCAGGGGCAGGTGCTGTGCTGTCCTCTGTGAAGATGCAGCATTATTTTTTCTCCATTGCTGTGCCTGGAGTTCGCTGCACAGTTTCTTTCTAGGGAAATTAAGTGATAGGAGAAAGCTGGGAAGTCCCTAATCGTGCACCGACACAGACCGAGGATGTGTTTGGAGTGCCCTGCTGGATCCAGGAGCATTCTGGCACTCCTTAAACACCTCATTCAGAGACTGCAGCCAAATCCCATCTTAAGTCCACTAGTAGACTAAAACTTCACCCAGTTGCATATTTGCCACAGCAAATTGCTGCAAGAAGAAAGGGGAGTGGTGTATGTATGCGCAAAACAAGGGCAAATGTTTCTCATTTTGTGTTGATGAGGTGCCTCACTCCCCCAGCACGTGGGGCAATTCAGCAACCAACTGACACATTTTGAGAGGGGACTCCTCTGTCTTTATATGGGACTAACATAACTCTAAGACTGATCATCAGATGCCAACTAGGCTCTTCGATACCAGATCATAGATTTGCACATATCTTTATATATATCACGGACTGTATACATGGAGAGAAACAGTAGCTGCAAAATTCTCATCAGTTCATGCAGCAACCAGAAAGTCTTAGAAAAGGAAAAAAATTTCTAGGTACATGTCACCAACTTCCAATTTTTCCAGGTAATTAACACTTTGTAGGTAGTTGCTTTTACCTAAGATCTTAAATTCTGAAAGAACACATTAAAAACAGAGCTTAAGGGGCACTATGCCATCTAAAAAAAATCCAATTTATAAATATCTTCCAGCAAGGGGAAAGCTCAGGAATGAAATGTGAACACTGATTTTCTACTTCCCAGCCCAACCTCCATGTTTTCAGAGCTCTGTTTTAGATTATGTTTAGAGCTGGAAGGTCTCCATGAGAAAGAGCAGATGGCGATGGCACTGATCCTGCCAGATGCTGATTTAGTCTGGACCTGATCCAGAAGAGCACTTTAGCTTTGTGCTTAACTTTAAGCATGAGAGTAGCCCAAGAATTATCATATGCTTACAGGTATACCAGAGCATGAACTGCAGCATTCAGCACCTTGCAGGATTAGGAGCTAAATTATCTGGAGCATCAACCTTGAAACCTGTAGCTAAAACCAGTCCTAAAGCCACAAACCTCTATGAGTCCAGCAGGAGTAAAACAACTGTCTGAGCCAGAGCAGAGTCTGTGAATCTAGAGCAGAACAGCTGCAGAAATTTCTTGAGGATTAGCATGGGCGTGTGTAAACAGCATCACTCAGTATCACCACAGGTACTCGGGAGGGGTTTAACAGGTAATTCATAGTAGGGATCTTTGCAGTTCATGCACAAAGTGTCCCCCTAGTGATGTTTGAAAGGGGAAGCAGGCTGGGAAGTGTATACAGAAGGAAATCTTCCCACCTTCATTGGCTCAGTAGCATGGTTGGCAACCCAAATGGGTAAAGAACTGTTGAGCACTCCGGCTGAAATGGGCAGGTACTGCAGGCACTTAGACCCCCTGAGAACCAGGGCATCTCTCTCTGGCCTCCTTAGGCCTCTTAAACTACACAGCTGTTCAACTCCTACTGGGAGAGCAGGCGAGGTTGGGCAGTATGAAGTGCTCCCTAAGCATTTTAATGAACTGAGAGCCCTTATCAGTTGTAGGCACTTCACAGGACCCCTCTTGCACTGAACCAGGCTTACACTTTCTCAAGACTGAGTGAGACAGAGAGGTTTTTGACCCAAAATGCTTTGGACAGTTTTAACCAGGGTATGTGACATCATTGCCAGAATCCTGGCATTTATAAACAGCAGAGAGCTGAAAATGATCCCAGGGCTGTGGAATTTAAAGCATGCTAACAACCCACAGCAGCTTGGGAACTGCAGGAAGAGATCTCCGTGTGAGCACAGCGTCCCCTCCACAAAGCCCACTGCTATTCCATGACATCATTGCTCAGACTTCCATCAGACACATACCTTTCTTTTATCCCCATGCTTCATGGTTATGTTTTCAATGCTTCTGATCTTGTTGCCTATGAGCATGTTCTCCTGAACCACAATCTTTTGCCCACTGGGGTTGCATCTGCAGGTAGAAAAGCAAAGGTGTTGTTCAAGAACCTGACTCACTGCAGGTAACCCAGGGAGGCATTATTAAAGAGAGAGAATGTCATTCTTAGACAATAGTCTTAGGTCTTAAAAACCCCCAAAATCTATTGCTGCTGGAGACCCTTATGTCTTTGTGAAACTACTCTATTTCTTCATCGCAACATTTCAAAGTGATTTATGTAGCACCTGAACAGAGTTAGACAAAGATCAGTATATGACCAGTAAGGAAACCTCTCAAACTTTCTGAAGATTGAAACTAGGAAATACTGACAATTAAATCCTGGGAGTGTAATCTGGCTAATACGAGCTATACTCCAACTCAATGCAGTTGTGGCTTTTTAAATGCTCTTTTAGCACTTGCCATGCATTTCAAAATTCCAAGTGCCAGTCATTCAAAACTGTGGGGAGGTGAATGTTGCTGAGCACATCTGTCTGCTCAGCTTCCCAGCATGAAGTGCAGGCTGAAGGACCAGAATGGATAAATACTGGGATAACAATAGCAGAAGGCTCCTTTAATATTGCATATTCCCCAGAAGGTAGTCATATCTCAGTCAGTTATCAATCTTCAGTTCTGAATTCTGGGCAAAGTGCAGTGTATGTGGTGTGGTGTGTGGAATGGTGTATCTGCACCTTCCACACCCCATGGCTTCCCATGGCCCGTCCCAGCAGGCTCTGAATCCACTGGAGCAGTTTAGGAGTACAGGAGGTAAAATGAATATGGACCTCTATAGGGATGACCAAGGGCTGACGCTGCAGAAAACTAATCCATAAATCAGCCGTGCCTTTGCCAAACTCACACAAGGTGCTTGGGTAACACCCTGGGTCAAGGGAGGGTTTATAGCTCTCAAAAGAGCCTAATTAGAAGATGTCTTGAGTGACTTCCTGCAAGGCACAATTCTGTCTTGAGGATGAAGGGAAAAACTCAAAGGAAGCAAATCACATCACAGCTACAAGAAACAATGATAGAGTTTTTGCATTCAGAGTGCACTGGTGAGGAGGTGGGGGAGAGAGAGAGAGAGAGAGGAAGTAAGACAACAGAAGGAAATGGGGTCTGTGTCATTTCCCACAGGAATCCTCCTACAGCTTCTGCTGGAAAAAGATAAGGCTGCCCCGGAGGCCAGAAGAGGTAGACACCACTCCGCAATTGTATTTAAATTGATAAGATCAGAGAGTCAGAGAGCTGGAACAAGGGTTATACGAGGTCCTTTGCCACCAGGTCACTGGTTCCAATCTGGCTTAATTTGGCATTCATGACCAAGTCTCTCTCCCTGGACAGAGAGGTCTGGAAAAGATTTCAGGTCATCTCTGTGGCTTCGCTACAGAATGCATAACCTGTTTTCTTATGGTGTTTCCATCCTACTCTTGTTGGACATCTCTGAAGCAGCAGCTTGTGTGCCTCTGCTGACCTGCAATGCCAACAGCGCTACCTAAGCCTACAAATCTCTGCAGTTACATCCCTGCAGAAGCAGTGTAACTACCTAAATGAGGTAACAGGCTGCTTCCCTTGTGGAGGGACACAAGATCACTTTTTAGACCAAACCTGCATCTAGATCACCCCAAATCACTGCAACTACTGCAGCAGAGAACCTGGGAAAGGAGCTTCTCTCTGTGACATCTCCCTGTCTCATGGTTTGCCATTCACAGCATTTGAAAAAGCATTGAAATAGTGAGAGAATGAGGAACCATCCAGCGATTTTCTCTCTTGCTTGCTAGACCTGCCTTCTTTTTTTTATGGGTGGAAAACCTGTCTTCAGCCCTCTCATTTCAGGGAAGAGTCAAAGTGCAGTCAGAATTGTTATACATGGCTCCTGTATGTCCCATGGAACTCCCGGGGAGGCATTCAGACCCCAGCCAAGACCTCTGTCTGTAGATCACTCTGCTCATAGAACAGCAGGAGCAAAGAAAACGTCTATTTGTACGAGGCAAATCTGGAAAGGCATCTTGTGTTTTAACTTGCCTCGTTCCTCTCTGACAGCTTTGACCCAGTGACTTGCTTCTGTGTCTTCACACCTCAGGCTGCCTCCAGACTTTAGCTGAGAAGGGCCCTCAGTAAGGCGTGAAGGCTTGGCTACCTGTTTCAGCTCCTGCAACACAGATGCTGCCACAGGAGCCCATGCTGAGTGTGCACTAGTGAAGACAGCCCTTAGGAAGTGGCGTAAATTCCATATGGCAACTAAATGAAGCCAAGTCTTTAGTAGGTTTGTCTGACAATAGCTCTTACAGGGGATAAAAACGTGTTACCTGTACACAGGAAGCACCTATCTGTTTTTTCATTGCCAACCATGTAGGCTGCACCCAAGAGAGGTAAGAAAAGCTCTTGTTAAGAAGTCAAAGAGACATTGCTGGTGAAGTTAAAGAAAATTCAAGCCTGATCTTTAGTCACTTATTTGACACAATTCTGACGATACAGAACGTGCTTGTAACTCCAGAAAGATCATACACAACCAGATGTCTGTTGGGTTCATATCCCTTGGGATCTTTTGGTGGGAAATCAGTGCTTGTGATTTTAACTAAGGTAACTAAGATGTACTGAAAGGAAAAACTGGCTTGAAACTACCAAACAATTTTGTAACCTGTAGGAACATCCACTTACAGTGTGTCTGTGAGGTTGCAGGGCTGCCACTTCCACTCGATCTTCGGATCAGGATTCCCGCTTACGGTGCACTGGATTTTGTGTTTGCTTCTTAATTCCACCTGCTCGATCTTATCAAAATCAGTTTCCTTTTCATAGATTTTGGGTCTCTCTAAAGAAAAAAAAAAGCCAACAAAAAAATAAATGCAAATGAGCAAATTTGCATCCATGGTCATGGTCCTGTTTCCATCAAAGGTTTGGAACTTCCTGCTGTGATGACTAAGTGATGATTTAGTGAGGCTACTGAAGTCACAGGGAACTTCTCAGCAGTACTGAAAGTATCCATTTGCAGAACTAGGGGTATTAGTTGTGGTGTTTCTGAAAATACCTTGAAATGCTACAACATTCATCCTAATTGCTGTCAAATGTTAGCATGGACCTGTTATACCTCTGGAAAATTTCAGCCATGAAGCGCCTGTTGGTCAGGGACTGCAGGATCAGGCTGTTAGTCTATGTACTGTGGGCAGAACAGCATTGAAGTTCTGGTGTCACCTCCTGAGAGGAACCTTCTCAAACAGCTGCTGCTCTGCAACATTGGTACCATTGTGCAGGTTCACCCCAGGGTTTTGGAAAAAAAGTCTTTTTGATGTGAGAACTTTGCTTTCCTTTTCTGTTTATCTGTAATGTGCACTGGATGAGGGGTGGAGAAAGCAAGGAAGAAGTGGTGAGAAGAAAACTCTTGTAGAGTAGTGCCAAGAAATTCTCACCAACAGCAGAACCATTAAAAATGTCACTGCATTATTCACGTCTGGAGGGGTTGCAAGATCACACTCTTGGACTGGAAATCTCTCAAGAACAAACTCTTGTGTGACACTTTCAGAGCTGCTTGTTGCCAGCAGGAAAGAAATGCTTTGTCCCATCTACTTCCAGCTCCCACGGGAACACACGAAAATGAGAAATAATGCTAAAAAATCCTCAAAGTGAACTGAACTTTTCCTAACCTCGGAGAGGGTGGGTTTGAGTTTGGGGTGAAAGCACAGGCTCTTCCCTTATGCAGACAGCTCTGACCATCCTTAGCCATATCTCTTTGTCTGCTTCTCATAACAGGAAATCAAACAGATTTATTGGTCGGGGTCCCTCAGTAGAACACCTCTGTACAGCCAAATGCGGCTGCTTTACGCTGAGGGCTTTTGACAAGTTGGGAAGTGAATGTAGATTAGATTTCTATTTTTCGGGTTAACTTATTTTTTCTGCTGTCAAGGAGGCCCCAGATATGTAAATATGAGCTACTGCCCACCTCATCAATCTTGAGCCCTTTCTCTCTCTTTTTTAATAGCTTTTTTTCCCTTCCAGCCCTCTACTCTTATGAGAGAACTGACCAGGCTGATCCCATGTCTTGGTGGGATCTTCACTTTCCATTTCTCATGGCTGCTAGGCCAGACTCTGAAAGATCTTCTGACCTCCTCGTTGACTGAAAATACATCACCATTTCCTTCTCCACCACACAGAAGGAGTATTGACTGTACATAGTTGGTTCAGCTACATCTTAACTCCCACACTACAGCAAAACATTAGTTGCTTTAAAGAACCTTCATTAGATCCTGATTAACATTTTGCCTGAAAGACTCAAATGAGAGCCCTAGTTGGGTTTTGCTCTTGTGTACCCTTTGGCTTTTTTGATCCCTTTTGGTGGAGTTTCATTTCCCTGTCTGCCTGCAGCTGATGATCTATCAGGCTCCAAAAATTCACTCCTCACTCCTTTGTTCCTTCAGCCAGGGAGAGGGATTGTCATTTTGTGAAGGAAAAGATGAAGAAGGGAGCAGATGGGAGACCTCAGACTGTGGTTTGGGTCTCTCAAACTCACATCCTCATCTGTAACATGGACACAAGGTTTTCTGCACCACATTGCTCTACGTTATGCAGCGTAGCACTGATCAAGTGCTCTCAGATTTGTGAGCAATTCAAAGGAAAAATTATTTGGACTAACATTGCATTTCTTTGTAACTGGCATCTCATTTCCCATCAGTAAATTATCTCTGATCATAAAGATAATTCTGTAAAACTCCCTGGAGAGAAAAGCACATTTTTCATTATCTCGGACACTTTTTGGTCTCAAAGCCTGTGCTTGACATGACTGGACTGACCTTAAAAGCGTGATTATCACTTGGAGGAAGAGACTCCAAGTTCAGTGTGAAAGACTACTCAAGTGTTATGTGAGAGGTTACTCAAATGTTATGTTTTCTGGGCTGTAAGGACAAAGCTTTACATATTTGAGGGGGGACACAATATGTGTGGTTTGTGTGTGAGAGTGTGAGGGACAAGGTTTGATTACAATCTTTTAATATTAGATGATTTTTCTATACTTCTGGTGAGATGATGAACATGTTGACTGTCATTTAAATTATCCTTCTGAAAAAGAAATCATAATTTCAACTTGATGTAATTCAAATAAGAACATACATGAGTGACGAACAAATTCTTAATTCCACAATTACTTTACTGCATGACATTATTAAATATTACTTGAAAGCTAAAATGAGTCAAAATGATTCATCAATTGAAATAATTATTATTTATGAGGTTTAAGCAATTATTTTCCTAAATTTGAGGGGCTGGCTAAAAATGCCTCCCCATCATTCCTTTCACAGTACCTTATAACACAGTTAGTGTGGGGTCGTAGCTAATTACAGCATGTCACTCAGAAACTGAAGCAATTTTTGTAAGTGTCTCTCTCTTTTTCCTGGCAAAGGTTGGGATGGTGGTGGGTGTCATTCTGCAAATGACTCTTACTGCAGTGCCACCACAGTGGGGATGAGGCCCTGCCACAATTTGGAGTGTGCCTGCTTGGTGTGTGTAAGTGTGTTAGCATTGGCTCCGGTGCACTGCGGGTTTGTGATGTGGAATGTGGGGTGCTCATACGAGGGATATTTCTTGGGCTGAAAGCTTTCTGAACCTCTGCACGCTGTCAGGGCCATTTTACCTCTCACCAGAAGACAAGTGAAGATTTTCCTTTCACTTTGCTCACTGCGGGGCCTGCTGACACAAGTTGCCTCTATCAGTGATGGAAAGAAGTTGAATGGTGTCTGTGGTGGGTACCAGCCTTCTAGATCTGCTCAGACTATAACCAGATCTGTGGGATGGCATCTGCAGCAGTCTCACCTGTGAAAAGGCTCTCCATAGTAGCATGATGAGGAGTTTTTAGCCTGAAGCTGGTCATTCTCTAGGGTACAGTGCTTTGTGTTCTCTTTCATGCTTGCTTACTAAGCAGCATGGTGGATTATGCACAAATTCTTCTTTATCTTCCCTCATGTTTAGGTGCAGGGTAAGGCTTAGGGTGTGAACCCATCTGTAAGCACTGCTAAAATCCAAGTACATTTCTGGTTGCACCTTGAATTACACACTTGAAGTGTGGATTTCATCAATGCACATACTTTTGCATGTGTATTGCTGGTTTTTAAGCATGCAAAAAGCTGTTGGGAATGGAGAGCTTTAGCAGGCATTGGACTAATAGCAGCACAAAAGTTGAGTAAACAAGCAAGCTGCCTCTGCACAGCCCTGCAGTGCACCTTGCCTCCTACAACAAGTGCAGTGCAGAGTCCTCCTTTCTCCTTGAAGCTCTGTGACTGTGCCAAAAGCCTGACCCACAGCCCCCTCTGCCATCCTACCTTCCTACAGAGCCTTGCCCCCTGCCAGCAGTCCTGCCTGCCACAGTAGTGCTGAACTGCAAGAGGAGATCTTTAAATACACTTCACTCCTGACCTGAAGTATGCTTTGCTACCCCACGTCTTGCTTCCCACTCCCCCCACCCCCTGAAATCACAGAATCAGCCTCCACTTCCCATCCCTTGGCCATTGCCCTCCCCAGACTGAGTTTTCTCAAGCAGAAACCAAACAAACCTTAAAAGCTTTCTTGTCTCTGGCTGCATTTGGAACGTTCAGTGTTCAGATGGCTTTAAATGTATTGAAATAAATGGGTTTTCGTCCTCTCTGGCTTAAAGTGTGATTGTATCCCCAACTTGCTTTGCAGAGGTGCAATTGCTGGTGTGAGAGCTGACCTGAATAACTAAAGAGTTTGCTGCTGCTGCACTGTGAAATGCAATCAAAAAGCAGTTCTGCTTACTGTACATTTCAAATTGATCAGCATTATGTAAGTCTCACCTTACCATCCAGTGTTATCGTTAGTTTGTGGCATTAGGAGCAAATAATACAGACAAGGAAAAGGACATTAACCCTCTGGCATCACCCCTTTTGCGAGAGACTTTTCTATCTCTAAATTCATTGCAGATGTTATTATGGGGTTGCACACTTGTCACCCAAAGGAGCATCCAAATATAGAGGACAGCACATAGAAACTCTCCCTGCCTTTTTAAGAGAGACTTTGCTTTACTTTCTGTGACCCCTGACTGAACTGCTGTTTATGTGCCTTCCCCATTACCATTTAAACTGGGTTTCCAAAAAATCTTTCCACACTAAGCACATCATTAAAATAACATAGAGCAGTCCAGAGAAGTGTTTAGTCTCAACATTCTGTACTTTGCTGGACATGAGGCTTCATTAAAACCACTGAGAGAGAGGCAACTTGTTTTCTATTTATCCTTTCTGTTTCCCAAAAGCAAAAATAATTTGCAATTTAGAATCTTTCATCTGATGTTTGCATGGTACTTTATGAAAACATAAGCTCTGCAAGTTGAGCTAAGTGAATATTCTGTAAGGTAGATAGGAAACTCATTAAGCAGGTTTGGATGGGTCAAGCAGTATGGGCAAAAAGAAGAAGAAATTTCCTCCAAAGTAAAAAAACCCTTTGTGTTCAGCTTACAAGTGATCTCTGTGGGGTTTTTAAATTTTTTCTTAAAGGGAAAGAAAGAAAAAAATGAATTAGATAACCCGAAAACAAAACTTTTGTTTCAAGCTGAACAAAACATTGTGTTTGACCCCAGCTGATTTTGTCTGGATGGTTTTCTTTGTTTCATTCTGTTTGCTGGTTTTATTTTGCACAGTGATACATATGAGGCTGCTGTGAGGTGGGCGCACAGAATTGTCCCAGCAGTACCTCTGGGGAAGCAGATGCCAGGATGAAATGAGTGGCCAAAAACTCTCCATGAGGCCAGGAATAGAATTAGGGTCACTGATTACCGGTCGCTTGCCTAATCTCTAGCACACACACCCTGCTGCTCCATTGTAACCTGCTGTTACGGGCTGGGAATGCCAGCAGGGTGGATGCAAGTGGAAGAGAACCCATACAGTTGGATATTGTATGGATAGACACTAGAAAAATCACAAGGCACTTGACCTACCCTACAGGGAATTTTGGTTTTAAAATGGCAGTGCAGCTTGGTTTTGTTTTTTCTGAGCTTGTGCTGTCACTTTTGGATGTATCTTTCTGCACTTTGTAGGAAGATAGCTGTCTTTTCCAGTCCTGTACCATCTTTCCCAGATCTGTCATTCAACCCCAATGCAGCCAAGCTTTCAGAGAAAAAAAGGGTTTTCTCTCCCCATCTTGTTTTTTGTGGCTAAACAGAATTCAAAAGCAAATGCATAATAATGAATGGCTTAATTTTTAGCAGAGCAGGCTGTTTTCTAGGATTTTTGTCTCTGCTCCCTTTGACTGCTTTTCAAAAGAGAAAAACAACAGTTAATATACCTGCAGGCTTGGCTGAGAGACAGCATGGAAACCACATGCTGCCACTTTCTGACTTCCCCCCACCACTCTGGTTTATAAGGACTGACAGAGAGAGATTCCTGTTGCAAAGACGTGAGTTGAATGCTTCAGATTTTTCTTGCAAACTCCAGCAGGCCCCCATCTTCCTCTTTCTAAAATTGCTTTGTCTACTTCCAACAAAATGAAAATAGCTCATCTGAGTTTTTCACTAGGGGTTCCCTGGGAGTGCACAGAGGCTGAGTGGAGGCTGGGCTGCAGAGCTGCAAGTGTGCAGGCTTTGCATGATGGCAGTGAGAAAATTGTTCATAATTTGCTAATTGTTACTGTGCTGGAAAGGCCCACTGCAGTCTGTGCTGCTACATTTTTTTCTTTTATTTCATGTATCTCCCAGAAAAAGTTAGTTGTTTCTCTCTTGCTTGTGTTTGATGCATGAGACTTGAAGGACAGGCTGAAGCACTGTGTCTCTTTGGCTTTGCTCTTCTCAGTTGAGTCTCCTCCCCACCCAGGACATTGGCCAGAGCTGCCAGTACCTGGGAGGAAAGCAAAGCAATGGGCTTAGGGAGGAACACATTGGAACAGCAGTTGGATGGAAACAGGCTGTGTTTTATTTTGGGGGTTCTGGTTTGCTTGCATAGCCCAGGAGGTGGAAAATTAGATTTTCTATTTTGACTTTTCCTACATGGCTCATGGTCCAAGGAACTACACGGGAGATGGATATGATGCACAAAGGAAAACCAGTCCTGGCGGGATACTGAAGCATGCAGGCAAGGTGAAGGTAGATCATCTTATGTAGCCCTGCTTCTCATACCTGGCTCAGTCCTTCAACCTGAACAGCAGGTGGGTTGCACTAATAATCCAAAAAATTAATGTTTCCCACAGTGCAACAGTGTCCAAATTAGAGATTTCAGGGGTCCTTCCACGCACAAAAGAATAGAGGAGTCTCCCATTTGTCTTCAACTGGCTTTGAATGAGATCCATCACTCTTAAGAGCTCTTTTTCTCTAAACTGGCATAGCTCAAATGTATTAACCTCATCCTGAAGTCTCATTTCCCTCTTCAGACTATTTCTGGGTCTGGTTGAGGTGATGGGGTATTGTTCACATGGATCACCACATATTTATTAACTTTTATGGAGATCACTGGCGATTCCTTTGATGTCAACTCATCCCTTGAAAGCCAAAGTAGGTCAGGCTCAGAATTCCCATTGCTTTTGATTTTAAACCAAATATGAAGAGCTGGCCTGACTCCAGAGTAGGGCAACATATGCATCATCAAGTGCTCTGGAACTAATTCTCCCTAGTAACGAATGGAGGTATAGAGGGTCACCTCGCTGACATAACAAGGAGCACATTGCAATGCACATGTGAATTCTCCATGCAACCCTTGCCCAGGAGAGAGGGAATTCATAAGGATCCCTTGAATTACTACTGCTTATGGTAGAGGCTATTTCTAGCACTTGATCCTGCATTTCTTATAGATACAACACAGGAGCTTGGGGGATCAAGGACTCTACGAGGGAATGTGATTTCAACTGATTACAGCAGCTGGAACCCAAAGCAATATATACTGGAAGAGCCTTGAGGGAGCACAGGAGAGAAACTTTGGAACTAAGAAGAAAGGCAAAGTGGTGAAGGAGATTATTCATCCCATTTTTGAATTAACTTCTGCTTCAATACAATCTTCACTCACAACGTGGTGGTCAGGGCATGCTGATTGCTCCATAAAGGGCTCAGCATGAACTCTGATACATGCAGATGACTGGTGCAAGGGTGAGAATGAAATGCAGTCTGCTTGCCCATAAATAGATTTGAGGGGTTTTGTTTATGTTTTGTTCTGAAACAGCTTTGTACTCCAGCCTGGAATAGCTCTTTTCTCCCACGTTTCTCCTTCTTGGCTGGCTCAGATGTGCAGCCACCAGCTGTTTGCTAGGATTGTTCCTCTCCTTGCTCCCTCCCCTCCAAATTCTTCAGGACATTATTTTCTCGAAGCTTTTCTCAATAAGAATTTAATCAAACAAAACAAAAACACAGCAACCCGCCGCTCCTTGGACAGTGTTTGATGTGTAAATATGTAAAGAAGGAGTGTTTTGAAAATGTAGTCAGCTACCTCCCGGGGACTCGAGTCCTACAATGAGACAAGGCGACTCCACAAGGGAGATGTGTGCTCCTGCAAGATTAAATTCCAGCTGCAGTGGAAGCATGAGTGACCAGAGGCACAGCTAAGCTGCTTCTTAAAGAGGCATTTTTTGAATAGCAGCATGATTCTCCTCCAGGCCAGGCAGCACACGCACATCTTCATGTGCCTCCTTCCTGAATATTGTCAGCCAGGTCCTCAACTTGGGCCAGCATCACTGCCAGTTCCCCCCCTGCAGCTCTGGGAGTGATTTGCCCATTTTGCTCCTTCCTGCCTCTGTGGAGCTGAGAAGATGGATACCTCTGTTCTCTGCAGATACTCATCACTTTTATGGCCAATATCAAACTTTTTTGGGAAATATCTCATAATATTTTATTCATTATCATGGACTGCAATTCCCTGCACATACAGTGTATGCTTTATGTCAGAGCTACTGTGATTGCTGCCAATTTAGTATACGGCAGGTGACTCCAAGGAAATCCTGCAGCATTGCTGCTCTTCTAGCAGGTCAAGAGATACACTGCAGATAATCTCCTGTCCTGTAGGGCTCAAGCAGATGACTTCTTATCTCATCTGCTGTCACTATTTTTGGAAAAAATACACTGCAAAAATTAATATACTGCAATTTGATGAATGGATCCTGCTGTTATTTATACATTGTTCATGACAGCAATTCGCAACACTATTAACTTTGAATTCCCTCTACACCTAGTACAATTCCCAGTGATGGGTGTGCTCCAGCATGCTGACTGACAATTGTACTATCTGTGATGCTCAGGAACATCAGTGATGCATTATTTTGAAGAGACTCACAGGAGAGGGGGCTGTGTGCCTACTTATAATTTCCTCAACGTGGTGTCCCCTTGCAGCAAAAGCAAACATACTCAAATTACATTTATCTTCTCATTCAAAAGTCTATTTAAATAATTTTCCATCTTTTCTTTAATAGTATAGATTAGAACTCGCTCACTTTCACAAATGCAACTCTGAAATTTATAAGACTGGCCCTGGCTTTTGGGGAGCAATGCTGTTACTCAAAAAGAAACCTTACTCCTCAGTAATAGGGAGCTGCTCCATGGTTATGTACTCAGCATGAGGCCTGTCAGGCACTGAACTGGTGCAGGCTCCACATTTTAGACATGATGTAAAACTGCTGCTGCTACCACTGTGTTCACTTGCGAGCCCAAGAGGATTTTTCCATCAAGTCTGCTAATCCCCATATTCAAATTCTAGCTGCAGTAATTGCTGACTGTCTATGGTTCTAAGCAGAGGAAGTACTGACCCCTCCCAGCTCCGAGATGGTTGTGTTTCAGGGGTGGTCAAGGTAATCCCTACCTAGAATGGCTAGAAAGTGTGCTTTGGTCTCCTTCTCCGTGTCTAGGTGTCTGCTGAAGCTCCAAGCAATTTATTCTATTCAGGTGTGATAGCAGGATTTCAGTCATGATGACTGGAGATACAGTGTCAGGTTACTCATTGAGGAGTTAAGGGAAAAATTCAAATCTGTATTTAGTTTAGAGCTTCAGAATTTTTTTTGAAAGTAAAGTAAATGATGCCCAGATCTGAAAGCAGTTCCTTTACTGTAACACAAAGCACAAGAACAGAGGCAGTTTGCTGCTGTTGCATAAGCTTCAAGGGCAAAATTTACCTTTTTAGGCCTCTACCCACATGCATCTCAGTAAAATGACCCTCTCCTCTGGCTCAGTGTTTCACATGCAGATGCCAGGTTAGTGCTGCAGAGAAGAGCCTGGCAAAGGCAAGAGAGATTTCCTGGGTGTTTTGTGTCAGCCGTGCCTACAATCAAGGCAAATATCTTCATTGTTTGCAGCTGCTGGAACATTCATTTTTGCAATGAAATAATTACTCCTGATCGAAGTCTGTCTTGGGCTGACCTCTCAGAAGGGCTAACAATGAGCACCATGTTAGGCATGCACTGGGTGAGAGACAGAATACCACAGACTTGTACATACAATGGAGATGAAAGACTCGTGCTGTAGTTAAGAGCATGGGATGGTTTAATCCTGAAATAGCATCTTGCTGATGCAAACAAGGTCTGTTTGTTTTTTATATGCCTATTTGGGGAATGGCTGGTCTTCAAGTAAACATTCTCTTTTGCATGCAAACACCAATATTTACCTTGACAAGATAGTTTATTATCTTTCTTAATTTTCTCTTCCTTTGAATGTTTCCATTCTCTTAACAAGACGGCAAAACCATTGTATGAATAAACAACCTCAAGGGAACAAATCACCACGGCTTAGCACAGTCCTGCTCATCAGCTGAGCTGCAGTACCTGACCATAAGCACGTTCTTGGCTCTCTCCACTCCTAAATCACACATTAGTTTACGTAATGTTCAAGGTGGTTTAAGCTACCGGATCTTATTTTAGCATCTTCAATAGACCAAATGTGCCTAAGTGACAAATCCTCTATTTGTTAGGCATTATTCCTTTCTGACAGGTGAGAGGCAAAATGAGAAAAACGGGAAGTTACATGGTGCAAGAGTACACAAAACAGGACAATTGAGAATGTTTCTAAGTGTAAAGAGGATAAGGAGAAAAGAATTCACCACAGAAAAGAAAGCAAACCTATCTCAATAACTTTACCTATCTCACTGCCTGAGTAAACCTTGACAAATACTGAAATTGCTGAATTCCTACTTGGTCTCATGATTCAATCTCTGATGACAAATTCAATGGATTAAAAGAGGCAGTAGATATGCAAAGAGACAATGTTCCATTATCCCAGCAAGCAGGACTCATAAATGCGGTTCCAATATCTATTTTCCCTCTATGTCAAGTGAACCTGCTTCAGTGCACACCGCAGTTTACTTGAGTTTTCTCCAGATTCCCCTGAAAATGAACCTGTCTCTCAAGTGCTCCCAGCAGATAAATGACAATACATAAAATACTGACTTAGAAAGTATTTCTGTAGCAGGATGATCGAGTGACATGAAAGACAGGGCAGCTTATGGAGTTCCTTCCGTCAGCCCTATTGGGACTCTTCCTGTCCCAACAGGATGTTCTCCAGTGCTTTGCCCAAGCTAGCTTTTAATCTCAAGGGATAAAACTTCCATCACTTCTCTTGGGAAACTGGGTCCCCAGCTCCAAGACCTCACTACTAGATATCCGCTCAAACTCCTACTAAAACGTAAGCTAAGTCCTGTTAAGTTTGTTCACTTCCAAGCCATTTCTGCTTCCCTCTGCAGAGACACTGTCCCAACACAAAGATGCTGCAGGCTATTTTTGAGGTGCAGTATCTCAGTGGAAAGTGACTTTAGATGTTTTGTTTCAGATTAATTTCTTATTAGCTTTCCATTCTGTTTTTGTATTGAAGATGCAGTGAAATGAGGTGGATCTTCAGTGGTTCCTAAATAATGTGGTGATCTATGCACAGTGCTGTATCAGCTCATATCAGCTAAACGTGGGGAAATGTCACCATTCCGGCTGACTGGTGAAGTGGGATCACACAAAAAATGAGAAAGAACCCAGTAGAAGTCATTATAAACATCAAGTCCTTACCTGTCACTACCAGCTGCATGGTGAGGTTCTTATAGAGGCCATATTTTGCATTGCTCAAGACAATGGTGTAGTTTCCAGCATGCTTTGGTCTCACATCTCTTATGCCCAGTCTGTACCTCACTGGATCCGGCTCGTAGCAAGTATGGTTGTCCTTGATCAGTTTGCCATCTTTGTACCTGTTTTGAAAGACCCATCAAGGCTCATCATGCGTGTGCATGCATGTTAGCTCTCAGAAAATCTCTTACCCCATTAGGGTGGGTAAAGTCATCCTCTGGAAACAGCAAGGGAAACTCAGATCTATAATCACGGTTTGAATTGGACATCTACTCTCTTTACCCTCCCACACTAAAACTGAGGAGCACCTGCAGTGCTATGGGATGGGAAAAAGCTGTTTCAGTGGATCTGAATGACCAGTGCCTCTCACATGCTCAACTACGACCAGAAATGTACAGCTAGATGCCCCCAGATTATGCTGAATGTGCAATACTATGTGCAGAAAACCATGGGTTAGCCAACATTTGTATCATCAGTTTTAAAACAAGGCAGTAATCAAGAAGAATTGTCTTTCAATATGTATATATGGCCCTTTACTTTTTCTGAAAAAGTTAAAGTCTGTGACCTGGACAGTTTATCGTCAATAAGAAGGTCAGTGGGGAATTCAGTCTTGAATCTTCACTAGCTAAGAGCAGGACAGCAGAGTCTGCATGAGCAGACTTCACTGCTAATCCAATATGCAGATTTGGATTATGAATATGAAATAGGCTGGACTTTGCCACACACAGAGCTTTAGGCTTGGTGGAAGGAGAGGCTGGGGCATGTGTCCTATTGCCTGAGAATGTTGGAAACCTCCTTTACACTCGTTTAAACAACTGTACTGAGAGACCTCCAACATCAACAGCTGTAGCTTCAAACATGCAGGGAAGGCAGCTCTGGTGGTCCCAGGCAGCTCTCAGGCAGCTCATGCTGAGCCCTGAGAACAAAGCCTTGGCAGAGAAAAGGGAGATGGTCCCCACTTCGACTCACAGAACCATTTCCATCTCCTAACTAACAGCAACAATTAAAAATATCTCCTGGCAGATTTCAGTGGTCTGAATGAATATTAGAGAATGTCATGTTATTTCAGTGCTGAAAAAAAAACAGCAAACCCATCCCTGCCCGATACCTTTTGCTGACTGTCAGGGCTCCCTGGGTGGCACTCAGCTGGCCAAGGAAAAGTGCACTGTGCAGGTGCTAACTCACTCAGGCCACCTTCTCTGCCAGAACAGGCCAACCCATGCCAGCTGTCGTACAGGATTTCATACAGTTAAAGATGTATAAAGTGTTGGATGGGGTTGTTAAAGACCCCCTGTAGAACAAAGCATAGAAAAAGTAGCAAGAGAGAGGACAAGCGATGAAAGGGTAAAGACAGAAATGAATATCTCCTGGAGCTGCTCACATGTTGCCTCTCCTCTTAAGCTGATCCATTACAGTTCTGGTGGAGCCTTTAGTTTGCTCAGGAGGATTCACAGAATCCTTGCATTGTCTGCAAGGATTTGACATTGCTAGTGGTACAGGATTGGAGAAAATTATTTAAAAGTTATGAAGAGAAACAATTTTTCATGTTGAGAATGTGTCCTGCAGCTTTTTACTATGCATCACCTCCTTGCAGACTGATAACCACTAATGGTGGTAAACTAGCAATCCTTCCCCAGTAGCTTTCTACTTGAATCTTCTAAACAGTTCTGTGTCCAGGGTAAATGAAAGCCCCATTTTTCCTGTCGGGACCTTTTCTGCATGACTAGCAGAGAAAAATACCATGAGAAAGAGGTATGGCTAGCCCAGCTTCACAGAGCATACGTCAGCACAGAAAGGAGTCACATCTCCTTAGCTGAATGGTGAGACCACTCCTATGAGCATTCCCAGCTCTCATCTTTTATCTGTGTGGTAAGGAGCAGTGAAAATCTACTCTAGACAGGAGCCCAAAAGAAGGTCTCATCTTGCTGATTTTGCTCAAGATGATGGTACTCACCAGGTGACGCTTGGGCGAGGAAAGGCATCCACCTTTGCAGCTAGTTTCAGTGACTTGTGTCCTGACGTAATCTCGTAGTAAGACCCTTTCTTATGGGAAACTGTAATGAAAGGTTTGTCTGGAAAGAGAAATGAACAGGAAGAGAAGTAATGGCAGATCCACCACAGCACAGTGCTCACAGCTTTGAATTGCATTGTGTCTACCCTGGCTTTTTTGCAATACAGATCTACAGAAGCTGCAGACAACCAAATGGAATGACAAGGTGTTACCATAGTTCCCCGGCAAAGCTCAGCCACAGCCAGGAAGGTCTGTCCCCAAATTAAGGACTTCATATTTAAAGTTATCAGAGCATCAGGAACCACACTTGGTGCCAGCTTTTTCAAAACAGTTCAGCTCCCAGTTAATCCATGTCCTCAGACATGTCTCAGTCATGAATGCCCTGAAGTTCTTTTGAAAACTTAGTGCTGGATTTTGACTCTCTCATAGGTTGATTAGAGATTATAGATAATTAATGGTTGTTTTAACTAGCTGGCATTCTTCCCAATGCCATTTGCATATCAACGGATTTAATAATGTGGCATTATTCTTTAAGCTTAACAATCTTGGTTTTTGGGCACTCTGGCTTAGCTGCAGAACTTACCATACACTGTAACTGTGACGTTGGCCTCCAGCCTTGTTACGTTGAGTGTTTTGCATATGTACACGCCTCCATCCTGCATGGTGACATTTTCAATTGTCAAGGAACTGCCAACTTTATACACCATGCCACTCTGGTCCATCGTTCTTCTAGCATAAGGGTGCTGAAAGTCAGAAAAAAGAAGGTCAAGAGGAGCATAAACTGGATTATTTTGTTCATCCTTTCAAAATCTGCCAGTAACGAAAAGCAGTGATTTATATAAAAATTATCATAGCTCTCCATCACTGAAATAAATAATATAAAGGACAAACGAGCAGGAAGAGTCCTTGTGTGAGGTTTCATTATCGAGTCTAATAAGAGAGAGAAACAGAGTGAAACTGTGGCTCTTCCCTACTGCAATCCGGGCAGGCAGGTAAAAAGGGGATGCATCACAGATCAGCCCTTCTCAGGGACCAAATCCCATGGATTCCAGTGCAAAAACTGCTGTTGGCATCTGCAGGGTTAGAATTGTGCTTTGGTTTTTCTGTTGTGTTTTTTGTCACAGTCAGTATTTTTCTATCTTAAAAACCTCCTATTTCCTAAAAGAAATATATTATTACAGAAATATTATGACAGCCAAGTGCTAATGCCAATGCCTGTAGAATTTTAGAAAGCATCATCGCTTCTGATAGGATTTCTAATCCCAGAGATTTGGCCAATAAATTTTACATTTACAATGTTGGAAATCTAAGGAGGATTCATAGGAAAACAACTCTCTGTAGGGTTTAAGAGACAAAATTCAGTAAGACCATATTGTTTGTGCTTCTATAAATTCTGTTATATTTTCTCAAGTAAACAAAATAAGTAAAAAATAATCAATTTTTAGGAATCACATTTTGCACACCAATAAGATATATCAAATATAATTGAGGCTAACTAAGAAATAATACCCAGGGGCCCAGTTATGAAATGGAAACATTGTGGATGTTCCTTGGCACGCAGCAGTCACTCACCCAGTCTCTATGCTAGGTAGGGGGAAACTACATGACAGCAGAATACTGAATTTTTATCAACTCACTCTCCCATTAGGACATGTCCATTTGAGATCAATGCGCCCGTTGATGAAGGTTTCTGCTCTGCATTCCAAATGGAGAGTTTCTCCAACCAGCAGTTTTCTGGGAGTTGCTTTCAGAGCCAGGTTTTGTACTCTGCCCTCTGAAATGAAAAAAGCAGATATAAGCATGCAGCACTCTGGATTCATTTCATGTAAAACTGGTGACCAGCTCCCTTTTCCTTTCTGAGTAGGATCCTCAAACCTTGGCCTTATGTATTTATTGACGCCTTAAAAACATCAACTCTGAAATAAGCCTGCACCATCTATGGTGCCCCACACCAAACACGTCTGAGCATTGCACATGAACACATTCTAGAGTAAGGGATCGCCTGTCTCCTCTCGGGTTAGAGAGGGGTGACCTAATGGGGTTTTTAGTTTTGTATTCATGATTCCAGTAAAAAATAATTACTTCAACAATGAAGTAAAGGAGAGAGAGAGATTTACAGGACACTTATTTGGCTGCCATACAAATTCATGAGCCTGTTGTTTAAAGCAGAGTGCTAATTCTATAGAAGGATGCCATGATCTAATGGGAATGAAGTCACAATAAACTCGCCTCTGTCAAAAATATAATATATGAGGAGAGAAAAAAAATACAGTAAAGACAAAGGAAAAATAAATTATAATTGGCTTCATATAAATCCTTAGCACTCAAAAATTTAATGTTTAGGTGCTTCAAACTCAGATTTTAATTCTGAGCTGAAGCTCAACTGTAAATACAAGGCAAAGGGTATAGTAAATCACCAAGAGAAACTATATAAAAGAGCAAAGATTTGAACTAGCAGTTTAATGAGATTTTTATACCATGATCTTGTGTGTTTAATGACCAGAAGCAAAAAGAAAACTACTGTTTGGTTTATCCTAAACCAGCAGTTGTTTTAATGTAAATCTAGCTCAATCCAAGCAAACAAAGCCTTGGTGAGGTTTGAATAAAACACTCCGATTTTGTACCACCTCGACACTTGGTAATTTTTCAAAACCAGGAGTGGGTCAAATCCAAATTCTATTGAATAGGAAAAAAAGGGACAAATGAGTTTGCTTTTAGCATTCCAGCTTGGACTTGCTACAGATACATACCAAAAAGGTATATCAAATATAATTGAGGCTAACTAAGAAATAATACCCAGGGGCCCAGTTATGAAATGGAAACATTGTGGTCATTCCTTGGCATAGAGCAGTCACTCACCCAGTCTCTGTGCTAGGTAATAGGAGGTGAACACACTTCCATTGACATTTGCAGTGCACGTGAGTACTCCAGAGTAAACAAAAGCATGAGAAGGGATGACAAATCCTCTTTTTGGATCCCATACCATCCTTTTGAAGTTCATCTCTACAGAATAAGGATACTGAAAGAGAACAGATAGATAGGAGACTTGTGAGACATTCCCTTTCCCCTCAGACCATAGAGGCAACCAGTCAGGGCTGTTCTGCTGTAGAGGCAGGGTAGATATTTGACCTTCAGAGTGGTTGATGGTCTCATTTCACACATATCTTAAGCAACATCAACATAAGCAAATAGAAAAGCCCTCCCTAAGGTACGACTGTCTTTGAAATCCAAAACTTGGACACCATAACCGGGGCTTTTGATTCAGTAGCCCCGGTCCTGTCAGATCTTAGGCAAGATATCATGCTACCCATTATAGGTCCCATTCCCCTCATCTCTTTACTGCAAATAATTACGCCTACTTTATAGGAATTTCTTAGGGTAATCTTTTTGGAATTGTTTATGAACAAAATTTGCTTCTCCTAATGCTACATGCAGCTATCACGTGTTTTCCTTGGATCTCACAGTACGTTAAAAATATGCATGAAGTTAGACCCCAAAAAAGCAGAATTAGTCATGTCACCTGATGGCAGTCCACCTATAAGCTGTGGTCTGTGGCTACTCATCAGATTCTCTCTATATCGTAGAAAAGTATGAGGCACTTTCAAAGCAGCCTATTGATTTTCACTAGGTACTGAAGCAGCCTGGATGACTTAAAATGGTAAATCTCAGACAGCACCAATGTCAAGCAGGTTAGCTTTTGTTGATGGGAATAGTAAGTTGTTTTGTTGTTGTTGTTATTATTATTATTATTATCTCATAATGAAATAATCTATTTGCTATAGAAAATGCAATTTACTTTCCAGTCATTTTGAAAATCCTGGATTATAATGTAGACATTAAATATGTGAAATTAAATGCTGGCAAATAATTCAGGAGGCTGTAAAAGAGCAGATGGCTAAATGAGCCCTGAATGAGATGACCCCTTCTAGCCTATTTGCAGACAGGTGAGTGGAAGCACAGGCTGTAGGTGTGACTTCTCCAGCAGGACACAGGGAGGCTCTTTAGGACTGAGGATGTAGGAGCATTGGGATCACTTTTGGCTGAACAATGAAGGGTTTGAAGAAACCTCGATGTGTCTACAGTTACCACATGATAACTAACTTTATTGGCACAGTGCTCCTCCCTCCTTATCACGTACTGGCTTCTCAAAGATGAGACAAGTTGATGTTTTCCTTTTCAGAGCTGCCTTGATTTTGCTTTTGGAGCTATCCAAGGGAAGAGCTTCTCTAGGGACTGCAAGTGGGAATTTCCCCAGTAATGTAGCAGGTTTGCTCTTATTCTTGTTGTTCTGCAGCACCCAATTTCTTTTTCTGTCCCCAAACAAGCAGTAGTCTTGTACAGCAGTGTGGTTTAAATAGGATTCAGTTTAAGTAATAGTGTTCCAAAGAAATGTAGAGCTCCAGACATTGAGAGATGATACTCAGACCTCTCCTATGCATACAGAATTGGCATTGTTTTAGGTCGCTTGTTATTACATATTCAGCACAGATCAAAGGCAAAGGAATGACGGCTGTGGGGCAGAGACTGATGATGTTGCTGTGGGGAAGTGGGCACAGCCAGACAGTGGCTTTCTTTTGGAACAGCAGTTCTCATCTGACAGTAATAGGAAACGTGGATTTCATATAAATACTTTGGAAATAATCGAACTGTGGCATCTCTGTTCAGAACCGTTAGGAAAATTCAGGAAAATTACAGAAAGATTTGAGACCTGAGGCTTAATTGTGCTTTGACACCCATAAAGGTCAAAGCTGTAAATGGCAAATGCACACCAAACCTGATCAGTGAAAAAGGGGGGGGGAAGGGGGTTGGCCAGAATTAAAATCATGTTAAGCAAAATTAAAAGTTTGAATTGTGTGTCTTAGTAAGGGATTATTAATAACAAAAATGATATGTACAGTCAGCTGGGATCTGTTTAGTATTAGCAAGAGGTACCTTTCCCCATACATATTTAAAGGCCAGAGAGTGAAATGATTTTAAAGTATAATGGTAACATAAGGAACTTAATTTACAGTGGAAAAAAGTACATTTTCTACAAGAATAATAAAATGTGATAAAGCTGAACCTCATGGTTTGGCAGCTCTGCTCCCTGATGGCTAGGGGAAGGGGAAAGAAAAAATAACCTGACTCAGGAGGCCCTTTTCAACACTACACACATATTAAACATCTTCATAAAATATTAAAAAATATATATTTAAACAATCAAACAAAAAGCGTCAGTGCTGCTCGAAGGAAATCACAGTGGCTTTCCTCCCTTTGAAGTTCGTTGTCTACTGGAGATTAAATTTGGAAGAAGAGGATGTTCTAAATTTGTCTGATCGCCTTATTCACCTCTCCTCCCCCACCCTTACCTCCACCCCTCTCCCACCCTGCTTCCTCTTTGCACAGGAAGCTGCCACCTTGGCTCCACACAGCGCTATAGAATTCCCAGACAGGGCAAAACAAGTGGTGACTTTCCATAGACGGAGCTCCCAAAGCCAACACACATCTCCCAAAGCACATGCCCTTGTGTTGCTCACAGCCCACAGCCTCGGGAGGGTTCCTTTGGGGAACTACATCTCTGCCCTGCAGTCCAACTGTTCTCCCTTGAAGGGGAAAAATCTTTTTGGGGACAATTTTCTTTGCAATTCAAAAGGGAGATTTCAGTGGAGATTTCATTCCAGCAGCAGCTCACAGCAAGGTAAAGGACCTCAGTTTGTGTTTGAAGAAATTACCACGAGAGGATTTAGCTGACAAGCAGACAGAGCAGGGCTACCTATAAGTAAGGGAATAAATGTGAAGGTATGCTTGGCCAAGGTTCCAAGGCCACTTTTAGGCTCATGTGACTGTGCTGAAGTCAGCAACAGTACTCCAGCAATGAATTTGGTTGAAGTAGGCTAAAATAAGATGGGGATGTTTCATTTTTATAGCCAATGAGAAGGTGATAACACTTATCCAGGCTAAAGTGATAAGCTACAACTGGAGAGGAGTCTTATTCCCCCCCCTACTCTTATCCCTACTGACAAAATTTAAAAATAGAAATCTGCTAAAGCAATAAGGTCAGTGCTGTCCCTCTGCACGTCTACTGGAAATCTGCCACTGGTCTCAGCAGGAGCCCGAGCACTGTCATAGGCCTCCATGATTTCTTGTGCTGTCCCTCAGGAGAAGCAGACATCTAACAACTGAGACATCTAACTGCTAAGAGGAGCAGAGGTCCTCAGCCCCCTCTACCAGCACATCATCAGCCTGTCTGCATGTGCTCCACTATCACACTATGTCCAGCAGACTGACCCCATCTCTCACAGCCCTTCCAGAACAGGTGGTGGAAACAGGGCCGAGATGAGCTCTTGTTCCCAATCAGGACAGCTCTGGCAGGGGAAGAGAAAGGCACATAACCTATTAGGTAAAATGCAGGATTGGAGCCAGGAGACCTATGTTCTGTTCCTCACTCCATGATAGGCTTCTCAATGGAGCAATTCTAAAGTCCTTTAAATGAGTGACTGGGTCTCCATCAATTGAGGAAGCCCCAGACCTTACATTTCCATTTTTATTGTACAAATTGGCCTTGGCCTCCACAGACCATTCAGTAACCTTGACATTCAGATCTAACTGCTGCCAAAGGGATAGATGCTGTAGCCATTTATTCCCCAGTCTGAAACTTGGTTTCTATTTACGGAATCAAGCAAAAACAGGCAACTATTCTGAGGAGGTTCAAGGGATGAAAGACATGAGCTTTCATGAGGTTAGCTAATAGCCAGGTGTTATGCAAAGAATTTTGAAGAAAAATAGTGCCGCCTTCTATCTTTGCCAATTTATGGAGGAACACCAAGCCACAAGATGAGAAAAATATGTGATAAACTCAGCCTAATCCCTAAAACACGCTAGTACATGGTTCAAGAGTAATACACTGCAAGAGCAGGACTGCGCGTCTGGATTTTCAGTGTCTTTGCTTTTGTTTTTCTCTGAAACTTACCTTGCTGCATACATTTTATTTTGCATTCTTACCCTTTGTGTTGGCAGCCCAGACCTCTGGATTGATTGAATTTCTCAGAAGCAGTCACTTACCTGGGTAAGCTTAGGTTTGATATCTGGCGAGGTAACTCGGCAAGGGACAACAACTGTTTTCTTAGCATCTAAAATGTAGATTATTTCAGGATGTTCCGGGTGAATCTCCACAAATGGATTTCTGTAGTCTGCAGGGAAAAGAACATTGATTTGCCAAACTGGTCCTTTGCTGATCAATGACCAGAAGGGCACTGTAATTTGAGCAGCTAACTGCCCATAGAAGGCTCACTGTAGCATGTGACAAGACATCCAGTCACATCTTGCTTGTTTGCAAATGCCAGTGTTGTCTGAGGATCACAGCCAATGATCAAGAATCAGAACACCCCATTTCTAACCATATTTTACCAGTTTACAGTGTAATCTTGTAAAAACTCCTTTTCTTATCCATTCCCCATCTGCAAAAATGAAGTTAATAAATAAGGTCCACAGGTCTCCGTGGCACTGGAGTTAGTTTTTTCCCCAGTGCTCTGAATTTCTTTCATAGGTGATATTATACTGCAGCAATCCTGAATTCCACAGCGGATAAGTGTTACAATAGGTTTACAGCGGTTAAGGTAAATCTACTGGAAGAAAAAAGCTTCTTCCTGTAAAACAGAATCTCCAGAATTCTGCCAAAAGCATGCAAAAAGGGAATGTAGACCCACAACATTCAAAGCTAGGCAAGAATAATCTGTTTAACCTAATAGTGAAGTAACTTGGTCACACTCTTGGAGAACTGTGGGATTTTCTACAGATCCACCACAGTAAATCAGATTGGATATACATATACAATAGAAATAAATAAAAATCTCAGGTAGTTTAAGTTACTAAAGCTCCTGAGTCTCATTCACTGATTTTTGATTGTATGAATACAGTGATGGTCATCAGAAAATTAATGTTTGTGCAATCCTAATGCCTTCAGGTTTTCCTGAAAAGTATTCTTTGACTTGATATTCTTATGGTATAAAGTTTAAAATATCATTCAGCTAATGTGAGACCAACTACACCACACAGTGTAGGCAGTCAATAGCTTTTGGTTTGGATTATACAGTTGACAGGAAAGGATGGGACCCTGTACAATAACCTCAAGCTGCTGATCCTGGGCTTGGGACCTGATGATGTGAAAGGGTTATGAACAGCCTAGGCTGCAAAAACGTGCTCTAAAGTATTCTGACAGTACTTTTAAAAAAGGATGTGCTATGAGGAAATTAAAATCAGTTTTCAAAGGAATGCTTAACTACTCCCAAATGGGCTAAACTGGTGATGAATGTCAGCCTGGGCTGACATCTCCATCGCTATGGATCAGCAGGAGACTTTCAACAATGGCCACACATTTATGGATTTGGCAAAGGGAAACACCTATAGGGGAGGCGACCGGTTCTCTGATGTTGTGTAATGAGGAAAAGTGTCCTTCTTGATGGAGATCATTAATGTACTTCCTGAACTACCCTTATATCCTGGCTTCATGCTTCCTCTCCAATTCCTGATGTACTACTAAGGGACTTTTTACAGAGAAACAAATCAGTTACTTATTGCTCAGTGGCTGTCACCCCACTCTTCATCCAGAAATTGCCCAGAATGGCCCATCTCTGTGCAAACCCAGGAGAAAGTCCATGCCCTACCACACCTGGGTGACAACCCTACCTCTAGGTGTTGGGGACCCCTCCCGCTGCCCCAGCCCAGGGGCAGGCGGTGGGGCTGGGTGAGGGGAGAGGAGCCGGTGACGGCCGGTGAGGTGAGGTGAGGTGAGGTGAGGTGAGGTGAGGTGAGGTGAGG